>BSBN01000433.1:4200000-4754070 GCA_027924645.1 Cunninghamia lanceolata | reverse complement strand
GAGAGAGATACCCTTCTTTCTATATCTCTCTATCTCTTTCCATCTTTATCTCTCCCTCTCCTTCTATCTATTTCTATTTCTCTCTCACTATCTCTATATGTCTCTCTCCCTCAATCTCCATCTCTTTTATCTCTCTCGCTATCTATTTATATATCCCTCCCTCTTCATCTAGAGATCTCTCCATATTTTCCTCTCTCTATCTCTCTCCCCCCTCTCTCTCTATATCTATGTCCCTCTCCCTTTCTCTATCTCTATATCTCACCCCCTCTCTCCCTCACTATATCTCTATCTATTGATCCCTCTATCTATATATATCACTATCTCTCTATCCCTCTATCTCTCCATCTCTCTCCCTCTCTCCCTCTCTATTTCTCTATCTAGAGTATCTCTTTTTATCTCTCTCTATTTCTCTCTATCTTTTTCTATCTCTCTCCCTCTCCCTCTCTATCTCTCTATATCTCCCTCTATCTATTCTATTTTCCCCCTCTCTCCCTCTCCCTCTCTCTAACTTTATATATATATACCTCTCTATCTGTCTCTATCTCTCCCTCTCCCTCTCTCTAAATTTATATATATATATATATATCCCTCTCTATCCCTCCTCTCTCCATCTCTCTCTATCTCTCTATCTCTACCTCTCTCTATCTCTCTATCTATATCTCTCCCTCTCTTTATCTCTCTATATCTCTCCCTCTCTTTATCTCTCTATATCTTTCCCTCTCTTTATCTCTCTATATCTTTCCCTCTCTTATCTCTCTATATCTCCCTCTATCTCTCTATCTCTCCATCTATCTTTCTATCTCTCTCACTCTCTCCCTCTCTATATCTCTATCTATCTCTCCCTTTATCTCTTTATCTCTCTATCCTCCCTCTCTCTTTATCTCTCTCCCTCTCTATCTCTATATCTCTCTCCCTCTCTATCTCTATATCTCTCTCCCTCTCCCTCTCTCTATGTCTCTTTTTCTCTTCTTCCCTCTGTATCTCTCCCTCTCTCTAACTCTCTCTATCTCCCTCTCTCTCTCCATCTCTACATCACACTCCCTCTCTCCCTCTCTATCTATTGTTTCCTCCATCTTTCTATCTCTCCATCTCTCTCCCTCCCTCCCTTACTCTCACTTTCTCTCTCCCTCTCTATCCCCTCTCTTTATGTCTCCCTCTCTATCTCTATTTCTCTATTTCTATCTCCTTCTATCTCTTTCTATCTCTCTCACTCTCCCTCTCTATCTCTTTATCTGCCCCTCTTTCTATATCTATCCTTCTCTCTAAGTCTATCTCTATATCTCTCCCTCTATCTCTTTCTATCTATCTCCCTCTATCTCCTTTTCTCTACCTCTCCCTCTCCATATCTATCTATCTATGCCTCCCTCCCTCCATCTCACTCTATTTCTCCCTCTCCCTCTCCTTCTCTCTATATCTCCATCTTTGTAACTTTATATCCCTATCTAGCTCTCCCCCCTCTCTTTCCCTCTCTCTAGTTTTATCTCTCTTCTTTATCTCCCTCTCTATCTCTTTCTATCTCTCTCCCCTTGTCTCTATATCTCCCCCCTCTCTCTCCCCTATCTATCTCTACATATCTCCCTCTATATCTCTCCCTCTCTATTTCTATCTCTATCTCTTGTATTTTTCTCCCTATCTATATCTCGATCTATTTCTCCCTCTATATCTTTATCTCTCTATCCTCTCTCTATCTCTCTATATCTCTCTCCCTCTCCCTCTTTGTCTCTATCTCTATCTCTATCCCTATCTCTGTCTCTATCTCTCCCTCTCCCTCTCTTTAACTCTATCTCTTCTCCCTATGATTATATATTTTTCTTAACACTCATAAAACATGTTGTACATTATAAAATATGAGTGCATTATACACACACACTACATATATACATATATACACACATTATATATATATATATATGCATATACATACATATATACACATGTATATGCATGCATCTATAAATTGAAAAAAATATACATACAAGTCCATATATAAAATGTTCTTTTTGACACTATATAATGCGCTCACATTTTATAACATGATCGCATTTTATGACGTGATCATCTGATGACTTGGTAATTACCAAGCCATCACATTTTCTTTAATTTTTTGATTTGGCCACTTTTTTGTCCCCCATTTTGGTGCACTCACCCCACATCATGCAAAGGAAATGTGCTCAAAGGTAAATTATCATTAGAAATATGTACAATGCTATTACTCTCCATAGAATAACTATGTAACATATGGTAATCATGAAGATGTGAACTAAGGATATCTAACACAAGCAAAAACATGCTAAGAAAAATCCCTAGATGAAGAAAAATACACATGTGCTGGTGTCATACAATACTTCTATAAACAATGTGGTCTCATTGGTAGAACAAAATGTAATAAGTGAATCAAGTACAATGGGATTGAATATACAAAATGTGTAAACATATCATAATGAGCAATGGAAGCATGGATCTAGAGGACCATGAGAGTCCATTGTGTGATTTAAGTAAGGATCTATCTAAGGATCTAGAGTTCTCTAAAGCTATGGAAATAGAAATGTACAAACCTTAGAAGGAAGAATCAAATGTCATCAAAGTAGAGTATAATTTGTTATGGATCAAAATATCATTCCTAATCTAGATCTAAAAATGTGCTAAAATGTGAACTCTAGGTCAAGTCAAGGGTGGGTAAAGTGGTCACAAGGATAAGCAACAAAATCAATTACCAAACCCTAGAAAGAAGAGATAGAACTATATAAAGGTAAAAGACTAAGTATAAATTAGATATAGAAAATTAAAAAAAAAATTGAATTACAAATTAAAAACCTAATTAGGGTTATAAGGTTAAGTAAGTTTGTCGAGTTCAACAAAATGAAAGGGAAATAAAACTTTCCTTTTAGGGGTTTAATTTATGTTAATTAATTAAATGAAGCAATTAACCACAAATCAACCTATAGATTAAATGAGTTATTGAAGTGAAGTGGATCAAGTCAAGTAATATCAAATGAAGTCCAATCATGCATAAATAGTAATAAATAAAGAGAGGTTGCTTTGATTTGTGGTCAAAGAATATGTACCAATTGATGAAGACAATGAGATCTAGGCACCTTGAAATCTAAAAATCTCCCAGGCAATCATGTCTTTGGATCAGAATTAGAAGGTGAACTTCTCTACCCTATGTTGGGTCAACTTTGTTCTTCTCAATGCTTGATCACACAATAGTGTGTCACACTTGTGGGACATCTTAATTTTTGTATGAAATCACATATTTTTAAGAAAAAATAATGATTTAAACCTAGAAGGGTTTGATTGAAGGGGGTTATATCAAAACCCCTTGGATTGGATCAAACCTCCTTGTATAGAACCCCCAGACTTAAATCAAACCCATGATGGAGTCTCTTCCACACTAATCAAAATTTTGACAAAAAAATAAATTTGCTTCACCTTTTAGAGGATCAAATGGAGTTTTTTTTGCAATTTCATTTTGTAAGCATATAGCCCTTAATTTTATCTTTAAAAATTTTATAATATGTGTAGACACCTATAATTGACCTTGTCCTTGCAACATTACTAATATCATTCATCTTGTGACACTTTCATCCTATGACCCTTCTATGTCCAATTAATTAAATAATTTATATTTATTTAATTAATTAAATCCATTTTCCCCTCTCATCACTCTATTTAATTGTGTCCAATATTCTTTCTAAGTTAATTAATTAAATTTAAATAATTAATTTTATTTTCCCAAATCACTCCTATCCCATAATTAATTAAATAATTTTATTTAATTAATTAATTTTCCACCTAACTTGCTCATCATTCAATTAATTGTGTCCAATTTTCTCTCTAATTAAACTAATTTAATTTATTTAATTTTCCTACCCCACTCCCATCCTATAATTAATTAAAAAAAATTTATTTAATTAATTATTCTCCACCTACCTTGCACAAAATTCTAGAAATAAGTAACTCCCTCTACACTCTTTCATTTTAATCCTAGCCAACTACACGAGGATAGGTCCTATCCTTCCCATAATGTCCTTTCACTTAATCTCATCCATTCATTTACACTTAATCACAACCATTCATCCTTGATCCATGTGTTGATCCACGTCTCATTAAATCCTAGTCATCGATCCTACCATCCTAGAATCATATAAATATCAGTCTCATTCACATCATTTGAACTAATGAAGAGATCAAGAATTTTACTAGGGAGAAAGATTATGCTGGTTTATTGAGAAATCCACATTTGAGAAAATATCACCACATCAAGAGAGCATATCAAGTAGAATAAGGCGCACTCTACTTCTATTCTAGGAGTAAGAATGATTTGAGGTGAAAGTATTGTGTTTATTGCATTATCTTTTATGATTTCCTCTCATCATTTTTCCACTCTTCAATCTGTATTATGTTTTCTTTAATATTATATTTTTTTAATTTTAATATGAATGTAGGTCCATTACAAAAAAATAATGAGCTTAGTCAAGACACTAGGAAAAAATAATAAACATTGTAAGAAAATCTCAAAAATTGAGCTACACTCCACATAAATGTCCTCATTTCAATAAAAAAAATTTAAAATTTATATATGCTAAGAGAAATGTGTTGTGAATAATATAGGTCCAAAATTTTTGTAAGTAATAATTCAAAAATTAATAATAAAATATTTAATAAAAATTACCAAAATAGGGGAGACCCTGTGGTGAAATGGTGGGGCTTTTTTCTTGTAGTGCCAACAGCCCAAGTTTAAACCTCGCGGGGTCGCCCTCTATCACATCAACAATTGAGGGACCATACCTAGGGGCGATCCTGTGGTGAAATAGTTTGGCTTTTTATCTGTAGTGCTAACAACCCAAATTCAAACCTCATGATGTTACTCTCTACCACATCAACAATTGAGGGACCTTACCCCCAATTTAATTGTTGGTTGTTTTCAACCTCCCGAATGGCTTCTTCCCTGCAGAGCCTTCTACACCTCTAGATTGCCTCAGTGCACCCCTCAAATCTTTGTTTCACTCAAAATTGCACTGCTATGGCTGGTATTGGCAACTCAGGCTCCAATATTGCTATAGACAAAGGTGTTTTTTAGCATTCAAAGGAAGATTTCAGCACTATCGATTGTCCCTAACCCTAGGATTTCTATGCAGAACAACACCTTTTCAAATTTAGGGCAGGGCGTCCAAGGAATATGGCTCACTTCCTTCGATGGGCGATGTTTCAAATTTTGTGACTGGCGGGAAGAATAAACCCCTAGCTTGTTGTGTTGTCTCCCCCCATTCTAAAGTTTGAGGATGCCCTAAGAAATGAAGTAATTGAGGGTGAAGCCTATTTCGCTGCTCGAGGGTTGATTGGTCATTTCACTGGACTATGGCTGACCCTTCCAACCTTACACAAATGGGTCTCTGATGTTTGGAAAGCTATCTTTGAAAGGCAATCTTGAAATTTTATCCATGTGCTTGGGGATATTTTATTGATGTTTTTGACTCAGTGCAGGACTGCGATTTGATTCTTTTTGAGAAATATTGAACATGGGGTCAAATGTGCTCATGCTCAGACCTTGGCATCCTAATTTCAACCCCTCCACAGAGTCTTTCAATGTAAAGCCTATCTGGATTCATCTCCCAAACCTTACCACTCCATTTTTGGTTTGATGCCTGCTTTGAGGCTACATGCAACACTCTTGGTAGTTTTTTAGCGGTTGATCTTGATACTATAGATTTCACACACACAACCTATGTGCACATCCTTGTGGATCTGGATACTTCTAAGGCATTGCCTGTAGACATTACTTTTTTAAAATATCTGACCGGATTTGGTCTTAGACATTAGATTATGAAGGGTTGCTCTTTAGGTGCAGAAGGTGCTATGCTATTGGCCACACCACCGCAGACTGCCACATCTCAAAGTCTCATTTAGGAAAACTTGCTACTTGGTGGGAAGATGCCCATCCACAATATTTCACTATGGTGAGTCCTTCCAGGGGCACTCCCCCTTCCTCAAATTATGAGAATAAAATTGGAGGCAATCAACCCTCTACGACTATGAAGGCTCCATCGAATCCACCTTATGAAGCAGGCATGCCTAAAAATAGGAGTAGAAAAAGGAGTGATTCGAACCCTATGACAGATAGAGGGGCAGCAAATGATACACAGGTTTCACATTCTCTTTCTTTCTCAGACAGACTGGGAGGTGTCAATAAATTAACCAATGATGCTAAAGCTTCAACAAATCTAGAGAAGAGTGCTTTGGCTTCCAATGGGGATAACAGTCATTCTCAGCTCTCATAGTTAGGGGATTCTTGTGAGTCCTCAAGGGAAGGAATCGTGGATGGAAAGTGGACAGTGGTTCAAAAGAAAAAGAAGAAGGACTTGATAGTTCTTGTAGATATTCGTAAGCATCTTATGGCAATTCAATCGCATAATCAGCTGGGGATGAAGAGATTGCAAGTCTGAATTTTAGTTTAGGTTTTTGTAGCCTTTAGAAAAGCTAGTAGACACTAAATTTGTTAACTTTGCTAGCACCCCTATTAGAGGGCATGCTTTTCATTATTATTTTGGATCATTTTTAGTTTAGAGGGAGCGGTCCCCTTGACTGCGGATTACTGATAAAAAAATACCAAAAAATATCCATGCACTAGACTTTGGAGTTAATGATCCAATTTCAATAAATCATAAATTTTTTATATTTGTAGTGAAAGTTATGCATTATGGAATAATGTCACTCAATAAAAAATAATAGAAAAATAAAATAATAATAATAATAGAAAAAGTTCTTTCTTTTTTTTTCAGAATATAACTTGAATCTATGTAGAAAATGCCACAAGTCATTAGTTAACATCATCCTTAAATTCTTGACCTTTTGTTCCCTATAATTGACAAAAAATTGAAAACGCTGAAACATGTTGATTCTGAGCATCTCACTTTGACAAAAAGGTGGGACACACTATTGTGGGAGCTCCCAGATTTAGTCTATGTCTACGAACTTGCTTTGTATTCATGAGCATGGTCTCTAATGATCTATAGAATCTTCCATATGAATTCTCAAATAATAGACTCCTAGGCAATAATAGCCTCTTTTGCACTCTAAGGGTTCTCTATCAAGCTAGTAGTATTTAAAAATACCTTGACAAACAACATGATTCAAAGATGTGGATGACTTCTAGAATGATCACTAGGTGATTCACATGATCTAGGATGAGTCTATGGTAGATTAAATGCAAATGATTGTTCTTGATTTCCTTGTATTGAGAGATGAGTTTGTGTCTTTTCATGTGCTCTAAGATGTCTATGTGTGTGTTGAAATGAATGCAAATTGATGTCTTTTTTATACATGAACATAACACCAAATTGTGAAAATTTGTGCATTGTTAGCTTGGGACCAAAGTGCAATGGGGAACACTAGTAGACTAAAATGTTTGATTTTAATTTTAAAATTAAGTGAATCAAGGTCACGGTTACAAGGATGCCTTAAGACTATAGACTCCACTTGAGTCAAATAGGTAGGTTTGATAGTGTCTGATAAGAGTGTATTATGGATTATGATTGGATTAATGATAAGAATTAGATGGATAAGCCAATTGAACTCCAAAAACATAAAAATAAGCAAGAGACATAAGACTAAATTAGATACGCAAAGATAAATACACATACCCAACCATACACAAAAATAAACTATTAGAACTATATAAATACATTTTCAACCATTACAATATTACTAAACATCCTATTCACATTTCGTGTGTGAAAATAATACTTTTTCAAAATACAACTTATTAATATTGGCGACTAATTATATATAATTCTATATGTATGCACAAAATATAAATTTTATTGAAGGAGATTTGAAACTATTGCAAAACCCTAAAATTTTATATCAAATGCACCACAAAAAAGATTAAAGATATAACTATAGAAACCAAATAAATGTTACCGAATGTAATGAAATGTGGTTGCTCTATTGCCAACATAACTCAACTCGGTAATCTCTGGGTAAATTGTCATTAATGTGTGTGTGTAATCCGTAATTGGGTATAAAGGTAGGGTTTTATAATATTTGGGATAAAGTGGTTCAATAATGGGGGTAGTCGAATGGTAAATAGTTAGGTGAATGGCAAAGGTAGTTTGAATGGGTTTTAGTTAGTTTTGATTTTTATGAATAGGTTTTTAGGCTTAGGTAAATAATAAATTAAGTTTGTTAAATTTGATTTATTATTTACGGGAGGGGTTGCAAAAGGGAAGATTTAATTAATTAATTAATTAATTAAATCTTATGTGAGGGGAGGATTAATATTTAGGAAAAGTAAGGATGAATTAAGTATAATTAGGGATTTGGTCAATTTTAGATGTCTACATTTTTCCCCTCTTTAAGACGATGTTGCAGGGCAATGTCATTTCAAAGAATATTAAAACATAGGTTTCGGATTTGGATTTTGGGTAAGATGGGGCTCATAAAAATGAAGGATAATGGGGCTCATAAAAATCAAGGATTTGTAGATGATGCCCCCTCAAGAGGATATACAGGGATGAAGGAGATGGATATGCTCTTGAAAATGAAAATGAAGGGGAGGAGATAGAGTTATGCTGATTTTAGTTTGAGCAACTTGATGTTTGATATAGCATCACACATTATGCACCATGATATAAAGATCAAGGTGATGATGTGTCAAATGCATAAAAGGATTAAACTTGCAAGCAAACATATGCCTAAGCCACCATGATATGAAGGACCGTGATGACAAAGTGGAAGGTATATTGTGAGGATGATATAGATGCAAAACAAAACGATAACACACACATAAGAAAAGCAAGAAAACATGCATAAATAAAAAACAAACATGACGTTGCCCCTAGTCAAGCTGAAAATCAATTATTGGATTGATGATGATGATGATGATGATAGTGTTGTTGATGTGGGAATGATTTATCCCAAGAACAACAAGAGGATTGGGAACGATATATCCTGATGAGGATCAATTGATTGATTGATTGGGTTGGATAGTGTTTGTTGGAATTAGGCCAAACAACTAAGAGGGGGGTGAATCAGTTGTCCCACAAAATTAAACTTTTTCTTTTTAATCTTCTTTCACAACTTGCAAACTGATTAATGTTGTAAACATTAAAGCATGAAGCAATAATACATGAGAAGAAACACAATTAACACAATTGAGACCAGGATTTTTGATGTGGAATCCAGTTAAGGGAAAACCACGGTGGGGGTTAACCCACAAGATTCTTACCCTGTTAAAAGTACTTGAAAATGGGAAGGCACTTGCCTTTGGAGCACTACCCAGAGCTCACTGCTCAAAAGAGGTTCACTGCTACAGAATTTATGTTTAATACAGAAGGAATTAACTGAGAAATATCATCTTCTTCATGCCTAGTTCAGTCTCATTGAGTGCTCATAAACTTCTGTTCTTCTCCCAAATACTTCTTCACTATCACTTCATCCTTTACTATTCTTGTTCCTCTACTCCTCCTCTTCTCTACTCTACCTCTGATCCTTTCTTGGGATTTGATTATATTTCACACAAGGATGATTTTCAACAACTCAACTACATGCCTTTATATGCTTCATTAACCTTGGAATAAACATGAAGGTCGGCATAATACGAATCACTAAGCTGTCGGCCAAACATAACAGGGACTCAAATCTTCCTCGATAAACATGCCACACTCCATAGAATTGCTCATAGATAATCTGCAACAGTCTTGAATCATCCGGTCAGCCAAGATTGGGAAGAATAGCAACACTAAAGAAGAAATCTTTCAACAAGGAGCTCAATCTTCAATGCGGACCTCAACATAGTAGGCACACAATCCAGAGACCTCCACAAGCACATTGAATTTAATAAAGACATTCACACTCATCCAAATTATCAGAATCACTTGCATCTTCTCCTGGAACCTCAAGAACACTGTCTGCCATGACTATCACACTAGAAAGATTGGTTGCAGACCTCTAAACCATGAACCAATTGAGTTGATGATACACACTAACTTCCCAAACATGCCTCTAGAACCGCACATCATAATATTTCAATGAGAAACAATCCAGACCAATTTACTGCCACTCTATCTCTTCTGAACACAACAAAACCCAGTTCTACTTAGATGGCCATAGCTTCTTCAAATCTTCATGTGGACCTCTCAAAACTTAACTAGAGCTACTTTGGACAATCCTCTATATAGCCATATGGTCCGTATACATTGATCTTTATTAATGTTCTCAATATCATCAACAATCCAGTCTTCTAAACAGGTAACAAAATAGGATACAGTTGACACCAATGGCAACAAGGATATGTTGACATCAATGGCAACACCAATTAGGCACATATTTGCAACAATCTCCCCCTTTGTCATTGATGGAAACATATGATGTGAAAAATCGATTCAACCATCAAGAAAAGAACTTCTCCCCCTTTCTCTTATCACTTCTGCAACTACTTTCTTTACTGCTCCCCCTTTCATCAGCAACTAGTTTTTCACATGACTTCTCTCCCCCTTTGACATCACTGGAAAAGGGCACATATTTGCAATCTTTTCTTCCCCTTTTTGTTTTAGACTGATCTCAAAATTTGCATACTAACTACTCTCCTTGAGTAGTATCTCCTTAACATCAATCTGGATCACAAGATATGACTATGAATTCCACCAGACTAATGCACCCTAGTACATATTAGTTCTAATTAGGAGGGCTAACAACCCCTAACTTCTCTCTGAGATACTCAAAAGTATCCTTGGGTAGAGGATTGGTGAAATATCTGTAATCTAATCCTTTGAAGAAACAAACTCCAATCTGACTTCATTCTCATTAACCTTCTCTCTCAAAAAGTGAAACTTGATTGATATGTGCTTTGTCTTTGAATGCAACACCAGATTCTTTGAGATGCTTATTGCACTTGAATTATCATAGAAGATTGTGATAGGCTCCTCAAACACAATTATGATATCCTTCAGCATTTTCTTAATCCACAGAACTTGAGTATAATTGTTTGTTACTACTATATACTCTACCTCCACTGTAGATAGGGATATTGCCTCCTACTTTTTGCTCAACCAAGAAACCAATCTACTTCCCAAGAAGAATGCACCACCACTAGTAATTTTTCTATCATCCACATCTCCTACCCAATCAGCATCTGTATATGCATGAAGAGTGAAGTCATTATCCTTTAGATACCATAATCCATAATCAAGTGTCCCTTTAAGATATCTAAAAATTCTCTTGACTGCTACAACATGGGATTCTCTAGGATCAACTGAAATCTAGCAACATGTCCAATTGCATCATGATATTAGGTCTCGTCTGAGTCAAATAGAGCAGTCCTCTAATCATTGATCTATACCTTTTTTGATTTTCCTTAAGGGAGTCATCATCTTTACTCATCTTACATCTGGTTACCATGGGTGTACCCACGAGCTTTGAATCTTCATTTCAAACTTTTTCAACAATTCTCTTACATACTTAGATTGAGATATGAAGATACCTTTATCTGACTGAATGATTTGCAAACCTAAGAAGAAATTCATTTCACCAAACATGGACATCTCAAATTCACTCTGCATCTAATCAACAAATGTTTTGCACATACTCTCATTTCCACCAAAAATTATATCATCAATGAATACCTCAACAATCAAAATATCCTCATGATCAATCTTGAAGTAAAGATTATTGTCAACAATGCCTTTGCTATATCCTAGCTTTAGAAGATACTTATCTAATCTTGCATACCAAGCTCTTGGGTCTTGTTTGAGTCCATACAATGCTTTCCTCAAACTGCAGACCATATCTCTCTGATTAGACAACTGAAATCCTTCCGGTTCTTCAATGTAGACTTCTTCTTCTAACTCTCCATTCAGGAATGCTGAGTTGACATCCATCTGATAGACCTTGAAATCTTTATAAGTAGAAAATGCAAGAAATAATCTGATTGCCTCTATTCTTGCCACCGGAGCAAAAGTTTCTTCAAAGTCAATTTCTTCCACTTGAGAATATCCTTTGCATACCAGCCTTGCTTTGTTTCTTACAACTTCACCATCTTCATTTTTTTTATTGTTCAGAATACCCATTTAGTTCCAATCATATTTTTATCTTCGAGTCTAGGTACAAGATCCCAAGTGTGATTCTTTTCAATTTGCATTAATTCTTCTTCCATGGCTTTTACCCAATTTTCATCATTGCAAGCTTCACTTATTTAATTTGGTTCAATCTTTGAAATCAAAAAAATCTCCTCTTGATCTTCAGCAATTCTTTTCCTAGTTCGAACACCTTTATATCTATCTCCTATGATCTGATCTTCATGATGATTCAGTCTTACATACCTAGGAGTTTTGGGATTTATTTGAACCTCTATTTCTTGAGCTTGTTCTTCAACATCTGTACTAACCTCTTGAGTCACTAGATTTTCCAGATTAATCTAAATCTGATTTTGGGTTTGAACTTGTCTTCCTTGACTTTGAATTTCATCTTGATCAACTAATTCATATCCGCAAGGGGTCATCCCACAATAATGGGTTACACTTTTTGGCCAAACTTGACATTGAAATCAATATTTTGAACTAAATCTTCACGTTCTGATACCTATAGCCGCTAAACCATTAGGAATTTGAAGATGATGCGAACTAGTGATTTGTGATATTTTGTTTGTAGATTATAAATATATATGTTTTTTAAAATTTGGAGTTAAAGTGTAATTTTTTTTTACATCTCCTTTGATAACTGGTTTTTAATAGTAAACAACATTTTTTTAAAGTGATGTGTACTCCGTAGCATATAACTTTTTTTCTACAAAGGATAAAATTCTGATTCTTTTTAATTTAGATTGGTAACACCAATATATAGTTTATGCATTTGGTTTCATAATGTTTTATTGAATATATATTTTTTAATTAATTTTTGAAGTCAAACCAATTATAATTTAGACATAGGCATATTCCATAAAACATAACATTTTCTATATGTATCGAAATTCAATTTTTTTTCTTTTGTTGAAACAAGAACATCAATACCTAGTGCATAGATATTTTTCAAAAAAAAATTTTGGTAATTTATTAATTTTCCATGTGTGTAGAATAGAGAACTTGTTGTTCGATGAAAAACATACGTTCACAAGAAATAAAAAATAAATATATTAATCAAATTAAATATATTTAAAATTATATTTTTTGAGAAGATTATAATAAGGACTACATACTTACAAAGCATAAATTTTAAATGAATTCATTTGATCTCTCAAAAGATAAATCAAAATTGGTTTTTTATTAGCATTTTGATAGGTGTAGAGGAGAGTCCATTATAGGTATGGTTTAAAACTAATGGGGTTCTATCCAAGGGTGTTTGATCAAATCCTCTTCAATTAAAATCCTTTAAATAGAACCTTTCAAGGCTTAGATCATTATATTTTCTAAAAATATGTGATTTCAGCAAAAATCAGGATGTCCCAGTAAGTGTAACCCATTATTGTGGCAGCACCCCAAGACCTGGGATGTCTTTCTTTGCTCTCATCAACTCTAACATTTGCACTTTCAACAATCTTTTGTTAAAGCACCGGTATGCCTTGCTTTGAGTAGAGTAACCTAGAAATATCCATTCATCACTTCTTGCTTCAAACTTACTTAGATCCTCATCTCTTTTGATATAGCACTTACTACCAAAAAACTCTGAAGTATCTCATAGTAGGAGGATGACCAAACCATAGTTCATAAGGGGTCTTACCAGAATTACCTTTGATCTGCACCTGGTTGAGAGTGTAGACAACAATACTCACAGCTTCTCTCCAATAGACTTGTGGAACATTTTCTTCCATCATCATGGTCCTGGCGGCTTCTTGAATGGTCTGGTTCTTTCTTTCCATGACTCCATTTTGCTAAGGAGTCCTAGGAGTAGATAACTATCTTTTTATTCTATGCTTTCACAGAATGTATCAAACTCACTGGAGGTAAACTCTCCACCTCTGTCAGATCTCAAACATTTTATTTATTCACCAATCTCATTTTCCACCATAACCTTGAATACCTTGAACTTGTCAAGAGCTTCTGATTTTTCTTTCAAAAAGGTTACCCACATCATCCGAGAGTAATCATCAAATATTTGTCTCCTTGCACACTCCTAATTCTAGCAGGGCCACATAGATCAATATGCACAAGTTCCAGTCGTCCACTTAAAAATTGTTCTTTACTCTTGAATGTAATTTTATTCTGTTTACCCAATTGACATTATCTACACATGCTATCAGCAAGTTTCACAAGTTTTAGAAGATCTCTCACAACCTGAGTAGAACTTATCTTGACAATGTTATGAAAATTCACACGACACATTCTCCTATGCCATAACCAACTCTGATCAATTTGAGAAATCAAACAACTTTTGCCAGAACTACTTAAATGGAAGATGTTACCTCTAGTCTGAGTACCAGATGCAATTTCAGTTTCAGAGCTTTCCAAGATTTTGCATTTTCTATCATTGAATCAGAGATCATAACCCTTGTCAACCAACTGTCCAACACTAAAAAGATTATGCTTCAATCCTTCCACATACAGAACATCATTAGTGTTATTCTTACCATCAAAAGAGATGGATCCTCTGCCATTGATTCTACTAGCTGAATTGCCTCCAAATTTCACAATTCCACCTTCATATTTTTTAAAGCTTACAAACTTAATTTTATCACCAGTCATATGATGAGAACATCCACTATCAATTACCCATTCATCTTTTTCTATAACTTGAGCAGCCAAGGCACTCTCCACATTTACACAGCTAGCAGATTCAGTAGGCACCAGATCTTCTTCTTTGATAGCAATGAATACCCAATCATTTTAAGTGGAACCTC
This sequence comes from Cunninghamia lanceolata, assembly GCA_027924645.1. NCBI lineage: Eukaryota > Viridiplantae > Streptophyta > Pinopsida > Cupressales > Cupressaceae > Cunninghamia > Cunninghamia lanceolata. The sequence goes on along the minus strand of BSBN01000433.1, from coordinate 4,739,240 downwards.
CATGATTAGATTCATTATCTGTGACTCCTTCTTCACCAGCTTCTTAGACATAGTAGCATTTCTTCTAAACTCTAGGTTTGTTAGGGTTTGGCCTTGAACCCCTCTCCAGACACCTTGAGGCAAAATGACCAATCTTATTATAAGAAAAACATTTGAATGGCAACTTTCCTTCATACTTATTGGATCCTCTTGGCAATCTTTTGGCAAAAAGGGCTTCAAGTTCATCGAACTTAGTTTCATCACCTTCAAGATCCTTCCTTGTCCTGTTGAATCTATTAGATCTTCTTGAAGAGCTTTCACCCAGATCATATTTTTGTTTTCCATTATTACTAGCTTTAAATGCAAATTCAGACTTAGGAAGAGAATCACCAAACTCACTTTTTTCAAATGCTAAAAGCTTACCAACCAAATGATCCCTTGTAACAATTGTCACAGTCCTAATTTCTTCAATGACAACAACTTTATGCTTGTAGGCCAGAGGTAAGGATCTAAGCACTTTGGCAACAATTTTTGATTCTTCCAATTTTCCACTAACACACCTTATACCTCTCACAAGTTCATTCACTTTTAGCATGTAGGAGGTAATATTTTCATCTTCACTCATCCTTAAGCTTTCATATCTACCCTTCAGGATTTGTAGCTTGGCACATTTGACATGTTCATCACCTTCATGCAGTGTTTCCAACTTCTCCTAGATTTCATGCGCAATTTTCAATTCCAGTACATTTATCATTTCTGTATCAGACAGGGCACTCAATAAGGCTTCTATAGCTCGAGTGTTGTTCTCAGCATCTTTTATTTCATCTGGAGTTGTAGGACATTTTTCTAGAATCTTATATTCATTCTTAGTTATCAACTAGTAGGCATCTCCCATACATTGCAAATGACATTGCATGTGCATCTTCCATAGAGTGTAATTTGTTCCATCAAATCTCAGACTGTCTTTCTCATAAGGTGACATTCTGGATCTCCTCAAGTGGTCAAGCTTCTTTTAGAGGAACTTGGCTCTGATACCAATTGTTAGAATTAGGCCAGATAACTGAGAGGGGGGGTGAATCAGTTGTCCCACAAAATTAACCTTTTCTCTTTTTAACCTTCTTTCACAAATTACAAACAGATTAATAATGTAAACATTAAAGCATGAAACAATAACACATGAGCAAAAACACAATTAACACACATGACACCAAGATTTTTGATGTGGAAACCCAGTTAAGGGAAAACCATGGTGGGGGTTAACCCACAAGATTTGTACCCTGTTAAAAGTACTTGAAAATGGGAAGGCACCTGCCTTCTGGCACATTGCCCAAAGCTCACTGCTCAAAAGAGGCTTACTGCCTACAGAATTTATGTTTAATACAGAAGGAATTAACTAAGAAATAGCATCTTCTTTATGCCTAGTTCAGTCTCATTGAGTGCTCATAAAACTTCTGCTATTCTCCCAAATACTTCTTCACTATCACTTCATCCTTTACTGTTCTTGTTCCTCTGCTCCTCTTCTTTGCTCTGCCTTTGATCCTTTCTTAGGATTTGACTATTTCGCACAAGGATGATTTTCAACAACTCAACTACATGCCTTTATATGCTTCATCGACCTTGGAATAAATGTCAAGGTCGGTACTCCAAACATCTGACTTAATGCGAATCACTAAGCTGTCAGCTAAACATAACTGGGACTCAAATCTTCCTCGATCAACATGCCATGCTCCATATAATTTCTCATAGATCATTTGCAACACACTTGAATCATCCGGTCGGTCAAGACTGGGAAAAATAGCAACACTAAAGAAGAAATCTTTCAACAACAAGCTCAATCTTCAATGCGGACCTCCAACACAGCAGGCGCATGATCTAAAGACCTCCACAAGCACATTGAATTTAACAAAGACATTCGCACTCCTCTAAATTATCAGAATCACTTGCATCTTCTCCCAGAACCTCAAGAACAAGCTGTATGCCATGACTGTCACAATAGAAAGATTGCTTGCGGACCTCTAAACCACAAACTACTTGAGTTGATGATACACACTGACTTCCCAAACATGCCTCTAGAACCACAGATTATAATATTTCAATGCGGAGCAATCCAGACCAATTTATTATCACTCTGTCTCTTCTAAACACAACAAAACCCGGTTCTACTCAGATGGCCATAGCTTCTTCAAATCTTCATGTAGACCTCTCAAAACTTAACTAGAGCTACTTCGGACAATCCTCTACACAGCCACATGGTCCACATACATTGATCTTCATTAATTTTCTCAATATTCTCAACATTCCAGTCTTCTAAACAGGCAACAAAATAGGATACAGTTGACACCAATGGCAATAAGGATTTGTTGACATCAATGACAACATGAATTAGGCACATATTTGCAATAGTGTTGTCATTGTGGGGAACAATATATCCCTAGATCAACACAAGGATGTGGGAATGATTTATCCCATTGATGATGATGATGATGATTGAGATTTTCAACAAGGCTGGGAATAAGACTGATGGAGTGCTTTTGGATAATAGGATAGATTGCTTGGTAAGATTTGCATGGATAAGGATTACTTATGATGGATTGATCGTTTTAGTATTAAGATTGGGATTATTGTGCTAGAATGTTTGGGATGAGGATTTGCTTGAATTGCATTTGATTGACAATGCATTATATTGATGTGGGTGGGATTGCACTAGGTTATAGTGGATTAGGATTAGATTGCATCTAGATAGGATTGTGGTCTCCAAATGATAACTAGTGACAAGGGAGCACCAAGTCTAGAAACAAGGATGAGAAAGTGGGTCGGCCATTTAGGCTAATGAACGTATTAGATTGGATGGATAATGGAAGAGATAAGGAATGAAAAGGGGATTAATGATAGATGCATATGTGAAGGGAGTAGTGATATAAAATGGATAGGAAGTGTGTAGGAAGGATGTGTGGATAAAAAGGATGGGTGATAGGATAAATGTAGGACTTGGATGGATAAAAGGATGGACGATAGGATAAATGTAGGATGGATACAAGGAGTGGCAATAGAAGGATAATGGATGGGATATATATGATAGATGGGGGGAGGGAGCCTAGGATGTGAACACCACATAGGAATAACATGCCCCCCCTCTAGATATTATGCCTTAGGATTTTGTCGAGGTAATGCTTATTAGGATGCATGATGGGGATAATGCTTGGAAGGGATGAATGGACCGCTCAGAGTAGATGGATGTATGGAGGATATTCTTAGAAATGGATGGGTAGAATTTGGAGTATGACAAGAGGTGTCAAAAGCATTTTTCAACATTTTGCCCATACCCTCATCAAGACCAAAAGGAGGAAGGGAAGATGGATGGTGCAATGAGGAAGGTATGACAGATATGATGGGTAAGGATGCCAAGATAGGATGGAAAATGATAGGATATGAGATGGGGTAGATAGGATGGATAGATGAGACAACATGCCCCCAAGTGTAAATCACATAGATAATCATCTACACCTGACACCTGTTTGCCAAGTTTTCATCATTGTACTTATCCAAGGCACCATAAAAATAGTTTTCACCATTGGATGAAGGATTTATCTTTACTATTTTGATATATATATTTTTTGGGGGTGGGGATAGTTGGATGGAATAGGTAGGGATTAAAGATTTAGTTCCCATAGCAAGGTGATAATGTCCCATCATGGATAGAAGTAACTCATCTAGACCATGTCAAGTGGTATTATGCTCATGGATATTGGTAGAGGATTGCATGAGAGGGAAATAGAGTAAGGAGATAGTACGTTATGAATGGACGAATAGTGGACTATGTATGGATCATGGATAGTGGATTATAATGGGGATTAGGATGGAAGGATAGTGGATTAGGATGGAGATAAAGAGATAGATAGAAGGACTTATGCAAAAGCATGGACCATAAGGATATGATGGAAGAAATAAGTGGGATAGTAGATAGAAGATGGGGAGATGGAGGTATGTGGGAATGTTGTGGAGTGGAATGGAACCGAGACCAATGGTTGCACACACTGAATTGGATTTTGAAGCTTTTTATTGGAAGGGGGATTTGGGTGTAAGGCATATCTAAAACCTACTTATCAATTATGATATTTTATTGAAAATAATTAATTACTTATATTTTTTTTCAAAATAATTATTTAGATATTTTTACAAAATAAAATCATGCATAAAGATTTTGTTATTTTATGTCTTTTGCAGAAGTGGCAATTACATAATTGGGGAATAATATTTCTTTTTATTTTCTAATTTATGGAGCTAATTTTAGATTATGGAAGAGAAGGAGTTAGTGGCTTGTCTTGAAATATCTGGTAACATTGATACCCATTCATGTTTTTGTTATGCCACCTAATAAATATATGAGATTTTAGACAGATGAGGGGGTGGAAGGGGCATGAGGCTAGGAGAATACATTGATCTAGAAAGGAGGAAAAAGGATATCATATGCATTCTCTTCATATGTTGGCCACAACTAAGACAAGGGAGAAGACTCGTTCTTTTGCAGGAAAAAGTTGGAAAGGATTATCACTATTGATTGAAAAAGGACGTGGATCTTTGGCAGTGCCATATAAGCTAGAGGAAAGACTAGAACCATGGGTGAGGAGGAGATAGTTCAAAGGAAAAACCTGCAAGTAAGCACAAACAATTTATACAATAAGATATCATTTGATATTACCATGTGAATGGATAATAGGGTAAGTGCAAAGAGTTGGGGGACCAAAAAGTGGCCAAATTGTTTCCAAAAAAATTTAATGCATAACGCGAGCACATTATGACTTATTATAAATTTTAAAAAAAGCTTATCATCTCATTTCATTTCTTTATTCTCCTCTATACCTGCGGCCTGCAAACCCTAAGAAGCGCGGTCACATTTTGGAAAAGTCAATTCAACACTAAAATCTTACCGATTCATCACCAAAATGCCGCCACAACGTCGAGCACGCCAAACGAGTGAGTTTTATTTTTTTTTTTGTTTGAATTTGTTTCTAAATAGGTAGGTTTGAGTTGATTTTTTATGTAAATTTTGTTAATTGTCAGGAAATGTTAATGCACCTCCTCCTTCTCCTCCTCAAAATCTACAAAATCCTGAGGAGGAAATACCCACAGAACAACAACCTCCTCCATCCATTCCTCAACATGCCCATAGAACACAAGAAAATCTAATGGGGCAAATTGAAAATAATAAAAAAGAAATTGAAGATATAATTGCAAGGTTAAAAGATCCTTCCACTTCAACCTTGCATAGGTCCACGCTTGTTGAATCTCTTGAATCAATGTTATCAAATGTAGATTCAATTAGCAAGCAAATATCTAGTTGGATGGATAAGAGGAGAGAGTTTAGAGACTATTATGCAGACAAGCTGTCATACCAAGATGTGAAAAAATTACAAATTACAAAATTAGACTTGTGTTTGATTTTCACAAACCCATAAACAAATCAACCTCCACCCATTACATGCAAGAGGTTCCTTATCCATTGGTGCAACAACCAAGTGATAAGGGACAATTTTGGGTAGAGGTGGTGGATGGTTTTTGACCATCCTCCATGCAATAATAATGAGGTCCCGCAATACTTTTTGAGGAAACTCTACTACGAGTTTGTGCTCAATAAAGTGCCAAACTATTTTGATATGCAAGACTTCTAGGGTAGAGGTTGGGGGTCAGCACAAGATAGACCAGGGGCACGTGTTGACCCACAGCACGTAGTGAGATGAGTAATCAACAGACTAGCCCATGAGTATGTTTCTATCTCTTCCATTATGAAGGAGAGTGTTGAGGTCGATACACTTCAGTCCATTAGTGCCTTGACCCAGAGCATCATAGAGCATGCCAGTCTTGCAGCATAGAGTGGGTTGGGAGATAGTGCGAGGAGTAGGTTCCCACCCATGCTTGTCAGGCTTGCGGATCAGTCTGTGGTTATGACCCCATGGATAGTCAAGACGTAGGTACATAGGTTACATCTGTAGCTAAGCAGATGGTGATGACAGATACCCTCCTGAGTGAGACTTTCAACCTTGATACTCAGGTAAATATTAGCAAGTTTATTAAATTAAATTTATTAAATTTTATTTTTGAAATGCAAGATTAACTAATTTAGTTTGATGATTTTAATGAAATTTCAGGGTCATAGTGTTGATGCGGTTTTCAGTGGTTCTCCACCTGCATATTACACTAGATCATCTATTGTCAGGGTATGTAACTAGTAAACAATTATAAATATTACATGTGAATAGCATCATTATATGAATGGTATTCTAATATCTAATTTTAGATGTTGAATAGGTTAATATTGGAGATTTCACGGCAACACCTGCTATCGGTGGTGGACTTCAAAGCTTCACGAAGGTAATAAAATAAATAGTTTAATGAATGAATTGTACTTACTAGATTTTTGTATGTGACTTGTGTGCTTTATTGTGTGTACTTCCATGTTTATATGAACGTGTGTGTATGTTAGGAGCCATGATTTGCATCACTATTATAGTTTTTGTAATTGAATAATGTTGTTTTATTTTTAGATGATGTAGGTTGTGGAGACACCTCTTGATGTTCATAGGGCAATGGAGCATGGTGTGACCTCTGCGATTCATAGCTCCATGGCATTGACAAGGGTATGAGGCAGATTAGTAAATTTCAATTTACATTCATTGTTATAGTTGTTTATTTTTGAAAAATCAAAAGATTATTGATTTGAAGTTTAATTTCTATCTAGTTGGTTTCTATAGGACATGACATCACCATGGCCTATTCCTACTACTGAGGCAAGTGACGAGACAAATTATATGGTAGCGGTAAGTGATTATTTTGTTAAATGTTTCATTTTTTATAACATGTAATTTCTCTATATTAATGTCTATACTTTTTATTGTAACAACTAAAGATGCAGGAAGAACTAAATAGGAGGAGCAGCCCTTGGGTTCATAGTAGACCACCCACATACATGTCTCCATCCTCTAGAAGATCAAAGGCTGCCTGTGATCTATTCTCTTCACCAGCTAGAGGGGAATGACTTTTTATTGTGTTCCTTTGTTGTATGCCTATATGGCATTTGTGGACATATATTTTATATTGCATATAGTTGACATTGTATGCCTATATGGCATTCTTGTAAGCCTATTGTGATCTATGAAAAAAAATGAAGTAGAAATATAATCAAATACAAAAACACACGATTATACCTTCCTTTTGACTCACAAATCCAAGAGAGGGAAGGAGTTGCACCCAATAGAGCTCCTCAGATTTTACCCAAGACTAGTTGTAGATGTGGATTGCTCAACGCTTTTCAACACAATAGGATGAGAGACAAGTAGATTCAGATAGAGATTGAGATGGAGATGGGGAATGATTAGAGTGATTTTGGCATTATGGTGTTGAGATGAGGAGATTGTGGAGAGATTTTGGCAGAGGTTTGATGCATGAAGAAGTCTCTCTAAATGGCTTAGGTGAGGGTCTCATTTATAGAGTTTTAGAAATGAGGATGGAGGGTGAGGATTAGAAGATGAGATCAAGGGCTAGGAATAAAAGTAAATATTTTATTCATTTTGGGAAAAGGGGTGATAAATGAGGTATGGGTGTGAAAGAACGGGAAATGAATTAAAAATTCATTTGGGGAATGGTAAATGAATTAAGAATTTATTTAGAGATAAGAGGTAATGGATGAGGATGGGTGAGGTAAGGGGTTTGTAAGAGAAGTAAATGTGATGTGTGATTTGTTTTAATTTTTTATTTGGAGGATGTGGGGAAGGGTGTTAAACTAGTTTTGATGACCCAATTGAGAGGTTAGGATTAATTAAACAGAGATTTTATTTAATTGATCCTAGGGCTAGGATGAGGTAGGCTAGGGTAGGTTAGGGTAGGTCAATTAGTAGCCTAGATTAATTATATAAGCATGATTTATCTAATTAATGAGGATTAGGGAAAAGGAGAATTGAACTAAATAAATATTGGAAATATTTATTTGATTAATGAGGGATAGTGTTGTAAGGTCTAGTGATAAATTAAGTGAATTAATTGATCACAAGGGATAGACAGATGGTTAGGGATAACTTAATTAAATAAAATGAATTTATTTAATTAATAGGAGGGATACATTGGTCGAGACATGGGAAATTGTTTTGCGAAGCAAGCCAATTTTAGGTGTCTACATTTGCCCCTCTTTGAGATGGTGTTGTGGCTAAGTAACATCATTTCAAAGAAGTTAAAACATAGAGTTGGATTGGATAGAAAAAGATTTTGGCTTAGAAGAATAGGGTAAGGTATGGGGATAATTGGTAAGGGTGATGCTCCCTCGAGAGGAAAGGCGGGTTGCAAGAACATGGTTGTGCTCTCGAAATGGATGGAAGAGATTGGTTGAAGTGGTTGGAGGATAAGGGGTGAGATGAAAGAATGATGATGGTGGAAGATTGATTGGTGGATGACCATTGTGTTGAAAAAAAAGATTTAGAGCAATCCTTAGGTTTGATATAGCAAAGTGGATATTTTCACCAAGGTATAGAAGACCAGGGTGATGATGTTTATCCAACATTTGCATGGACTAGACACGCAAACAAAGGGATGATCCCATGGATACCCAAGATAGTACAACCTTGTCCTGACGAGGGAAGGGGATTCATAGCATAAGTCCTTAATACACAAAAGGTATGATGAACCTTAGATGCATAAGGGGATCAATATGCTAGAACCGACCCTGTGATCAACAAGATATGAATACTAGCTTGGAGTAATGAGACCAACCCACAAGCACAGCATACAAAAAAGCAAGACTATGCCCCATTCTAGATGTTTTCGCCACATACCATGATATAGTGAGATCAAGGTAGCTTTGATGTGATCTTTGAATAGGACAAAAGATAAAAATAAAAAACAACAAGACCAATGAACCAAACAAGTAAACATTGTATCTCTTGCCAAAATGGATAATGATTTGATAGATTCTGCCTATTGTAGGAAAGATATATCCCAAGGCAGGAATTGATTGATGATTTGATGTTTCTTATTTGATCTTGTAAGATTGGCTCAAGATTTGATGGTGACAAGTTGTGGTTGATTCTGATTTGATAGTTGATGAATTTGATTAAGGGATAATGCTTTGATAGGTGATGCGATGCTTGGATTTTTGTGTTTGGATCTAGTGTAAGTTCAGTGAGTTAGATGGGTGCATCTTATGTAATTAAGTATTGGAAACTTCCTGCGTATTCCAGACTACCTACATACTCTGTATCCATGGGATCAAGGCACATTAAGATGCAGGTGATTATGATATGTAGTTCTGATTTGTGATGATGATGTGGGATGGTGATAGATGTGATGATGTTGGAAGATGATGTGTTGGATGATGAGATGTTGATGGAGCAATGTTGATTTTGTGATGGATAAATTATTTTTAGAATTTTGTGTTTTTTCTATTATTTTGGTATTTTTTTGTTTTTGTGATGTTTTTGTATTTTTTGATTTTGTGATGTTTTTGGATTTTTTGATTTTGTGATGTTTTTGGATTTTTTGATTTTGTGATGTTTTTAGATTTTTTGATTTTGTAATGTTTTTGAATTTTTTGATTTTGTGATATTTTTTAATTTTTTGATTTTGGAAAAGGAATGGTTTATTATGAGATGGTTGCATAGGCTTTCATGTGGGTAACCTTTGCGCTAGATACCAATGACAAGGGAACACCAAGTCTAGAGGTGAAGGTGATTGGGTTGGATAGGGGGATTGGCGATGAAAGGATAATGGATAGGAGATTTGTGGTAGATGAATGGACAAGCGATAGGGATGCATGTTAGATAGAGGGAAGATAGGGATGAGGATTTTCTCCAAGGGCTAGGTTGCAAGGAATCATATGCCCCAATGCTTAGAATTTTGCATGATGGGTTCATGTTTGAATGGATGGACTTTGCAGTAGATGGATGGAGGATATATTTTAAAAGGGAGTATGCCAAGAGGTTTCCAAAGCATGTTGTTGATATTTTGCCCCTTGTCTTTATCAAGATCTAAGGAGGGGAATATAGTGGATAGAATGGATGGGAAATGATAGGATAAATAGGGGATGGTGGATAGGAATATGATAGGATAAATAGGGGATAGTGGATAGGAATATGATAGGATAAAGATAAGATAGTGGATAAGATGTGCAAAGGCTATTATGGATGTGGATGAAGGATAAGGTTTTGCCCCCAAGTGTAGGGATACAAAATGGATGGAGAAGGGATTATGCATGATGCCCACAAGGGTTTTCATCATGGTACTTGCCCAAGGCACCACAAGGAGTGGTTTTCACCATTCGATGGATTTTTCTCTTTACTATTTTCTTGTTTTTTTGATTTTTTTCTTTTTTTGATGGAATGGGGACTCTAGTGTCTGTTTCCATAGCAAGGCGAAGATGGTCCCATGTTGGACAACATTTTGGATGATGATTGCATAGATGTTGGTAGATAGGAGAAGATGGAATGTATGGTGGGTAGTGGATTACGATGTTGTTTATGTGGATTATGATGTGGACTATGTGGATTATGATGTGGACTATGAAAAAATATGGACCATAGGAATGTGATGGGGAAGATATGTAGGATAGTGAACGAAAGATGGAGAGATGGGGGTATGTGGGAATGTTAAGTGGTGGAGGGGAACCAAGACCAATGGCTACACACACCGTGATGTATTTGGAAGCTTGTACTTTGGATGTGGAGTTGGGAGTAATGGGGATCAGGATGGAGGATTTTTGGATGGTCGATTTTGGGTTTTATGTACCCAAATGGACTTAGGATTTTTGGGATTTTTAGATGGGGAGGGGGATGTTTGGGATTTTGGGGTAGATTGGGATGTGGATGCCTCATTAGAGTTTGGTGCTTTTTGTTTAGGGACCCACACCATTTTTGTTTTTGCTTTTTCTTGTGATGGTGTGGGATTTGATAGTCTTTTGGATTTTTGATTTTGCTTGGAAGGGATAACATCTTTAGGCTTTTGTGCTTTATGAGTTGAGGCATTCAAATTTTTGAATCCCATGGATTTGGGGGAAGCTTCATGTTTGAAAGATGTGTGCTTTTGTTGGTCTTGATTGGGGATTTTAGGGGATTTATGGGTGGAGGGGTTAAAAGTGGATTTATGGATAAATGAATGAAGGGATTTGAGGATAGGGATGTTGGGAGTCGATAGGATAGGAGGTAAAGTGAATTTGTGGATAGAGATGTTTGGCTTTGGTAGAATAGGAGGTAGAGTGGATTTAATAGGAATATTTGGAGTTGGAAATAGTGGAGGTAAATTTGATGGAGGAAGATGGATGGTCACATGCTTTTGCAAATGATAGGATGATGGAGGAGGGATGGCAACATATGTTTTGGGAGTGCGATGAGATGCACCATGTTTGGGAAATAATGAATGGATTTTGGAAGATGTGTGGGTGGTACCAACATGTTCATTTTGTTTGTCTTGGGATGTATAGCCGAGGCCATGCGAGGATGGATGGAATGTGGTGTGGATGGGCTCCAAAATGCCTTGTTTGTGAAGGCCTAAGCCTTTGCCTTGATAGTTCATGTGTTGGAGCATGTGACATGCAATGGGATGTTTGGTGCTTTGGAAACAAGACATGAGTCCATTATTTGTTAGAGAAGGATAGAAGGTAGGTGGAAGTTGTTCACCTCCTACAAGGGGTTTACCACAGATGAAGGTGATTTTTCCAAGTAGATAAGGGGATGGATTTGGGATGGGATTGGTAGATGGAGGTAAATGATTAATGGGGAATGGTGAAGGGGTGGTAGAAGAAGGGGTGGGATCAATAAGTTGACCAATAGATGGGAGGGGATCGGGGATGGAATTAGATGGGATGGTTAGATCTTGATTAGGAGAAGGGGTTGATGTTTTAACATGCTTTGGATTTGATTCTTGACATGGCTCATGTGTTTGGATAGAAATGGGAGTGACTTGGATAGATGTGGTGGGTGCTTGGATGGATGCAATAGGTGCTTGACTTATGGATTCTTGAACATGGCTGCATGATGGTTCTTGAGTTATGATAGGAGATTGTTCAAGAGGTTTGGTGGATGTTGGATTGCATGAGGGTGTTTGATTCCTTGCTAATAGCCAATGGATGGTATCCTTCATGAGTGTATGGGTTGAAGAACAATCTAATGGATGGATAATGATGGTGGATGATGTGGGGTTAGGATTGAGATTGGATAGGTGGGTGATAGGATTAGGTAATGATGGTTCTCGGATGGGTTCAAGGATAGGTGTTGGAGGGATGGAGGATTTTGGGGATTCCATTACTTTGCTTGGTGATGTTCTTTGGAGGAAATCCCACAAGGATTCATTGGATGTCGTGGTGTTTGGATTTAGAAGATTTGATGGTGGATTAGATGGTGGATGTGTGATAGGGGTTGGTGGATTGGGAGATACATAAGGTGATGGATTAAGGTTGATAAGGTTGGAGGGATATTGTGTTGGGAGATTTGGGATTAATGGATTGTAAGGTAGGTAGGGTGATGGAGGGATTGGAGGGTGGGGATTAGGGGATGGGGGATTTGCATGGGGAGATGGTTGCTGATAAAAGGTTTGGATTTTAGAGATAAGGTGTGCTAGATTGGTGTTCCCTTGATCAAAGTTAGCATGACAAAGGTTGGGGGATGGATAAGTTGGAGGTATTGATTAGTGGGGTAGGTATTATGGCATGGATGTGTAAGGGGATGGTGATTGATATGAGGGTAAAGTTTGATATGATGGAAGTTGATATGATGAAGGTTGATGGGAGGTTGATGGTGTGGATATGTAAGATGTAGGTTGGTATGAAGGTTGAAAGAATGACGATTGACATGATGTGAATGGGGATGATGTGTAGGGTGTTTGTTGATATGAGGAAGGTTGGTATGAGGTTTGGGATTCCCCAATGATGAGGTGTGCTAAGAGCATATCTATAATGTCATTTTTGCATTTTTCCTTAGCATTAGGATCCATGTTCTTATAGACTTTTCTAAGTCTTTGTAAGTGTTGCATTGCTTCATAAGGATCCATTTTGTGGGAGAGATATGAGATGATGGGGGATAATAGATGATTGTGATGTTGGGAATCAAATTTCAAGACCTTACAATGATTTGATTTGATTTGTTTTGATGAATGGTTCTCTATGCTTAAGATAGACTAATGATCTTAAGCAAGAGGGTTGATTGGGTTGATTTGATTAGGTGATCAATTAAGGTCTTGATTTTTTATTGGGTTGATTCAGATTTGGAGTTTGATAATGATGTTGGGGGACTTGGATAATGATTGAGATTGATGTTGGTTTTGGATTGGATTTGGAATATGGTTTGGAAGATTATGGATTGATGTTGGTTGGATTTTTAGATTTGATTTGGATGAGATGGGATTAGAATGATGTTGATGAATTGGATTAAGGGTGATGAGGGTGATTAGGATAAGATTGGATTGAATGATTTGGATGATGATGTGGATAAGATAGGTGGTTAGGATGATTAGGATAGATGGGTGATTGGATTGAGATGAAGTGGATAAGAATGATTAGGATGATGAAGATAGATTATGACTCAAGAGGAAGTGGATTAGAATTTGATCAAGCTCAAATAAAGGGATTGGATAAGCTCAACTTATGGGGTTTGATAAATGGGGGGATGGTTTAGCGGTGTTGGGAGGAAAACCTAGCCCGACGTGAAGGGGGATGTGGGCGAAATTTTTTTGAAAATGGGCTTATAAAATTGATGTTTTTAATGAGAAATTTTGATTTTTGGACATGGGTAAAGAAGGCGCTAAAATAGATTGAAAATGGCGCTAAAATACAAGAAAATGGTGCTAAAGGATGCAAATGGTTGGATTGATGGATGAATTTGATTATTCTTGGCAAGTTGACAAACAATCAAGCAAGAAAATAAAATGGCCAAAGGTTTTGTTTGTGAAAGATTTATCAAGCATGCACAACCTAAGGTGAAGCAAGGACAATACTTGTTGAACAAGTAAAGGAATTTTGGCTTCTAGAACAAAGGTTCATAGTAAGTGCTTTCGATCAGGTGGTTATACATGCGGTAGCGCTACTCTCCATTCTGGAGTCTCCCAGCCTCTAAGGGTTATGCCTTGGAGGGTTTTAGGGGAGGTTGGCTATCAGTATAACACAACAATACCTGTTGTTTGTGACTTTCGTCACAAACACATTAATTTATATAGCGGCTTGAAATAGCTTGGCTTTAGCTTGTTGCTGCTTGGGTCGTTCCCACCTTTCGAAGTGGGGTGGTAGGCCCTCTAAGGATTACAAAAGCAATACAATCATGAAAACACTTTTGATCCCCAATTTCATACAAAGATGCGAGGGGAGAGTATATGTATCTTCTATGATTGCATCACACTAAACATGGTTCATTTTAGATCTTTGGATTAAATTAGGTGTGATTAATGCAAGTTTTGTGAGAAGCTTTTGATTCCCAAGGTCACCAAAATGGTAAGAGGGAAGAGCATACGATTTTTCACACCACAAGCAAAAAGAGCACAAGACATTTCACACAATTTAAAATGATTTTCTTACTTATATGCGTGAAAGATGCAAGTTGTTCTTTTTAACCAAATGCTTTCAATTGATGCAAGTTGTGGTTCTTTTTAAAGCCCAAATTGAAGTGTTTGGATTGTTGGTTGTTGGCACACAAATTGTAAATTTTAGAACACCAAATTAAATGTTTGGGCACACACGCGTACACAAAGGTTTGTTTGTTCAATTTTAATTGCACCAAATCAAAGTGTTTGACTAACATGCAAAGGGTTCATTTTAAGTTGCAAATTGAAGTGTTTTTTTTTTGTTAAAACAGAAATGAAATCACCCTGCAAAAGTTAGTATCTCTGAAATGATAGCAAAGACCTGCAAAAACACTTGTCAGTACCTGCACAGATAGCAAAGTCAATTTTCTAAATAGCGCTAAAACAGAGATACAATAGCACCACTGCAGGCAGAACAAACAGAACCTGCCACTTATACAAATGGTGCTAATTCAAAATATAGTGCTAATAAAAGACCATGAATGTGCCAAAATAGATGATAGCGCTACAAGATTACAATTAAGGCGCTAATAAAGTATTTAGCACTAATACATCATGTGGAAAGCGTAAAAACGGGTAATAGTGCTAATATAGGTATATGAATGCGCCACTGTGCAACTTTTCAGAGAGTCTATTTATCCTACGGATAGCGCCAATCTGGGTGATAGCGCTAATACAGCATTGAACGCGTCTGACCTACAAAAAAGTGGTTTTTCCTCATGGAAATAAAGCTTAGGCTGCACCAAGAAATGTTCCTATTAGCATTGTTAGTATGGATAAGTGGAAAACAAGGTAAAAGAGAAGCCAAAGTGTGTATGAATTTTATGAAAAAATTGACATAACTTCCCCTTGTGTTTCCTATTGTTCCTGCAAAACAGAGAGTAGTTAGGTGCAGAAAACAGAAGGGAGACCATTAGAAATGAGACATGTGAGTGTGTTTGAAAATAAAAATGTGTTGTCTGAAATAGTGCTAATACAGAGTATAGCGCTAAAATACACCAGTGTTAGCGCCACTGTGCAGGGTGAATGGCGTTGCACCTACAAAAACACATCTAGAACACAAAAAATCACAACAATTGATTAGACTCAGACCTTGTGGGTCCCATCGGGCATGCCAATGTGATCTATGAGAACAAAATGAAGTAGAAATATATATCAAATGCAAAAAGACATGATTATACCTTCCTTTCGACTCACAAATCCAAGAGAGGGAAGGAGTTGCACCCGATAGAGCTCCTCATATTTTACCCAAGACTAGTTGTAGATGTGGATTGCTCAATGGTTTTCAACACAATAGGATGAGAGATAAGTGGATTCAGATAGAGATTGAGATGGAGATGGGGAATGATTAGAGTGATTTTGGCATTATGGTGTTGAGATGAGGAGATTGTGGAGAGATTTTGGCAGAGGTTTGATGCATGAAGAAGTCTCTCTAAATGGCTTAGGTGAGGGTCTCATTTATAGAGTTTTAGAAATGAGGATGGAGGGTGAGGATTAGAAGATGAGATCAAGGGCTAGGAATAAAAGTAAATCTTTTATTCATTTTGGGAAAAAGGGGTGATAAATGAGGTATGGGTGTGAAAGAATGGGAAATGAATTAAAAATTCATTTGGGGAATGGGAAATGAATTAAGAATTCATTTGGGGATAAGAGGTAATGAATGAGGATGGGTGAGATAAGGGGTTTGTAAGAGAAGTAAATGTGATGTGTGATTTGTTTTAATTTTTTATTTGGAGGATGTGGGGAAGCGTGTTAAACTAGGTTTGACCACCCAAATGAGAGGTTAGGATTAATTAAACAGAGGTTTTGTTTAATTGATCCTAGGGATAGGATGAGGTAGGCTAGGGTAGGTTAGGGTAGGTCAATTAGTATGCTAGATTAATTAGATAAGCATAATTTATCTAATTAATGAGGATTAGGGAAAAGGAGAATTGAACTAAATAAATATTGAGAATATTTATTTGATTAATGAGGGATAGTGTTGTAAGGTTTAGTGATAAATTAAGTGAGTTAATTGATCACAAGGGATAGACAGATGGTTAGGGATAACTTAATTAAATAAAATAAATTTATTTAATTAATAGGAGGGATACATTGGTGTCGAGACATGGGAAATTGTTTTGCGAAGCAAGCCAATTTTAGGTGTCTACACCTATATGGCTATTTTGTATATATGTTATACTTATATCGATAGATATTGATGTATGACTATATGGATATTTGGTTAATACAAATATTTTTTATTGATGGCATCCATACTTGCATTATAAATCCACGTTTGAATGGATATTTGTAGATGGCTACTTCAAATATTTAAAGTCCAATTGTATTACATAGGATGTTTGTTGATCCAATAAGCTAGCTATTGTTATTCAAGTATCACCTAAACCTCATTTTGGAACTAAAAGATAAAAGTTGTATTTTTAAAAAAATGAATCATCATGTTGAACAGAAAATATTAATATTCTTTATGAGTTGCTCAATTGAAAATATTCAATTGAGTATGCTGATCCATATTCTTTATGAGTTGGTCAATTGAAAATATTTTTTAATTTCTTGTTATTATACAATATTGGGATGCAAAGAGTATGTTTGTTGTTTTGAATAAGATAGTCAAAATCATATGCTTATGAGCACCTGATGACCATTGTGGTTATTAAATGTAATTCCTCTTGCATATAAGGCAATGTTATGAGATTACATTGAGTCTTACCTAATTTTAGTATGCAACATAACATTGGGGCTATAGGCTTCCATAAGTCATACCTCGGGGATTTTTAGTTTTAGGCACAAATTTGCTTTAAGACCTTAGGCGCATTTTTCTACTTGCACAACCTTAAAACTCCACCTAGAACTCAAGGTGCCTTTCATCATCTAAACAACCTCAAAATTGCGCCTTGATATTGAAAGGATGTTTCAAAGTATAAAGGAGGGTGCCTTAAGGGAGGTAATTCATCTTGATTATCAAAGTTGATCAAACACATCAAACTGAGCATCATACCTCTAGGTGCATTTTTGCCTCTCTCTAAACTATTCATTTTGGCGGCTTGATGTAAAGTGAAGTCTAAACTTAGTGAAGATTGCGCCTAGAAAGATATCACCTTAGATATGTGCCTAGAGTCATCCTAGATCATCCATTTGTGCCTAAGGGTCAATATAACATAATATAACTTAGGAAGACTTTGAAAATTGTCAAAAGAAGCCTAGGCACCTTTTCTTGTCTCCACCATCCATTTTGGGCGCCTAGAGGAAAATAAACTTCAAATCACTTCCAACTGTAGCACCTAGTGTTAGAACCTTCAAAATGACTAAATCTTACCAAAGGAAGTCTAGGTGCCTATTGTCACTTGGATCATCATGAATGAGTGCCTAAGTGGAAGGAGAATAAGCATCTTGTATGGAGGTGCACTTTTGTGTCTAAATAACCTCATTTTGGCACCTTGAAGGAAGATGTTCTAAATCCTAAGATCTAGTGCCTAAGTGTAAAATGGTCTCCTATAGGTTTGAACAAGTGATTGAAGCCATCAAATTGCCAAGAAATGAGCTAAGTATGCTAAGGCGCCTTTTCTTGTCTAAACTATCTATTTTGGTGCCTAGGAGGAAGGAGATTCAACATCATGAATCAAGGTGCCCTTTTCCATCAAAACAACCTCACATTGGCGCCTTGGAGGAAATCAACTTAAAACTACAAGTTTTGGAGTTTTTTCATGTTTTGATGATGTCTTTTGAGAACAATTATAATGATTGAAGGATGAGGTGGGTACAAAGTCTTCATCTAGCTTAGGCGCCTATTCAATATTTAATTTTTTCACATACCTTAATCTACGCCTTGACTTGGAGGAGTTAGTTTATGCTTTAAAATGATTTCTATGTGTTTATATGATTCAATATTTGTCAATAATTTAATATGCTGGTACAATGTATCTCGGACTGTTTCAGCATGTTTGGGTGCAAAACAAGACCATGCCTAGCCTAAACGTACCCATCCAGACATGTTGGAACTGTCAGTTTGGCCACATGAGGAGAAGAACAAAAGTCATACCCCTTTGCAACTTTACACTGCCTCCTTCTGACAATTTTTGGGGCAGCAGAAAACCTTTCACCACGAGCAAACACCTCAGAGATATAAAAAATTGAGAGAGGTTATTGTAGAGGCACTCTACGTGATCGCGTTGCCTTAGACAGAATGTTTCTAAGTGACATGGTTTTTGAGTAACATCTCATCAAAGATTGCTGCCTTTTTACACTTTGGACTCTTCAGAGATATCATTGGTACAATGTAGCTTGGACTGTTTTGACATGTTTAGGTGAAAAATAGGACCATACCTAGCATAAACGTACCCATCCGAATGCGTTAGAATAGTTAGTTTGGTCGCATTAAGAGTAGGATGAAAGTTACAACCCTTTGTAACTTTACACTGCCTCCTTATGATTTTTGGGGCAATAGAAAACCTTTCACCACGGGCAAATGCCTCAGAGATATAAAAAATTGAGAGAATTTATTATAGAGGCACTCTACATGATCATGTTGCTTCAGACATAATGTTTCTAAGTGACACAGTTTTTGAGTAACATCTCGTCAAAGATTGCTACCTTTTTGCACTTTGCACTCTTCAGGGATATCGTCGGTACAATGTAGTTCAGACTGTTTTGACATATTTGGGTGAAAAATAGGACCATACCTAGCATAAATGTACCCATCTAGACGCATTGGAATAGTTAGTTTGGTCACATCAGGAGCAGGACGAAAGTTACACCCCTTTGCAACTTTACACTGCCTCCTTCTGATGATTTTTGGGGTAGAAGAAAACCTTTCACCATGGGCAAATGCCTTAGAGATATAAAAAATTGAGAGAGGTTATTGTAGAGACACTCTACATGATCATGTTTCCTTAGACGGAATGTTTCTAAGTGACACAGTTTTTAAGTAACATCTCGTTAAAGATTGCTGCCTTTTTACACTTTGGACTCTTCAAGGATATCATCGGTACAATGTAGCTTGAACTGTTTCGACATGTTTGGCTGAAAAATAGGACCATGCCTAGCGTAAATGTACCTATCTGGATGCGTTGGAATAGTCAGTTTGGTCGCATCGAGAGTAGGACGAAAGTTACATCCCTTTGCAACTTTACACTGCCTCCTTTTGAGGATTTTTAAGGCAGTAGAAATCCTTTCACCACGGGCAAATGCCTCAGAGATATAAAAAACTGAGAGAGGTTATTGTAGAGACACTCTACATGATCATGTTACCTTAGACAGAATATTTCTAAGTGATATAGTTTTTGAGTAACATCGTGTCAAAGATTGTTACCTTTTTGCACTTTGGACTCTTCAGGGATATCGTCGGTACAATGTAGCTCGAACTATTTCGACATGTTTGGTTCAAAAAATGACCATGCCTAGCATAAATGTACCCATCCAGATGCGTTGGAACTGTCAATTTGGTCGCATCAGGAGCAGGACACCAAAAATGCAAAAGTTGCTTTGTGCAACTTGACAACATTGACACTTTTTTGGAACAAGACTCAAAGACTCAAACTGACCCCAAATGACTCAAAGTGACTTAAAAAGAAATGAAATGGTCTTAGAAGACCTTATTAAACATAAAATTGACTCAATCAAAACAAAATTTTATTTTTTTGACCCCTCTTGGAGGCATACCAACCTAGGTGCCCCTGCACCATTAGTGCAACTGAAGGACTATGGTGGTGGCATGAAACTAGAGTGAGTTTACATTCATTTGCATCTAGTTTGGCATCTTGAAACAATTCTAGAGTAGAGTAAGACTCATTTTCCTGAAAACAGTTTAAAAAACCCTTATTTAGGGTTTTGGTAAGAATCATGCCTTTTTTGGCCATTCCACTGATTTGATTCACTTTTGATCAGTGGAATGGGTTGTAGTAGGTCTGTTCTAGTATGCTATGATGAGTTTTTGGTAGGAAATCTGAGGATAAGATGTTTTCTTTGAGGAAAGCTTACAAAACCATGTGTTAGGTGATGTTTAGAGACATAGAGAAGGAACCATAGAGGCATTTTTGGGAATAGCAGATTGTAGGAGGACAAAACCCACAAAATTCATAGTTTTGGCATGCATACTAAGTGCTCAAGTCATTGGTTGAGTTATGTGTGTGAATTTAAGGGGGGTCTCTTTATATTTTAGGCCTAATTGGGGCTCTAGGTTATTGAGAGGAGTTATAGGTTAGGGTATATTGTCCAAAACAACCTATACCTAGTTTTAGATATGTGATAGGAAGTCTAAATGGGTATCTACTAATTATCCAAGTTCTGTGTTTGAAGATTTGTATTAAATGTTATTAGGATTGTTCTCCTTTTTTAGGGCTGCAAGTCATTTCTTGAGTTTGTGAAGGAAGTGTTAGTCCTGAGTTTGGTTTGCCTTTGGAAATGATTGGAATGGGTCCCATAGCATCTGAAATCACCTTTTCCATGAAGAATTCAGAGTCTCTAACTGTTGTTCCCACTTTTGTATAATGATCATGAAATTTGGGCTTTAGAGCATAAGGAAACCTTGTCTAGTTTGCCATCCTCCAACTATCCCATTGCCTCTACATCACAATTAGAGACACCTATTATCTAGTTAGAAACCAAGACACCTAGAGACACCTATATTTTATACATTATTCTCAGGATCAACTTCATCCATCACTTAGGTCTAACCCCATGAAGAATAACATGATGATGTAAAAATATGAAATGTGTAAAAGTGCAATAGGAAATAAAAAAGACAAACCTTACAAATTAATGGGCATACTTACAACTCAATGTAACATGACTTTACAAAATCAATGTCAATACTTACAAATTAATCCAATGAACCATCTGGGTCTGCTCTACTCTTTATTGTGTCAAGTATTGCTTCATGGTCAGACTCATGCACCTTCCACAAGATTTTGTTCAAAGGTCTACCCCGTTACTGTATCAAATGAACATTGGATGCCATGACAAGGTTTGAGTAATGAAGAATCTTCCGATGCGTGTCAAAGTCCTGAAACAGCCAAACATTAACACTCTTATGTGGGTACCTTCTAAGCCATGTTCCAGTAATAACCATTGAGCCTATAGGGTATTCGATGTTTTCTCCATCTGTAACTGGGGCCTCTAATTTCTTTTTGGTCTCAACATAATGACATAAGTAATAATCTGTTCCCTCTTCATTATCTTCATCTACAATAACTGCATATACATGCCCTACATTGATATGTGTAGCAAATTAGATGAAATTAGTCAACATTACAAAAACACTACAAAGTAAGATGACATTAGGAATTTTAAAAACTATGCAAATAGATATATTACCTAATTGAACTAGATCTAATATGTGGTCAAAGTCAACTGATGATTCCATCTGTGTTAGTTCCAGTGCTGTCGAGGGTCAATATGTGTCAAGTGGGCTAAGATAACTTAACTTCCATTCGTCAACCCACTCCTTTGACTCGCACTCATCATAGGCTTGAATTGTATAGGAAAAACAAAAGCATGACATCTTTCACGTATGGATACTCCATGAACATGCAATTGAGCTTCTGAAAGAGTGCATCTCATTTGATCCTGTTAGTGTACAATAGTCCTCATATGGTGCAATGTTTGTATCATCTATTAACCAAAAAAATCTATGAACTAAAGACTTACCTTCATTACCTGGACCCATGGAAGCATTACACCACTCGACAATCAATTTTGCATCTATCAACTTTGCATTGTCTTTATACTTTAACTCTTCTCATGTTATGGCTCTTTTGATACATGCTTCTGCACCATCATGCTCCCCTTTTCCATGCCCGGCCTCACAAAAGTTCCACATATGCTGAATACCTGTAAAATTATGCCTCATACTCAGCCAATAGAAATTCCATGAGTTCTTGAATTGTGACGCACAGTTATCCAACCATATGATATACTGACTGAACAATATGCCCCTTCTAGCCAAATCATTGTAGAACACCTGAAAGCAACCTTGCACGAACTCCGTAGAATGTGTGCGATCATCACTAATATAGAAATTATACTCCCTTATGATCTTTCTATCATCCACTATACTATCATTCGCATGGATGAATGCGATGTGCACAAATATAGAAACCTGTGTGGAGTTGTAATATTGTGATTGTACCTCATGTTGTGGCTGTAGACTGTAGTTCTCTACAAAGTCAACAACTGAAACAATGCTACCAACTGGAAATGTGTCCTTGCATAACTTGAATTGCAAGTCCAACAATTGAGCTCTATGAGCATGTCTTGCATACTCATACACTATGCTATCATGAAATATAGACATAAACTGATACACTGGAATCTTTTCAATAACCAATTCACACCTCTTTACTTCTTTACTATCTTTTGTATTGTATGCCACTATTTTATACTTGCCAAACTCTACTAGTTTGTTTCCAACCGCATGTGTTCTTTCCATATGTTCACATATTGGCAAATGTTGCAAGCCACTGTAACGATGACATGTGCCATCCAAGCATAATTTCTTGTAGAATATTTGACCTTCCTCTCTTTCACATAAAATTTTTGATATGAAGTCTCTTGAAGATGTTGGTGGGGCACTTATGGCACAACCCTGCAAAACATTGTTAGTATGCATATCTAAACATATAGACCTATAAACATCAAAATGGTTAGAAAATTCAATATGTAATCTACAACAACAAGTAGTGCATGTGTGATTTATCTTGACATAGAAAGGTTTTAGCATTTCAAAATATCTTTGACAAATTTTAATTTGAGGATAATTCTCTAGAAATTTACCATAAAACTATGTTTGAGTCTCATCCAAAAAATGCATTGAATGTGGCTCACGGTTCTAACTACCGATTTCTCCTTCTTACCACATCCCTTCGATTCAGAGATACCCTTGTGTAATTCTTCCAAAAGTCTTCAATTAGTGATCTCAATGCTTCAACAATTGGTTTATCTTTTCACGGTAGTCTCCCCGAGAACACCCATAATTCATTGGTATTAGTGTCCTCAATTCTTTGGTATCTTCCAACGGCTCTTGATAAAATTTTCCTATTAATTCTCAATTCTTGACTTGTCTTTCTAATGATACAAGCTTTCCTCATTTGACTACTTACTATAGTCGATGTAATCGCGCACCATGTTGCATTACTATCTTTTGTGCGTGAGGTCTTACCCACACTCTCATACGCACTCATTAGATTTTTGACAATAGATTTTTCACTTGAAGCCTCTAATTTTCTCAACCCAAGAATCTTCATGATGGACCTATACTTTATACTTCACATCATATCAAGGAATAGTTGACATCTTACTGTCACATTTAACTTTTCAAAGAACAATCTCCAAATGTTATGAGCATATCTTCTACAAGTGCATTTTGGAATCTTACCTTCTATTAGATGCAAAATATTCTCATCAATATCAATCAAATACTTTGGCTTTCTATGCAAAATTCTAGGTGGTGTTAAGTTAGATAAATTCATCTCAACATTAGGAATTTCATCAATATTTAAATGAGATGGGCTATATGGCATACCTTCAATCGAAGATGGAATAGATGACATACCTTGAGGTTGAGGTGGGAACAATGGTGTACCTCCTTCATCACATGTGAGTGATGATGTACTCTCAACTTGAGATGTGGTAGATGGTGTCCCTACATGTTTACTTGCGGTAGAGGATGTGTCTCCAACTATGGTATTCAAATCTCTCGTAGCACGAAGTTTTTGCATTCATTCTCTTTGTGCTACCAATACCATATCTCTTTGTGATGGTTGTGGTTCCTCTTCAATTGGCATGTCTTCACTTATCGTGTCCAATTTCTTCTTCTCACGAAGTTCCCTCATAACCATTGCTTTCTTTGCATTCTTAGCTTCTATCTCTTCCTGTGTTGGTTTAATTCTTGATCGTTTCCTCGGCATGACGGAGAATTTGTTTGTAGCATGATAAAGAGAACAATATTAGTTCCTAAGAAATGAATCCATACAAATAACTAAAATATATGTCATTCAACCCTTCATAGTAAATGTACATACAATCATCATGTAAAAGAGTAAATGTCACTCAACCAAACTAGGTGCAAAGTATACAAAGCAAATTATTGGAGCCATGAAGAGAGTACATGGGACTTCATGCTTGAAAAGGTTGAGGTAGCCCCAATTTGACATGTTTGTTGTTACTAGGGCTACTAGGATTTGGAATTGAGAAGGTGTTTTGTTAGTACTAGGGATACTAGGATTTGGGTGGCTT
Source organism: Cunninghamia lanceolata (assembly GCA_027924645.1). Lineage (NCBI taxonomy): Eukaryota > Viridiplantae > Streptophyta > Pinopsida > Cupressales > Cupressaceae > Cunninghamia > Cunninghamia lanceolata. The sequence goes on along the minus strand of BSBN01000433.1, from coordinate 4,714,484 downwards.
GTGAAGGAATAGACAACAATTGTTGTGTCATGTGCATGTACAAATCATCATGTCATGTGCATACTTGTATGATCTTGGCACCTATTCATTTGTATTTTAACTTGTTAATATGACGAGATAATAGTGGGATTGTATTTTTATTATGTTGTAAGGATTTATTTTTGTATCGTTTGACATCATGGTATGTTAAGGTCTGTTTATTACACATAATTATTAAAGAGCCGAAGTGTAGAAAATATACATGGCATCATGTGAGATTGTAGGCTACTTTCTTGATTGGGAATGTGTCTATTTTAATCATGTATGATAAAGCATGATAAAGTAAGTCAAATAGAATTCAGGAAAATGTAAAGAACATGCATGTAAAGACTTGACATACCTAAAAAACAAACATTCGAATGGAGAGAGTACCCAATTATGTAGTGTTTTTTTCTTCTTGCCTCAAACTCCTCAACAATTTGAGTTTTTCACCACTTGCTTCCTTTTCAATGTTAAATTGAATAACACTCAAATATAATTACTAACAACAATACTATTAACCAATCTATAATGTTAAATTCCTAAAATTGAATCACAATTAACATTGTAACACTACAAAAATTGAAACTTGAATAGATATATATCAAACTTGCTGTGAAAACTATGTTATTTCCTCCTTCTCAAGTTGGCAAAGAAGAAAAGGTGGTGGAAAGATCATGCAAAGGTGGTAGAATGTGTAAAATGTGCATGTGAACTTCCCAACAGCATGAAAGTACTTTTTTGTTGGAGCATGTGCATAATCAACATGAAAATAGAGCATGTAGACCTAGATCATGAGGATCAACACTTTTTTACCATTTCTATAGCAGGACAAAATGCAAACACATTATAACACACTCGCATTTTGTCCTGCTATAGATTGACCCATAAATATTTGTGTGTATCTCACCTTTACAATATCTCATCTCTAGTTCCATCAGCTCATGTACTATATCTCACTTATCTCTCCCCCTCACCTCTCTACCTCTCTACGTCTCCCCCCTCTATGTCTCTCAGTCACTTCTTGTCTACCTCAACCCTAAACCTTATCCCTAAACCCTAATCCCTCAACCCTCAAGTCTAATCCCTCATCCCTAAACCCTCAACAGGCTCGATATTATACCTTAAACCCTAATCCCTTATCCCTAAACCCTCCAACCCTATCCCTAATCCTTATACCCTCGACATTCTACTTTAACCCTAATCCCTCAACCCTCAACCCCATCCCGAAACCCTGAACCCTTGAACCTCAATGTAATCAACCCTCAATGTCAAACCCTACCCTCAACCCTCAACCCTATCCCTAAACCCTAAACCCTAAAGCCTTGACCCTCAACCCTCAACGTCAAATCCTAATCCATCAACCCTAAATCCTATCCCTAAACCCTAAACACTATCCCTATTCCTAAACCCTCAATGGGCTTGATACTATACCTTAAACCCTAATCTCTTATCCCTAAACCCTCCAACCCTATCCCTAATCCTTATACCCTCGACACTCTACTTTAACCCTAATCCCTTGACCCTCAACCCTATCCCTAAACCCTCGACCCTCAAACCTCAACCCTCAACCCTCAACGTCAATCCCTAATCCCTCAACCCTTAACTCTAATCCCTCGACCCTCAACCCTATCCCTAAACCCTAAACCCTAAAGCCTCAAATCACAACCCTCAACCCTCAACGTTAAATCCTAATCCCTCAACCCTTCACTCTAATCCCTCAACCCTAAACCCTCAACACTATAACTTAAACCCTAATCCCTCAACCCTCAACCCTAAACCTTATCCCTAAACCCTAATCCCTCAACCCTCAACCCTAATCCATCATCCCTCAACTCTAATCCCTCATCCCTAAACCCTAAATGCTATCCCTATTCCTAAACCCTCAACGAGATCGATACTATACCTTAAACCCTAATCCCTTATCCCTAAACCCTCCAACCCTATCCATAATCCTTATACCCTCGACACTCTACTTTAACCCTAATCCATCGACCCTCAACCCTATCCCGAAACCCTCAACCCTCAACCCTCAACGTCAAATCCTAATCCCTCAACCCTTAACTCTAATCCCTCAACCCTAAACCCTATCCCTAAACCCTAAACACTATCCCTATTCCTAAACCCTCAACGGGTTCGATACTATACCTTAAACCCTAATCCCTTATCCCTAAACCCTCTAACCCTATCCCTAATCCTTATACCCTCGACACTCTACTTTAACCCTAATCCCTCGACCCTTGAAGCTCAACCCTCAACCCTCAACGTCAAACCCTAATCCCTCAACCCTTAACTCTAATCCCTCAACCCTCAACTCTATCCCTAAACCCTAAAGCCTCAACCCTCAACCCTCAATGTCAAATCCTAATTGCTCAACCCTTCACTCTAATCCCTTAACCCTAAACCCTATCCCTAAACCCTCAACACTATACCTTAAACCCTAGTCGCTCAACCCTCAACCCTAAACCTTATCCCTAAACCCTAATCCATCAACCCTCAACCCTAATCCATCATCCCTAAACCCTAAAAGCTATCCCTATTCCTAAACCCTCAATGGGCTCAATATTATACCTTAAACCCTAATCCCTAAACCCTATCCCTAAACCCTCAACACTCTACTTTAACCCTAATCCCTCGACCCTCAACCCTATCCTGAAACCCTCAACCCTCAAACCTTAATGTACTCAACCCTCAATGTCAAACCCTAATCCCTCAACCCTTAACTCTGATCCCTCAACCCTTAACCCTTAAAACTTAAACCTTAAAACCTATCCCTACACGCTCGACACTCGACACTATATCTTAAACCCTAATCCCTTAACCCTCATCCCTAAAGCCTCAACCCTAAATCCTTAAACCTTAAACCCTAAACCTTATCCCTAATCCCTCTACCCTTGACACTCTTCTTTAACCCTAATCCCTTGACCATTAACCATATCCCTAAACCCTCAACCCTCATCCCTCAACTCTCAACATTAAACCCTAATTCATCAACCCTAAACCCTAATCCCTCAAACCTAAACCCTATCCCTAAACCATCAACCCTCAACACTATACCTTAAACCCTAATCCCTATCCCTCAACCCTTAACCCTTAAAACTTAAACCCTATCCCTACACCCTCAACACTTGACACTATATCTTAAGCCTTAAACCCTCATCCCTAAAGCCTCAACCCTCAACCCTTAAACCTTCAACCCTAATCCCTCTACCCTCGACACTCTAACCCCAACCTCGACATTAAACGCTAATCTGTCAACCCTAAACCCTAATCCGTCAACCCTAAACCCTATCCCTAAACCCTCAACCATCAACACTATACCTTAAACCCTAATCCATCAACCCTAAAATCTAATCCCTCAACCCTAAACACTATCAATAAACCCTCAACCCTTGACACTATACCTTAAACCCTAATCCCTCAACCCTCAACCCTAATCCCTCAACCCTCAACCCTAACCCCTCATCCCTAAACCCTAAATGCTATCCCTATTCCTAAACCCTCAACCCTCGACACTATACCTTAAACCCTAATCCCTTATCCCTAAACCCTAAACCCTATCCCTCAACCCTTAACCCTTAAAAATTAAACCCTAAAACCTATCCATTAACCCTTGATGCTCAACACTATATTTTAAACCCCAATCCCTTAACCCTCAGCCCTAAAGCCTCAACCCTCAATCATTAAACCTTCAACCCTAAACCCTATCCCTAATCCCTCTACCCTCAACACTCTACTTTAACCCTAATCCCTTGACCATCAACCCTATCCCTAAACCCTCAACCCTCAACCCTCAACTCTCAACATTAAACCCTAATCCATCAACCCTAAACCCTAATCTATTAACCCTAAACCCTGATCCCTCAACCCTAAACCCTATCCCTAAACCCTCAACCCTCAACACTATACCTTAAACCATAATCCCTCAACCCTAAACCCTAATCCCTCAACCCTAAACCCAACAAAACTATTTTGCCTTATGTTAGGTTGTTAAACCCATCATTTTTGACACTCTTCTCTTAAAGATATCTGAGTTGCAAGAATATGTCAGAAAAATGGCTATTAATTTTTTTAATGTTAGTAATGTTATATGGCATGCTTTTCTAGCCCATCTGAGGTTCATTATGCTAATAGGTTTACACACTATGAGAAAAGCTTTGCGTATGGTACATCCATAGTGAGTAATTAATAGTTGAAATCAGAAGGATGATCATTATGAGAAAAGCTTTGCATTGGGGTACATCTATGTTTCTTGCTGTCCACCCCGCACTTAGGGGAGGTATATTGTCATGAAACAGGCAAATAATCTCCCATTGTTTACTAGCTCTATCCACAAGAACTAAACTTTTTTCTCTTGGTAATTGTAGAGGACATTCACCTATTTTTGGCAACTCCTGCATTCCCAAACCATTACAAAAACTAAGTTATTTTTACCCAATAAATAGTTGATTTCATTGATTTAATACTCTACTATATTAAAGCTTAGATTCATACAAATGTAGATGTTCATATTATAGAAGACTGCATTATATTAGACTATTAGAGATCCCTCAAAAAAATGTAATAACAAAACTACTATGCCTTATGTTAGCTTACAATTAAACCCATTATTTTTGACCATCTTCTCTTAATAAAGTAAGAGTAATAAGAATAAAAGGCAAAGAATTTGATCTTACTAGTATGCATGGTCGGTTTACATTCCGTGACTTCATTTTCATTGAATAAAAAGGTAAATATATGATTTGAAAGGTGGGGCAGAGTTCACTGTAATGTTCTTTTCTAGATGATAGGGTCCATAATGTCCAGGGTTCTTCAAAGAAAGGCTTGTAACATAATTAAGTTTTTGTTATACCAATCCTCTAGGTAAAGCTACAATTCAAATGTCTGCTTTGAAAGTTGAAATAAATTAAATTAGACTTACAATTTTGTTTTTCTTCCATTGCTTCAACATCATTATTTTCTTCATCAAAAACCAATTCAAGATCAACAACTTGCTGCCCATTGGTTGACTTGAATTGCATCCTCTATTAGAAGAAGGGCATTTTTTATCTGTATCAATGTTGGTATTCATAAGCTGAAGGGCATTGATATTTTTCACACACCCTATTCTTTGAAATATCTTAACCTTAAAATATGACTTGGATATGTACTTGAACATAGTGAAATCTCCAATCTCCAGCTCCCATGATGATTCACAAAATTTTCCCAACCCTGCCTAAATTCCATTTTATTTATGGTACCCCTTAATTGTGCATCCCACTCCTGCCCACCTGGGCCTTGAAGGAGCCATGCCCATTAAACCAACTCATTTAACAACTTGCTACCCATCGGTTGACTTGAACTGCATACTCTGTTAGAAGAAGGGCATCTTTTATCTGTATCAATGTTGGTATTCATAAGCCAAAGAGCATTGATGTTTTTCACACACCCTGTTCTTTGAAATATCTTAACCTTCAATTATGACTTGAATATGTACTTGAACACAACAAAATCTCTAATCTCCAGCCCATGATGATTCACAAAATTTTCCCAACCCTTCCTAAATTCTAATTTATTTATGGTACCCCTTAATTGTACATCTCTAAACCTTAAACCCTAATCCCTTAACCCTAAACCCTAATCCCTAGTCCCTAAACCATAAACCCTAATCCTTAATTATAATTTATGGTACCCTAATCCCTAAACCCTAAACCCTAATCGCTTATCCCTAAACCATAAACCCTATCCCTAAATCCTCAACCCTCAACACTTAAACCTTAAATCCTAAACCCTATCCCTAAACCCTCAACCCTTAAAACTATACCTTAAATCCTAAACTTTCAACCCTAAACCCTATCCCTAATCCCTCTACCCTCAACACTCTACCTTAACCCTAATCCCTCGACCCTCAACCCTAAAAGCGATCCCTAAAGCCTCAACCCTAAACACTAATCCCTCAAGGTCCTAAACTCTAATCCCTTATCCCTAAACTCTAAATCCTATCCCTAAACCCTCAACCCTCAACCTTAAACCTTAATCACTCAATCCTTATCCACCCCTCTCCTCCCCTATCTAGCTCACCCACATCTCTACCCTCCTCTACCCTCGACACTATATATACATACATATAGGCATACATACATACATACATGATTAATAACCTTGAACATAAAAAAAAATTAAAGGGGGACATAACGCGAGCGTGTTATAACGCGCTCGTGTTATTGCAAACATGACAAACAGTCCACAAACTTCTGCGGAAAAGGAAAAATGCAAAGTTGAACATAATGCAAGCGCGTTATAATGCACTTGTGTTATGTTTTGCTTTGGGAATCCCAAGCCTTGAGCTTGGGATTTGCTTTGGATTTTCAACCCAAAGGCTTGGAGTGTCTTCCCAATGTCCAAAGATGTGTTTTTCCATGTATTCTATAGGATTTCAAATAATTGCGTTCGTACTAACCCTCAAATTTGCACGTGTTTCAAGGTCGAACAAATCGACCACCTGGGTAATGTTAAGCTTTCTCTTAGCTATTTGATGATGTGATTTTTTTCACATTTTGACAATGTTAAGCCTTTCATCTTTAATTTCTTTTGTTTGTGTGTCCATTTTTGGGCAAAAAACCATTGTTTGGTCTTCTTTTCATTGTAAATTAACTATTCATTGAAATTTCAAAAAAATTACATATTTAGAAACTAGACTCCATTCTACACATATTAAAAAGAGAAAAAAAAAGATTTTCAATTAGTTTTCAAAATTTATAGGGGTAGCACGGCCAAAATTCTATTTTTTAGGATGTGTCCACTTTGAAAATTAGTAAAAAATCAAATATTCATCAAAAAATTATCAGAAAAATCAGACATAAACTACATGTTGTTAGCTAATTTCTCACTGAAGTGATTTTAAAAATACCAAAAAAATGTTGACCTTTTGAGGGAGCCACAAAACATGTTATGTTATGTTTTTTTGACAGAAACAACACCAATTTTTGTGGCTCCCTCTTTTGAACCCCTTAATCTATACCATTTTCAAAAAAAAATAGTAGTTTAGAAAGTAGACTCGGAGTACTACGAACATTGTTTTGGTTGCATCTCTAAATTTTGAGTGTAACTATGCTCAATTTCTCATCCAAGGCCAGCATTTCCTGATTTCAGAAAAAAAAAAAAGTGGCCACTTAAGACCCCTTTTTAGCCCCCCATCTTTTTGCACTTACCCAATAGTGAAACAAAGATCAATACATATTTGAAATCTTGGTTTATATTGAGTAGACATTATTGTTTGATTTATTATTATCCTTGAATAATATTTCTACCAAGTTATATTTAGGGAGTCGTTTAAACCAAAAGTTTTAATGCTATTCTAGATTGCAAGGTTGAATGGTATTTGTTATGAGAATAATCTCTCAGAAAAGATGGGCAATCTAATGGATAAAGAGTTTCTTTCCATCATCAGGTTGCGAGGATGCTATCATAGGTTAAGGAATCAAGTTTACACTCACCAGTTGCATTTGTCTAAATGTTTTTAAGGAATTTTGACTAATCTATTTTATGCTATGAACAATGACCATATCTCCTCTGTAACACCCTTATCTAGCACAGAATGGGCAAGGGAAAATGTTGTGGATTTGGCTTACACAACTACATGCATTTGTTTGATTATTTTAAAAGCCTTTTCAATAGTTCCATTTATGAACAAAAAGCACAACTAGGTAGTAGAATCAGGGTTTACGCCTGTCAATTAGATTTGCTTGAAAGTTTCTAAAGCCTGTTCAGTAAATATATTCTGTGTAACCCACAAATCATTGTGTTCCATGTGATGACATCTCTCTTAGGCATTATGTCAAACAATTCACACGCCCTGTCAGTGCTCACCCATTTTTTCATACAAGTTACAAATTATGGAATTTGGCTTTACGCCTGCTGATGCACTCGTTTTAGAGTTTCAAACACCTTTGTCAAATCCATTTTGTGCATATCCTGTGATCACCGCATTCCATCAAATGATATCTCTTTGAAGATTTTAGGTCAAACAGTTCAGGTACCTTGTCGATGAATCCTCTTTTTGCATATATGTTTGCTAGATCTCTTCTAACAATAATCCATCTCCCTTTGTGCCTCGATGGATGTTCTTATCTTGTTCCAAGCTCTTGTTCTAGCACATTCAGAGAAATTGTTGGTCATTGGTTGCAAATATTCAAAGTTAGCTATGACAGTTTAGAATGCCAACAATTATGTTTAGTTGTTAGAGAAACCTTATTATTTTAAACTCAGACACTTATGAAGCTACCTTCTATAGGTGCTTGGGATAGGTTGGCCATGAAATGGCATTTATTCTTCTTTCTATTTATGTTAGAACTACCATGTAATGGGCATCAAAACTTCTTTAGTTTATGAATAAATTACCTTTCTTTTCTTCTTTTACGTCTAGATAACAAGGAGGAACTCTTTAGATACTTTCTAATCATTTGATTCTTCATAGTGACCTTTTCTATCACTGAACCTTATCACCAACACTTTTACCATCAAGTCAGTCTATTCTTTTACATGTTTCCTACTATCATCATTGAATTGAACTTCAGTTTGAAATGAATGGAATAAGTTTTAGATATACTAGATTGTGTACCAGTTCTCAATTAGTGATTCGTGATTAGTTTTATGAAACTAGTTTTACTTTTTTAGGATGTTTACCTAGAACTTGATTAGAACTACTTAAATGAATTAAGATCTTTTTGCAAGTAGTTAATGATATTTTATTTCTAACTTTAATCATCTCTATGAATGGTTAAAAAGACAAATAATAATTGTCGATATGATCATAGAGCCTAGTATTGATTGTGGGTATATATGAAAATGTAAGGTAAGCTTTAATGAATGGTTATGTTGATATAAATAGTTAAACTTTTGGTAGGGTGAAATATTAGGAATGATATTATCTTATACTTCAACGACATATGAAAATAGAATTATAAGGTGTTAGTCAATTTTTGTATGTGCCGTGGAACTTTTGGGATGTTATAAAGGAGAATGTATTAGACCATTTGATATATATACATACATACATACATACATACATACATACATACATATATATATATATCGAAAAGAATCATTTATGTTTTATGAAGTTTTATGAGAATGAGAAAAGTAAACCTTAAACTTCTTCTGTCCTCAAGAATAGATTGAAATGTGAATGTGTATCTAAGATTGAGAAGTTGTCAATATCATCTTAAAGGTTTAGATTCGTATGACACCATTTTGTGATTGCATGTTCAAATTTTTGAACTACAAAGTCTCTGCGCTGCACGTACGTAGGCAAGGCCATCATGATCCCTTGAGACATAAGGTCAGCCCCTTAGGGCCTTAGTCCCATTATCTTGTACATTTATATCTGCTTTGTATATCTATCAACTTTGCAGAACTGATGTTTACATTTAGTGTGCAGATTCAGGTTTGATAAGCGTGCAAGTTACTGGAGTTAAGAAAGATTCTTTTCACCTTGTGAATGAATGATTATTTGGTATTTAGAGAAAATGTGTATAATTGTATCTTAAATATCATTAAACTTATGTATAATTTGAATTTTACTAAGTGAGAATTAAGTGAATTTTCTCCTTTACTCTTATTTCATCCATTATTTCTTTACTAAATTAATTTATTATTGTTATTTATTGTTAATTTTGTGAGTGGCTATTACATTCGGAGTAATGGAGATGTTCTTTGAAGGGATTGTCTATTTAGGACTTTAGGGACCCAAATGGACTTATGAATTTTAATATTTTGTGATGGAGAGTGGGATTTTTTGGATTTCAGGATTGTGGATGTTCCATTTGAATTAGGTGCTTTTTGCTTAGGGACCTAAACCATTTTGGTTTTGAAATTATCTTTTTGAGATGTGGACTTGGGTAGCCTTTTTGAGTTTTGATTTTGCTTTGATTCTTTGCATTGGTGCCCTGTGGCATGAGGATTATTAGGATTTTTTGCTTTATGGGTGGAGGCATCCAAAGTTTGATTTTTGAATCTCATAGGGGTTCTTGTGATAGCTTCATGTTTAGTCGATGTGTGCATTTGTTGATCATGATTAGGAATTGTAGGGGATTTATAAGAACGAGATGTATGGATGGAGGGATTAATGGATTTGTGGCTTAAGTGATAAGGGGATTTGAGGATGGTAATATAAGGAGTTGGAAGAAGTGGATGGAGGGATGTTAGGAGTTGGAAGAAGTGGAGGTAAAGTGGATGGGGGGAGATGGATGGTCACATGCTTTTTAGGTTTGTAGGATGATGGAGGAGGGATGGAAACATATGTTTTAGGAGTATGATAGGATGTATTGGATTTGGGGTGGAAGGATGTGGATTTAGGAGGCATGGAGGTATTACCAGCATCTTGAGATTGTTTTCCTTGGGGTGTATATCCAAGGTCATATGATCATTTAGGGATTTTGACATGAATGGGCTCTAAAATACCTTGTTCATGAAGGCCTAAGCCTTTACCTTGATAATTCATTTTTTGGAGTATGTGATGGACAATGGGACTATGTGTGTTTTGGACACTAGAATTAAGCTCATTATTGGATGCAGAAGGTGTGGTGGTAGACAATGGTCATTGCTCTCCTAGGGAAGAACATTCATGAAGGAAGGTAGTAAGACCAATAAGATATGATGGTGGATTTGCAATATGGTTGATAGTGGATGACAAAGGATCATTAGGATCTTGATTATCATCATGCTCATTAAGATCCAGGCTATTTGTTTGATCATCTATGCTTACTTGGGAGCCAAGTGTCTCATCAAGGGAAGTGGATGTTGTTGGATCATGGATTGGGCTAGATGTAGGATGGATAGGAGTGGAGTTTTCTTGATCATGGATAGTATTGGGACTATGAGTGGAAAGAGTGAAAAGCTCTTGATCTTGGATAAGTTGGTTTGGAGGAGTGTGGATAATTTGATCTTGAAGTTGTGAGGAGCAAGGCTATTCATGCTTTGGATTTGACTATTGACATAAATCTTGAGTTTGGATTGGAATGGAGGTTTCTTGGATAGGTTCGATGTATGGTGGAGAATGAATTGGGCTTATGGTAAGTGGATCTTCAAGAACATTTGAAGGTTCTTGGATAGTTTGTGGACTACAAGATGGGATTGGAGAAATAGGCATGACATTTGAAGGTTCTTGGATAGTTTCAAGGATAGGGATTTGATGGCACGAGGGTGGTGGTTGATTCCTTGCTAGTATCCAATGGATCATATCCTTCATTAGTAAATGAGTGGATGCACAATATAATGGATAGATAATGAGGGTGCAAGGTGTAGGATTAGGATAGGGATTAGGTGTGATAGGAGTGGGATTAGGATTTGGTGGATGGACAAGAGGATTGGATATAATAGGATTGGGATTTGGATTAGGTGGAGGGATGATAGGATTGGATATGATAGGAGCAAGACTTGTATTAGGCTTAGGTGGATGGATAATAGGATTGGACTTAGATGAAATATTTGATGGTTTAGACTTTAAGTGTGTTGGGGATTGGCTTAATGGATTAGGATTTGGAAGGTTGGAAGGATTATGGGTCATCCCACAATAATGGGTTACACTTTTTGGCCAAACCGGACATTGAAATCAACATTTTGAACTAAATCTTCACTTTTTGACACCTATAGCCGCTAAACCATTAGGAATTTGAAGATGATGCAAACTACTAATTTGTAAGATTTTGTTTGTAGATTCTAAATATATATTCTTTTAAAAAATTGTAGTTAAATTGTAAGATTTTTTGCATCTCCTTTGATAACTAATTTTTAATAGTAAACAACATTTTTTTAAAGTGAAGTGTATTCTGTAGCACAACTTTTTTTTCTACAAAGGATAAAATTTTGATTCTTTTGAATTTAGATTAGTAACACTAATATATAGGGCATGCATTTAGTTTCATAATGTTTCGTTGAATATTTTTTTTAATTAAGTTTTGAAGTCAAACCAATTATCATTTAGACATAGGTGTATTCTGTAAAACATAACTTTTTATGTATGTATCGAAATTCAATTTTTTTTTGTTGAAACAAGGACATCAATACTTAGGGCATAGATATTTTTTAAAATTTTTTTCACTAATTTACTAATTTTCCATGATGTGTGTAGAACAGAGAACTTGATGTTCAGTGAAAAACCTATATTCACAAGAAATAAAAAAATAAATATAATAATTAAATTAAATATATTTAAAATTATACTTTTTGGGAAGCTTATAATAAGGACTACATAGTTTGAAAACATAAATTTTAAATGAATTCATTTGATCCCACAAAAGGTTTTACAAATCAAAAGTGGTTTTTTATCAGCATTTTGATAGGTGTAGAGGAGACTCCATTATAGGTATGGTTTAAAACTAGTGGGGTTCTATCCAAGGGGGTTTGAATCTAAGGGGGTTTGATCAAATCCTCTTTAATTAAAATCCTTTAAATGGAACCTTTCAAGGCTTAAATCATTATATTTTTTGAAAATATGTGATTTCAGTAAAAATCAGGATGTCCCAGAAAGTGTAACCCATTATTGTGGCAGCACCCTTATATGATGGAGGCTCCATAGGGATGGATAGATGAGGGGGACTAGTAGATGGATTAGTGTATGATTCCAAACTTGAGGTGGTATTTCCCTTGTCAAAGGTAGCATTAAGATGGTTTAAGGATTCTTGATCTTGGTGCAAGGAGTGACTAGTACTAGCATGCTCATGTTGTGGAGTATTTTGAGATGGATGTTGAGGAATATTCATTAGATTGGTTGACGTGGAGGGACTAGGTTGGAATGATGATGGGGGTGACTCATAGAATTTAGGTGGAAGTTGTTGATGTTGTATGGATAATGGTGGTGACTTGGATGAAGAGGGATTAGCTTTAACCTTGGCCCTATCTTTTTTTTTCTTTTCTTTGTGCTTTTTCTCTCTCAAAGATATCATCAGGGACTTTAGCCCCATCATAAAGATATCTCATGTAAAAATTAGGATCATGAGTCATGGAGAGATGAACAAGTTGTAAGGTTTCAAAATCTTGTTGGAGTTGAAGTATAGGAATATTCATTAGATTGGTTGACGTGGAGGGACTAGGTTGGAATGATGATGGGGGTGACTCATAGAATTTAGGTGGAAGTTGTTGATGTTGTATGGATGATGGTGGTGACTTGGATGAAGAGGGATTAGCTTGAACCTTGGCCCTATCTTTTTTTTTATTTTCTTTGTGCTTTTTCTCTCTCAAAGATATCATTAGGGACTTTAGCCCCACCATCATAAAGATATCTCATGTAAAAATTAGGATCATGACTCATGGAGAGATGAACAAGTTGTAAGGTTTCAAAATCTTGTTGGAGTTGAAGTATAGGATTTGTTTTAGTATGGTCATGTGTAGATCTAGGTGTTTTGGGGGTATGATCAATATATGAGGTAGATGGTTGGGCCTTGACATTGATTAGGCAATATTCAAAAAGATTTGGGTCGGCATAAATGGTAACCTCTTGGTCATTAAATGGAAATTTGATGCATTTGTGATAGGTGGAAGGAACAACCCTCATGACATGAATCCCTGGGCATCATAGGAGGATATTATAAGGGAGATTGAGGTCTAGGACTTGACAAGTGATTTCCACTAGGGCTAGACCTAATTTGATGGGCAATCGAATAGTACCCTCAGATCTCTTTTCAATTTTATCACAAGTTTTAACAATGATGAAATGGTATTTTTAATATCCACGGTGGAGTATCCCAATTGTTTAACACACCTTAGAGTGCACAAGTTTAACTTTGAGCCACAATCTATTATAACCCTTTTGACTAAAAACCTTTTGATATTAACTTCTATGTAAATGGGTTCATTATGGGATGAAGGTTTGTATGAGGTGGATGGAGATGACTCATAGGATGGTGATGTTGATGGTGATTGGTAGGAGATCGATAGGCTATAAGTGTCAAAGTATGGTTCATAAGTATCAAAATATGTGTCATGATCTACAAGGTTTTCATCATCATTAGGAGCAAATTTTGGACCACCTTAGATTGTGATTTTTGGTTTTGGATTTGACATAGATTTGTTCATGATCACAACCATTTTGACAAATGAGGATTAGATTTGGCTCAAGGATGAGAATATGAGTAAGATGACAACAAATGAATTAGGTAGGAAATGGATTGGATTTGATGATTTGATCGATTGATTTGGATGATATGAAGGACTCCAAAAGATGTGGGGTAAATGATATGGATCAGATTGATATAGAGATACCAATTTAAGAGGCCAAGTTAATGATATAAGAGACAAGATGAAGGATTTGGTTGCAGTAATCAGAAATTGATACCAAATGTGTCTAGGGCCAAAGATTTTGGTTGAAAATGTGAATCTGGTTTGATTTGACAAGAGATTTCTGAAAAACACAGTAAACACAATGATCGACTGACTTGTATTGGGAAGTAGGTGCGAATTTCTTCACAGCTATGATGGCTAATACTGGTATAGCACAATAAAGACATGCCAAGCATGAGAACAACCTAGTATTTATTCAAGCGGGAGTATCATACCTTGTAGATCTCACTAAGTGGCCATGGGCCAATCCCAACTCTTAGAGAACCGGGATTCCCACCCCCACTAATACCTTCGGTGCTATAGCTTGGATAGATAGGGAAAGAAAGGTCCTGGAACACCTTACCCCCTTACCAAGGAGACTTTCATCTTGCCCAAGGTAATGCCTATCTCAAGTATAATGGTATGGTGAGCATCTTCCCCTCTTCTACAGTAGTGCACTACAAGGTATGACAGCTGAAAGGTCTTAAACTAGGATGATACAAGGCTTCTAGAGGATGTCCCAATATACACAAGGTATGGGGGATGAGTCCGTGAATGGGGGTGTCCCAATCAATTGACGCTCAACCACACGAGCCTTAGTGGACAAAGTATCCTGTAGGTTTTTTGCTTGGAGGTGAGAGGGTCCTTCCTTTAAAGCTATCTTTCAAATCACAATATTTATATACCACACTGGAACACGTAGTTGAGGTCATCCCTAGGGGTGATGAAATCCCCTAACAAGCCTCCTAAAGGGAAGGAATACTATTTACTTTTGATCTCCTAGATCATGCAAAACATAAGGAGAAAGCATACATGAGATAACACCCTCAGATTGAACAAATAACAAAGAAGGATAATAATAAACTTTTGATCCCCAAGATCACTTGAGAGCATAAGGGGAGAGCATATACGTTAAATCAAGATCCTAAAAACATGACAAACAAGTTCTTTCCCACTACTCTAATTTAGTGCAACTAAACTAGTAGAGAAAATTAAACCTTTGACAACGGTGCTGCAAAAAATTTGTTAGTAGTTTACAAAATTTGTCTTGGATAGGCGTAAAGCTACAAGAAAACATTAATACAAGACAAACAATCCTACAAAAACTGACACAAAATGTTAAATGCACAACAATAAAGAAAAAAAAAGTTATGATTTTTCAAAGCAAAAAATTGAATTTCAAATGATTATACCTTCAAATTTGGGCAAAATATGAAAGAAATAATTGCATTGCTATGTAGATCTCCGAATCACCTTTCCAACGCCTATAAAATTGTGAAAATCCGATGAAAATGAAAAAGTTGATTGTTTGAGTGAAACAGCCTCTAAGGGCTAGAAATTGGCACTCTGGCGACTAATAAACCTTTGACAATTGATAAAATTTGATGATTTTGAAACCAGTAAAGGCTTGCAATGATTCACATGTAGATGATTTACTCCAGATGATACAGGCAGATGTGTGGTGGTTATGATGTGTTTTGATCATGTGCAAAATAGTTTTTGAGATAGCAGTTTCATGTCAGCAATAAAAACCTCAACACACTTAAAACCTTGGAGCGACTATAACTAGAAGTTATGCCATTGTCTACTGGATAAGAAACCTGCTAGTAACATTGAAAACCTTCCAGCAAAATTAAAAAAAACTACAGATCAAACAATATTAGCGACAAAGCAAATATAATAATCAGTAGGTAATCATATTACATAGAGGATACATCTATCAAACCCAAAATATCACAGCTATTGGTGACATAGCTAACTTGTATAACAATGACCAACACTTAACATTTGAAAGAGAAAGTAAATATCAAGTATGATAGCCAAACACGGAGTTGTTAAAAACAAGATTTAACAAATAATAATAAAAGAGAAAATCAGCGGCTATGGGCAAACAGAAAGGAGATGGAGCTTGTAGTAAAATTCTGCCATCCAACATCAATTTTGCTGCTTCTCTCCTACAGTCAAATGCTCGGGCTTTGGATGTTGGACGTTCTCGTATTGACACAACCCTAACCAAGGAGTCAAATGCTCTGTTGGATGAAAAGTGGCGGGAAAGGTGACTTGGGTGGCGGGTAAACCGGAGACTAATCATCACAACAAGGAATCCAATGCAGTGTACATCAACCAAAACATCCCCATGCACAAATAATGCAAGTAGCTAGCTTCTTCATGACTGTCAAAGGAATGACGGGTGTAGGTTCATATACTGGTGGCAATTTGTAAACTAGTAGAGGAATAACAAGAGGAGGTTTGTAAACCAGCGAAGGGATTAGTGAAGGTTTGGGCGGTGCATATACTGGTGAAATACCATGAGTCAAAGGTGGCGGTTTAAATACAGGCGGATTCCATGATATCACGACGATCAAGATATATTACATTATAAGTTTGAGAAGAATCAGGTGGTTTGTTTCTTGTCCCAGTGCAAAACTAAGTCTTGGGGAATCTTCTAAACTTGTTGATTGTTTCACACCATAGGAAAGACTTGTCTCATGCTATACAAAAGGATTAAAGCCATAGGTAAAACTTATATCACACTGCATAAAAGATTAACGTTGAAGATTTTGTTTCACGTCGTCAGTTACTCTTATCGGCGTATTCCTTAAATTCTTTATGGGTGCATGCGTTGAAAACGGGAAGATCTCCCTGTTGTGTAAAAGAATTGACCGTTGATAATGAAGGGTAGAAACTGTTAGTTTTCCCAGATCAAATATACTATTGTATATTTCTCTCTTGCTTGATCTGTTGTTCATACCTCATCCTTGATTTGATCTTGCATATGTATTATGGGAGGAGGTGCCTTTGTGGTAGGGTCGCACCCCTTCATCCAATGCCTAAACAGATCTTAACTTCCCGTAGCTACACAAACATCAACACTCCCTCTTAGCTAGGGAGGTATAGCATAGTCTTCCTTGAGTCTTACTCAAGGGTATCATGTCTTCTCATGGATTCTCTAAACATGGCGTCCACCATGACTACTCCCATGTGTGGAAAAGAGTTCATCACGGAGTCACTCAACATGATATCATCATGGAGTCACTCAACATGATGTCCACCATGGCTACTCCCATGAGTGGAAGAAAACAAGTGCACAAATGCCCATCATGGAGTCACTCAACGTGATGTTGTCACCTCATTATGACATTCACCATGGCTACTCCCATAGGGTGAAAAAGCACAAGTACAAGAAAATCATCACGGACTCTCTCACGTGATGTTGTCATGGAGTCACACTCATGACATCCACCATGGCTCTCCCAAAGGGTGGAATCAAGGGATTTCACCTCGAACTTCTCTCACAGAAAAGAACTCATTATCAAGGGATTTCACCTTGAACTTCTCTCACAGAGAAGAACTCATTATCAAGGGATTTCACCTCAAATCTCTCTCTCAAAGAGAAATGCATTAACAAGGGCTTGCACCTCAAATCTCTCTCATAGAGAGAAATGCATTAACAAGGGCTTGCACCTCAAATCTCTCTCTCTCTCTCAGAGAAATGCATTAACAAGGGCTTGCACCTCAAATCTCTTTCTCAGAGAGAAATGCATTAATAAGGAATCTTCATGATGATTGACTCCCTCTAAAGCTCCAAGTACTAGCATCAACCTCCTGACCTCCTCGTCCAAGGTTGCCTCTGTTGGTTTGTCAGACTCCCTCTTAGTTGTGAGTCCCAGACTTCACAACCCCTTGCAAGATCCTTGCCTTGACTTATCTCTGTCAAAGATATATTTCTTGCTAATCCACAAGATCTAGACTCCAATTCTCTTAAAAGATATACTTGTGACTCCTCTACGAGTTCAAACATTTAGGCATACTTTCTCTAGTTTCAGTGTTGCAGTGAATTTTGCAAGCACCAAGCAAAATCCTCCACACAGAAGCAAGATCTTCTAATTGCATCTTTCTGATAAAGTCAAGGCTTCCTTGAAGCATCCAACATTTCCGAGAATGTCAACCTTGCGAGCATAGTGCTTCACTGTAGGTTCAATTTACTAAGACTGTTACTCATGTCATCAAAAAATGTCGCCAATTGACAGTCCCAGCTTGCATGAAGTTCTTCTACAATCATCATCTTACTCATCATGCTGTGTACTTCTGCTTCAAAAAGCTCAAACATAGTTGTAAGTTGATCTAAGCTCAGGGAACCATAACATGAGGAATAAGTGAATAGATAGGTTCTCAGAGCTTCTTCACAAATTTTTTAACTTCAACATATCTAGCACATTATCCCTTTCTTGAAGAAGCTTCCAGACCTAACATCCAGAGCTCTGTGGGCATTAGACATTTTAAGGATATCGACATCTTGTTCTAAGATCTCTGTAGACTCAATTCAAGCAACACGCTGCAGAAGACCTTGGACAATAATGGTTTCACTGACCCACCCTTCCACCATCCAGAGGACATTACCACCATCCTCGTTGAGTGTAAGTTCTTCATGCCGATGTCCTCGATCTACAAAAATGAATTGTGGTGATTGATGTTGACAAAAATGTAAAAGCCTTGTTTGATCTCTTCACACTCTTTGGGCTTCTATGACAAGCATTATACAACTCCGTGACATTCAAGTCACAAACAAGGTTCGTGATCTAATCATTTTTAATCTAGTAGACCTTTGATTTGGTGAACAAGTTCACACCCTATTCATTCTCGATGGATATCACTATGGCTGAACTTTCTATCAGCAACATCTCACCAGATCTTCTTTAACAAAACCTCAAACAGGTAGTTGAAGCCTTTTGTGATTTGGGAATGGTCGATTTACCTCATTGTTTGGGATTCAACTTCAACAGTGCAAATTTGGCTAACCCCAACAACCACACTTAGATTCTCTTGGCCACAATTTGTATTTGATCTTTTCTCAGAGATGGCACTTAAACTCTAGCATCTCTTCTATCACAACAGTGATTTTGTTTTAACGGCATGGGTAGGGAGAACCGGTGCTAGAGATGGTTTCAGAATGTGACTTTACCTCTTCACTCGTAGAGGATGATTAGTTTTAATTTCCAGATAAGAACATAGGTGGCATTGTTCCTGTGCTTCCGTCATAGCTTTGGCCTTACTGATATCCCACAAATTGTTTTAACCAAATCTGATCAGATTAGCCAAATCTATCAGATTTTCTCAAACCTGCTCTGATACCATGTTAGTTTTCCCAGATCAAATATACTATTGTATATTTCTCTCTTACTTGATCTATTGTTCATACTTCATCCTTGATTTGATCTTGCATATGTATTATGGGAGGAGATGCCTTTGTGGTAGGGTCTCACCCCTTCATCCAATGCCTATACAAACTTAACCTCCCGTAGCTACACAAATATCAACAAAAACTTTATACAATACCAGACAAGCCCTTTTATAATGCAAAAGAATGTATTAAAGTTAGCGTTTGAATACATATCAATTTAAATGATTTATTATCAACATTCAAAAACACTATAACCAGCTCCACATTCTAAACAAGGAAATTAGTTATATCAGAATTGCTTGTAATTGTTTGTTACATTCTTGAAACCAGGGAATCATATTGAAAGCAAATTTTACTCATGGCACTTACACCTATCTTAACATAGCAAATGGACAAAGGTCTCAAAAGATAAGTGTATTAGATTAAAAAAATTGACCTCGTTACCACCAATGTACAACTTTCTCCAACTCCTAAATCTTGCGCACAATCAACTAAATGCTTGCACAAACAAACAATCTGTAGAGATTCTTTCACGGCGGGTTCACCAATGTATGCACAAAATATAAATTTTATTGAAGGAGATTTGAAACTATTGCAAAACCCTAAAATTTATATCAAATGCACCCTGAAAAAGATTAAAGATATAACTATAGAAACCTAATAAATGTTACCAGGTGTATTGAAATGTGGTTGCTCTATTGCCAACATAACTCGGTAATCTTTGGATAAATTGTCATTAATGTGCGTGTGTAATCTGTAATTGGGAATAAAGGTAGGGTTTAATAATATTTGGGGTAAAGTGGTTCAATAACTGGGGTAGTTGAACGGTAAATAGTTAAGTGAATGGCAAAGGTAGTTTGAACAGGTTTTAGTTAGTTTTAATTTTTATGAATACGCTTAGGTAAATAATAAATTAAGTTTGTTAAATTTGATTTATTATTTACGAGAGAAGATGCAAAAGAGAAGATTTAATTAATTAATTAATTAAATCTTATGTGAGGGGAGGATTAATGTTTAGGATAATTAAGGATGAATTAAAGATAATTAGGGATTTGATCAATTTTAGATGTCTACACTATACAAATCTATAATCAGACATATTGTAGATATGTTAACTCCCATAAGAATATGGTACAGGCAAAAGACTGAAATATGATACGTTTTCGTTTCCTATCTCAATTAATTATGTAGAGAGTCACATGGTTGAGTATCATATACCCTCACTACAGATTTTAATATTCAAAAAAATTGACTAAGACTCCCCTAACCCAAAAGACCCGTGTGCGGTTGGAATTCTTTCTTGACCAATTTTGGATAAAGATTCCTCTCCACCACTTCTTAAATATCATCTACTTCAATAGTCAAAGGTCAATTTTGACTAATAAAAATAGGACAAATATTTAACACTTTTTATTGTGAATGAGGTGTAAAATGACTATTGATTGTTTGACCATTAAAGTGGATGATATTTAAATAGAGTGCTCCAAGACTACATACCATTTGTTTTACGGCTTCGCTAGTTTTTTGTTACTCACCTTCTCAACTTATACTAGGGCGAATACCTAGATTTAGCGTCAACTCTACGCGTTTAATAGAATATTCTTCTTACCGTTTGGTTTCAATAGATTCACGTGATCACAGTAATAACCCTGCCAATTAAATCAATTGTGTTTCTTTTTCATCCGTGGAAGTCGTGGCATTGGCACGTTGCAACTTTCTACGAAGTTCCTCTCAATGCGTGAGCCTTACATTATCCTCTTTTTTTCTCGTTTATATCTTTCGATTTGGGGGCTACCTTACCAATTCCTTGGTGGGGTGTTATGTGAGTTGTGTAGGTGGACAAAACAAACACTAGTTGTTCATTGCTTTAAATTGTTCTGCTCATAATTGTAAGGAAATGAAGACCAACGGACACATTATTTTTCCCGCCAATTATTTGTCCTTTCACATTCCTCTTGTGATGTATAATGAAGCATTATATATGCTTGATATCTCATTGTAAAACACAATTCATTATCAATAACAATTCCTCTGCTCAGTGTGGATGTAGCCAAGTTTGGTGAACCACGATAAATCTGGTGTCTTATTCTTTTTGCTTTCTGATTACATATGTGCGCTATTTTTACTTCTCTCTTTCTGCAATTGAGTTGTGCTTTCAGTCTTAACAATTGGTATCAGAGTTGTACGGTGACGGTATAGCTGATTGCGAAAATCAGTGTTGGATTTTCGAGCCATGGAGGAACCAAAGATTGAGAAGTTCTCCGGTCAGAATTTTGGACTGTGGAAAGTACATATGGAGTCTTTGCTGATAAAACAAGACCTCTCACTCACGCTTGAAGGGTCAGCAAAGAAGCCAAGCTCAATGACGAATGAAGAGTGGGACAAGATGGATAAGAAGGCAAGAGCTACGATTTTCCTCTCGCTATCCAGCAATGTATTGTTTAATGTTTCAACGGAGAAGACTTCGAAGGAGTTGTGGGATAAACTTTGTAAGATGTATGAGATGGCTTCAGCATCCAATAAAGTTTTTATTATGAAAAAGTTTTATAACCTAAAAATGAAAGAAGGCAAAATTATGTCAAACCATCTGAATGAGTTTAATACCTTATTTACCCAACTGACTTCGGTGGAGATAAAGTTGGAAGATGAAATTAAAGCAATCTTGCTGTTATGCTCATTGCCCAATAGCTGGGAAGGTGTCGTGATGGCCATAAGTACTTCAGCTGCAGCCAAAACAAAATTGGTTTCTGATGACGTAGCAGCTACACTTCTTAGTGAAGATATGCGCAGAAAGAACCAAGAAATATCTTTCGGTGAAGCCTTAACCGCTGTTAGTAGAGGAAGGCCTCAGAATAGAGGCAAAGACAATAATAGAAGAAGATCAAAATCAGCGAAGAGGTCAAAATCCAGAGGTAGAGTTGGTGACTGTTGGTTCTGCGGTAAGCCCGGTCACACCAAGAAAAATTGTTATTCCTATAAGAAGGCACAAGAGAAGGTTAAAGACAGCGAGGTCAATGTTGTTTATGACAAAGGTGATAATATTTTGATTTTGTCTATAAGTGAAACCACTTCAGATTCATGGGTTCTAGATTCGGGTGCATCCTTTTATGCCACCTCTTGCATGGATGCCTTCTCTAATTATCAAGGAGGACAGTTCGGGAAGGTCTACTTGGGTGATAACAATTCATTGGACATCATTGGTAAAGGTGATGTTCTCCTACAATCTAAAAATGGAAGCAAATGGCTTTTGCAAGATGTTAGGCATGTCCCAAAACTGAAAAAGAATCTGATTTCTATAACCTAATTGTTCTCACAAGGCTGCAATACTACCTTCTATCCACATTCATGGAAGGTTACTAAAGGTGTCATGCAGATTGCCAAAGGAAATAGAGAGGGTAGTTTATATGTTTTTGAGAATGACTCTCAAGTGGAAGCTGCTATGACAGTGACGGACAGCGAAACCGAGCTGTGGCACCAACGGCTTGGACATATGAGTAGGAAAGGTCTTGAAGTCATGATCAAAAGAGAACAACTACCGGGGTTGAAATCTGTGGATTTGGATTTTTGCCAACATTGTCTCTACGGCAAGCAGAAGCGGATCAGCTTCATAAAGACGGGTCATGAGAAGAACACCTCACCTTTAGAGCTGGTTTATTCAGATGTTTTTGGGCCAACTAAGGTAACTTCTCTTGGAGGTGCTAATTATTTTTTAACTTTCCTTGATGATTGCACTAGGAAAGTTTGGATTTTTATGCTTAATAAAAAATCTGAAGTGTTCAACAAGTTCAAAATTTTTAAAGCTCTAGTTCAAAATCAGAGTGGGCATAATATCAAGTGTTTGCAAACTGATAATGGCGGCGAATTTTGTTCACTAGAGTTTGATAGTTTTTGTGCTGACAATGGTATTCGGAGAATCAAAATTGTTCCTTATACACCACAAGAAAATGGGGCTGCGGAGAGGCTAAATAGAACAATTTTGGAAAAAGCACGGTATATGCTTTCCAATGCTGGATTGGGAAAAGAGTTCTGTGCAGAAGCTTGCAACACAGTGGTTTACCTCATTAATCGAGCTCCCTCATCTCGGTTAAATCTTGACATTCCTGAGGAAAGGTGGATGGGCAAGCGTATTTCTTATAGTCATCTACAGGTGTTCGGATGTGAAGTGTTTGCTCTTATTCCTCCTGAGAAACGATCCAAATTGGATCCCAAGTCGCAAAAGTGTATCTTTGTTGGGTATGGCGAGGATCAGTATGGATTCAAGTTATGGGATCCCGTCGCCAAAAAGGTCACTCACAGTCGGGATGTCGTCTTCAACGAAAAAGTTTTCCCATGTTTGCACAAAGAAAACACATGTTCAAAAGATTATATATCAGTTGATTTGTTTAACAATGGTGTTTCTTTTTCTCAACCTCTGACTACATGTTCATAGTCCTTGGGTTCTAGCGTCCCTCCACATATTTGTATGCATCCTGTTAATGTTGCTGATTTTAGACAAACGCAGCCTATACAATCTGGAACGCTGCCTTCATACAGTTCGCAGTCCCCTGCTCCCACGTTACCTCTGGAAGTTTATCTTCCAACGCAGCCTCCCTCAATAGATGGTCATACCCATCCAACTCAGCGTCCCTCACTGCCCACGCAGCCTCTCAATGATCAAACGCTGCCTTTATGCGAATCACAGCAGGAAATAACTCCAACGCCGCCTGTTTTGGCTAATTCGCTGCCTCCTTTTAATACTTCGCTGCCCCCATACATAAGTACGCTGCCTCTAAATACAATAATGGGGTTCTGGTGACGTTTCTTGGAGGGGATGTTGATTGCAGGCGTTTCAAAGGGAAAAATTTAACTAAACCCAATGAAATTCGCAGCGAGTTTGTTCTGGATCTTGGTGGGATCTGTGCTATTGCTGCCGATTTGTTGGGTATCTTGTTGCCTACAAAATGAAAAACTTTCTCTGTTGCAGTTTAAGAAAAGTCTTCACGATCCCTCTGGTCGACTGAAACGTGGAATGCTTCCACTAACTGCTGCGAGTGGAAGGGAATCCAATGCCATAATATAACAGGGCACGTTATTCATTTGGATCTTCGAAATTCTCGTGGCAACAACCAGGCAAGCGCTCTGCAGAATTTAACCGGTGCTGGTCTTTCCGGTTTCAATGTCAGTGCTGTTCTTTACCCTTTGAATGAGAAACGTGACGTTCTTTCTCCATTGTTTAATCTAACAATGTTAGAACGTTTGGATCTGAGCTACAACGCCTTCATTGGTGTAGGTGTCCCTCAGCAACTTGATACGCTGAAATATTTGCAGTATTTGAACTTGTCAAATGCTGGATTTGTGGGAAAGATGCCCAGGGAGTTGGGCAACATGTCCAGGTTGCGCTACTTGGACCTTTCCACTAATTACTACATTTCCTCTTCCTCCATCACAATTGATGACATGCAGATGTTGATGGGAAACATGAGAGATCTAGAGGAGCTGCTGCTAGACGGAGCGAATATGGCGCAAGTGACAAGCGATGAATGGGGCAAAGCTATCTCCACCATGTACACTCTCAAGCGTCTTCAAATGTCCTACTGTAAGCTGTCTGGACCGATTCCCCCTTCCCTTGCAAATCTTACCAGTCTAACCCACCTCCAACTTGATGGCAATTCCTTCTTCTCGTCCATACCTGCTCGCTTACAAAACCTTTCCAACCTGGTTTCTCTCAAGCTTAGCAGCTGTAACCTCAATGGTTCCATCCCTTCTGATCTGTTCAGCCTGCCAAACCTGCAAGAAGTTGACTTGTCTGCAAATCGGGACTTGGGAGGGAACCTTTCAAGCATTCTGCCGCTACACTCTGCGTCGCTTAACAGGCTTGTTCTTACATCAACAAATGTAGCAGGAGCTATTCCAGATTCAATTGACAACATCTCCTCGTTAACTATCTTGGATCTCTCGCACTGCTCTGTTCAAGGTACGCTTCCTCCCGCCATTGCAAATCTTACAGGACTTGTAATGTTGGATATCTCAAGGAACAAATTAAAAGGGAGGATACCGGCGTTTGGGGGTAAGCCCCCATTAGGAACATCATTTCCTTTGGCCTATATCGATCTTTCATACAACCAGTTGGAGGGTACCATCCCCTCCATGTTGTTTGGTGCATTTGGGAAACTCCGCTATGTTGACTTGAGTCAGAACCGATTGACCGGTGCCATTCCATTCCCTGCCCGGAATCTTACCTCCCTCACACTGCTTGATCTGAGCTATAATGAACTGAACGACACAATTCCTTCCTTGGCCAACATAAAGTCCCTTCTTCTGCTTGATCTGAGTAATAACCTCTTAAGTGACAAAATCCCGGCTTCCGTAGGTGAACTCCTTTCCCTCAATACGCTTGATCTAAGCAACAACGCGTTAACACAGGCCATACCTCACAACATTTCAAATCTATCTAAATTGAAGGTTCTTTCCCTATCCTCTAATCAGTTAAGGGGGGAATTTTCAGATTCCCACCTTCATAACCTTTCCAGTCTTGTAAATCTAGACATTTCGAGTAATGTGTTAACTGTGAAAGTCAGTCCGACTTGGATTCCCCAAAACTCGTTTACAACATTGAAATTAAGATCATGTAACATGGACGGTGAGTTTCCGGTCTTCTTGATCACTCGAACTCACATTTCCTATTTGGACTTGTCCGATAATAGATTATGGGGCAATATTCCTGAGTGGATATGGGATTCTCCTGCTCCTCAGCATCTCAACCTGTCTTATAACAACTTTGCAGGCGCTTTACCTTCTAAGCTAATGGGGCCCAATAAATTGAAGGTTCTGGACCTGCACCACAATAACTTACAAGGTCCGCTTCCGCTTCCTCCTCCTTCAGTGGTTGTGTTGGACTTGTCAGAAAATCAATTTTGCGCATCCATTCCAGCTGAAATTGGCGAGTATAAATTTAATTATCTGTCTCTGTCTCACAACAATCTCAGTGGTAGCATTCCATCTAGAATATGTGAAAGGCGATCTGTGCAGATTCTGGATTTGTCAAATAATCGTCTTACAGGTAAGATTCCTGTAGATTTTGTAAACTGCAGTTATCTTGAGGTACTGAATTTGGAGGAAAATTATTTAGAAGGTGAGTTGCCAGCGGAGTTGGGAAACATGACTTCACTTCAAACACTGAAAATCGGGGGAAATCGTCTAAATGGAACTCTGCCAGCACATGCAAATTGTAGACAGTTGCAGATATTGGATGTTGGAGAAAACAATCTGACAGGGAACATTCCTTCAAATTGGATTCTAAAGCTTCCTAATCTTAAGATTTTGATCTTAAGATCAAACAGATTTGGAGGAAGTGTATCTGCTGATGTAGGAAAAATACCGTCTCTCCAAATATTAGACCTCTCAATGAACAGTTTTTCAGGAGTAATTCCGGACAGCATTTCAGAGATGAAGGGTATGGAAAACTTGTCAATGAATGCAGAAGCCTTTGAGTTTGGATGGATAACAGGTTCAACGTATGTAGAGAAAATAATCATCAGAAACAAAGGATTGGAGATGGAGTTTGTGAGAATTTTGAGATTAGTAAAATGTCTTAATCTATCAAACAATAGAATATCTGGTCATATCCCTGAAGGCATGGGATCCCTCGTTGGTTTGATCATTCTTAATATTTCAAGAAACCATATTAGTGGTGTTATCCCCAAGTCCTTGGGAAACATGGTACAGCTAGAGTCCCTTGACCTCTCGCAAAACCAATTGTCTGGAGTTATTCCTGTAGAGTTGATGAATCTCACATACCTAAGTGTTCTAGATGTCTCCTACAATAATCTTACAGGAAAGATTCCGCAAGGGGGACAGTTCTTAACATTTGATGGCTCATCCTTCTCAAACAATTCAAATCTTGCTTGCCTGAGAGAAAAGAAGAGGATGCAAGACCGGGTGTTGATAAAACTGATGAAAAAGAGGATATGTGGTGGGAAGTGGCAGTGGCATTCAGTTGTGCATTTTGGTTTATTCTTGTGATGGGGAGTGTTGTGTCTGAAGAGAAAGTGCTTCGAGTTGATGGACAGCATCATCATTTATCTGTTTGAAAGATTTAGAAACTAAGTGTTGACTACAGCTGTGACGGAAGTTTGTCAGCTTATTTATAAGCTCTCCGCTCTTTTGAATTTTCTGAACATTTTCTTTTGATGAAGTAAGGCTCAAGATTTTATTTCTCGTTTTATAGATCATATTGTTCATAAACTTTTGTTTTAATTTTTATTCTAGAGTTTAAATTGTTAGTACCTGTTTTAAGTGTGTATTATAGGATCCGTTCGAGTCAAAATTTTAATTAAAATATATAAAATTAACCAATCATAATTAATTTTTTAATTTTATTATAAAATTTAAATATATATATATTTTTTAGAGAACAACAAATTTATACTTAATATTTTTTTATAATGAATATTGTACTTTAATATTAAATTATACAAAAATAAAATAGACTAGTTCATATAAAAGATAGGTGGAATTGAATCACACTTCCAAACATTGATGCAAGAGTCCATAGAAAAAAGAAAAATGGTCACACCAGTAAGCTGAGATAAGTGGGAGAATCTTAACCATTAGGAATAGACTCCCAACTCACGATGGTATCCTCTTTGCCTTTGTTCTTTTTCTTGATCAATAAGAGTCATGCAAACAAGAGAAATAGCAAGGCTCAACTAGGGGAACTTTCTCTTGTCATGCCAACTAGAGATGCCATGATCACACTAAGAAGCAAAAGACTGGCCACATAGTAGTGGAGACTAACCACACCATCTATGCTAGGGAGAGTTATGGGAGCCATGTTTGGAACAAAAACTATGGCTATGACCAAGGTAATGCCCATGTAGAAGGGAAGCATCCTTGTCGGCAAGAGAAGGTGGCATGTGAGCAATAATACATGAAGCATTAGCGTAATGCTATATAAGTGTCTACAAGTGGGAAACCTCTAAATCAAATTTATTGGTCTTGACCTACGTCTTTAACATAATGTTAGAGCATATAATGCCTTTACTATAAATGGAAAAGTGAGCATCCACATAAGCTCCTAAAATAAATCAATGTTCATATCTTTACATATGTTGAATAGAATTTCCACTCTAAAAGCATGCTATATTTGGGTATATCTCAAAGGCATTTTAGGCCAATCACTTAGAATAATCATATGTCAAGAGAAGAACTCTGGTTAGAAGGGCTTGAAAAATTCATTTATTTAGCTCCACACAGTTTGAGCCCATAGGCTATTTGCTAGAAGATATGCTTGAGAGTTTCCAAATGTCTACAAAAAGGACAAAGGAGGTTGGAAACACTCAAATTGATAAACTGAGATCTAATGAGAAGGAGACACCAAGAAAAATGAACTAACTTGGGCTCTAGGATGGCATACCAAATCATTTGAAACCTATAATACCATTGAGTGGTAGTGAACTAGAGATTCCATTTGACATTGAATTAATGAACCATGGGTAGATGAGGATAAATCCATGAATAACTTTTAAAAGGCTTGTAATTCCTATAAGGAATGTCTAGATATCACTTCCAATCCTTCCATCAAAGTTTGATGCATTGAATGCCAACCTTATGGATCATTTTTGGAGGAACTAACTTCATAATGGTTTGAAAAGATTCATAATCCTAATTGTTAAGTTTTTATTTAGTTATAAATTCTAGCTCAGATAGCTAGCCCTTAGTGGTTCTAGAGAAGAGGCCTAAAATATAGTAAGTTCCTTGTTTGAAAAGTTTTAAGGCATGAACCTAAAGAACATTGGCAAGAGGTCTATCCTAGAAAATAGTCATGAGAAACCACCAAAATCCTAGTCCTAAAATCATTTCCTTCCAAATAAGCCAAGGCCTAATGGCCTCCCAAGCCTTCCATATACTTTTGGCAACAAAAGTGCCTTGAATTTGCATAGGCTCCTTCATTCTAAGGATGGAGTGAAAGCCTAGACCTTTCTAGGCATGTTTGATATGAGGAATTCTAGAAGCAATATAATGCCATTTTTTTCTTTTGTAGGCCTCACTATCCTCTAGGATTCTAATTATCCACTTGGCAGACAAGTCCTAGCCTTGTTTGTGAGTATCAATAAGGCCAAGACCATTAAAGTCATGTGAATGACAAAATAATTCCTAGGCAACTTAGTGGAAGCCTTTTTCCTAAATAGAGGAGGCCTAAAGAAAGTATTTAAGCAATCTCTCTAGCTTTTGATAAGAGAATTTTGAAGGAACCTACATCTTTAGAATAATGTACACATGGGTTGCATCAAACACTTTAGAATATATCTAAAACTTTCTAGCAAGCGAAAGAGAATTAGCAATATAAAAATGTAATTTATTTTCAATGTTAGAAAGAATATAGTGCCAAAGAACTAAAGAGGAGGACTAGAATGTAGAAGGAATACCCACATGCATTTTATAGTAAAGACGTGCAGGTTTTTATATGACCCTATTGCCATCTTTTTTAATAATAGTAACCACCTAAAACATCTTTTTTTTTGGTTCAATGAAATTAGACCAAATAGAAGACATTTTTTTTGACAACTCATTGGACTCTAGCTTGACATAGTCATCAGATTGTATAACTTCTTCGAAACCATTTTTTCAAAATCTCTACCATCTTTCCATCTAATTTCCTTCAAATTATCTCTCTTAAAGATTAGGTTTTGTTGCATATAAAATTGAATAGCTTTATTTAGTACTGCATAGGTCCTTTTTTGTGACTCTGAAATACCATATTCTGACCTTAATTGATGCCAACTTTTTAAAGAATTGTTGTTTATGATATTTTCAAATGAAGCAATTCCCAGTTTAAACCATTTTTAGCTAAGCAACCCTGTAACAAGGCTAGTGGCTTGTCATTGTATTTTAGATTCCACCATATGGATCTGGACATATATATCACCTTATTATTAGACTCAAGGGCCCCTCTATTCCCAATGAAAGGTTTAATGAATTCACAGGATTTCCAGATTGAAGCAAACATAACAGATCTTGAGGGCTTGATTTTGAAGTCTCCTAACACAATATCATGGAGACCTAGGCCTAACTATTCTTTCACTTTCATAGGTACTTCCTTTCTCAGATTGTTACCTACTAAAACTTTCCAAGGCTTAGTCCTTTCAAGGGCTCTAACAATCCATTTTTCCACAAGCGTGGCTCCTTGGATTTTTAGATCTTTTAACCCTAGTCCACCCATTTTTGTATTCAGACAGCACCATTCCCATACTACAGCATGTCTTTTTTTATTACCCCTACCATCAGACCATATAAATTCTCTAATACTCTTTTGTATGATATTGACTTGATAACTTGCGTACAACCAAGAAGAAGCATAGTAAATTGGATAAGCAAACAATTTTTTTTGACACACCTGTAGCCTTCTAGCTATCGACAAATATTGTTTGTCCCACATTTCCTTCGAGGGATTAACAAAAAAAGGGATTCCAAGAAATATCACCAACCTATTAGAATCCCCCCATTGCCAGTGATCAACATCCAGCCACAAGGGAGGACAGTCATTCCAGCTTAATAGAATAGATTTTGAATGAGACACTTTAGCCGCTGTAGCCTTGCAAAAATTTGTCAATCTCTTCTCAAATTTAACAGATTCTCCTCTTCCAAAATGGGAAACAATGTTGTATCATCAGTAAACTATACATTCAGTAGTGACTCATCATTAGGAAGTGTTATCCCTTTAAGCTCCTCCATTATCAATTTGGTTCTCAAGATATAAAATAGTGCTTCAGAAGCAATGACAAACAATGCAGGGGCAAGAGGGTAACCCTGCCTTATAGACCTTTCCAATTTAAAGGGGTTAGAAAGTGATCCATTAATGTCAATTTGTATAGTGGCATCCATGAATAACATTCTAACCATATTAAAATATTCCTTCGGAAAGCCTAAAACTTCTAGCATCATGAATTTACAAAGGACCATTCAATTATATCGTATGCTTTTTCAAAATCTAATAATAGGATTCCTGCATTTTGCCCACTCTTCTTTATCCAATCCAGTGCTTCCCAACTTGTAATTAGGTTCTCCAAAATGTATCTCCCTTTTATAAAGCATGTCTACGTGCTCGATTAATAATGACTGCCAAGATGTCAATAAGTCTCATAGCTAAGATTTTGACTATAATTTTATAGGATATATTTAGCAGAGTGATAGGTCTCCAATTTCTGATGTTTGTCTTGTCTCCTTCTTTTGGCAAGAGTTTGATAACTCCTTTATTAATTTCTTCTCCTAAAGTTCCTTTAGAAATAGCCTCATTGTATACTTCTAACAGGTCATCAACTATCCATTCTTCATTAGATTTGTAAAATTCCATAGGAATACCATCAATGCCAAGTGACTTACCATTTTCCATTATTCTTATTGCTTTGGAAATTTCTTCATTAGTAATTTCTTTTCTTAACTTGACACACATATCATTTGTGACTTTTTTTCAGAAGATGGCTTTGCAAAAGTTTTGTGCCTCTCTACATTCCTTGGTTCCATCTTCAGCTGCGAAGAGTTTTTGATAAAATGATCTGAATATTTCCTTCATTTCCTCATTGATTTTATAACACACATTGTCTTCTACTATAGGTCCAATATCCTCTCTGGAGTTTTTAGTTTTCAACAAATTTAAAAAAAAATTGGTTCCTTTGTCTCCTTCTGTTAACCAGTTCAATTTCGATCTAACTCTAGCCCCCTGACTTTTAACAGTCTAAAATTTTCTTAGTTTGTGTTTCGCTTCCCCTAGTTCCTTCAGTGCATTTACA
Organism: Cunninghamia lanceolata; assembly: GCA_027924645.1. Lineage (NCBI taxonomy): Eukaryota > Viridiplantae > Streptophyta > Pinopsida > Cupressales > Cupressaceae > Cunninghamia > Cunninghamia lanceolata. The sequence continues at coordinate 4,682,222 of BSBN01000433.1, read as the reverse complement.
TCTTTTGAGTTCTTTTGAAATTCATTTTCATATTTCAAAAAAACTTCTTGTAATTTCCCTTCCTCTCTTCTATTATCTTTTGCATACTTTTTTCCTACTACTTGAAACAACACTTTGCAATTTTTTATTAGGGTGTTCCAGTATTGGCTCCTTGATGAGTTAAAATATAAAGCTTTTGTAATTTTTCTCAAGATAATAATTCCTTCTAAGCAGTCAGTGTCTTGAAGTAAATTACAGTTTAGCTTAAAACTATTCTCTTTTCTATTCCTTACATCTGATTGTTGTTCTTTCCATCTAATATGTGCCTCAACTAGATGGTGGTCTGAAAGAGTGGATGGAAGAACCTCTACACATTTAGCATTCTTTTTACTCAAAAAATAGAAGTTGTCTTCACTTGAGTAAAATCTATCAAGCCTTGATTATATTCTATTTTTACCTTCTTGGCTATTGCACCATGTATACCAAATGCCCTTGCTTTCATTCTTCTTTCCTTCTAGTGGGTCAAAAAGCTTATATGTTTTTTTTAATTTATACCAAAAGAAGGATTCATTACCTTTCCAGCCCCATTTGAGTCCACCTTTTTTTTCTTCACTGAGCTCTGTCATATTAAAGTCCTCCCCTACAATCCAAGGAGTCTTTGGTAAGTTGTTAGCCATCCATTTCTAGAGTTCTGCTTTGCAGTTGTATTCATTTGGAGCACACACAGAGCAGACTCCAAATTAGATCCCTTCCTTTCTAAAAATTGTCCATAAGCATCTATTACAAGGAGAATTTCCTTTCTGGATGACTAATTTCGACCACTTTTTGTCCATTATTATTGATATCCCACCTTCACCTTTTTCATGATCAATGAAAAAGAAATCAACATCCTTCCAAATAAATCTTAGGTTGTTTTCCAGTGTGAAGCCTGTGGCCTTCACTTCTTGAAGCATAAGAAGATTCAAATTCTTTCTCTTGTTACAAGTATTTTCTATCAGGAGACTCCAGGCCTCTTATGTTCCAAGTACAACAATTCATTATTGTTCTAGTTTAGGGGTATTCATTTTCCTTTTTTTATATAGCTTATTAAAGCATTCTAAAACTTTCTCTCCTTTTTTATTCTCTACTTTAACTTTATTGGAGTTTTTCCTTACATATTTCCTTTTTTTCTTTTCTTTTGTTTTAGTTGGAACTAGGGAGGCTAACAGGTTCTTCAAACTTTCCTCATTTCTGTTGAAGTTGGCTAGGCCAACTTCCATAGATTTGTGTTAGGAGACTCATTATTAGGCCCCCCAGGATCTGTTGTAAAAAATTTCTTTCCCACCTTAATTCTAAGGTTATCATTGTTATCTTTGTCTTGATTTTCTTTCATTTGTGCCATGATTTTTTCCAAGGCCAATTCCTAGGCATTTTTCTTGGTGTATACCATACCATCTTTTTTTAATTCTTTGTTTCTAACATCTTCTATTTTTTCTAAGGGAGCATCTTCCTTAAGAGTATCATCATTAGTGTTTTCTTCATCCATTGAGGATGGAGGCACATTCAAATTTGTATTAACTGCCTAGTAGTTAATTCTAGAGGGGGTTGTTATGTTTGAAATAGAATTGTTATGAATACTATCCTCAGACCTAGTGTCAATAATAGTCACCTCCTGATTGCTTTCCACACCAGGAAAAGAGGTCAAGAAATGCTTATCCATTATGGGAGAGGAGGAAACTACATCATCTATATCTAGTTCATCTACAACTTCCCCCTCTTCGAGGCTCATTTCACTAAGTCTTCTTTGCACTACTGTAATATCTATCTCTTCTTCAACTCTATTTTTATTTTGTCAACACTCTTCTCAGGATTTACCTCATCTGTGGCTAGTTCAAAGTTTGTATTGCTCCTTTTAGGGTCCATATCAACTTTTTTAACAAACACCAACCCCTTATTTTTAGGCTTAGAGGGGCGTGCATGTTCTTCTTTAGGCTTCTTTCTTGCTTTGTTTAGAATTAGGCAAAATCTTTTTTTGATGCCCATCACATTTATAGAGGAAGCATGCATTGAGCCCACCCAACGCGATGACATTACACCAGACAAATTTCCCTAATCCTTTTATGTCTATCCACCCCAGGTCTTATGGAAATTAGTACCCTTACATCCATGTGAGGCAAGGTAACCTTTGCATCCTCAACCCTTAATATTTGCCTAATATGACTCAGCATTTGCGGGATAAAGTTCCATAATTGTTCAGGAATGCCTTTAATCTCAAACCACTTAGGAGTAGAGAAAAGCATAATTTCTTCCTTAGATTTATCAGTGGACCAGGGGTGGCCCTTGAACATTGTCTAACCAATGTTCCAAAAACTTCTTTCTATGACTTTTTTCTGCATATCATGTGATTTGAAAAAGATAAGAAACAATCCCTTCTGTATCATTCTGCAAAACTAATTTGTATCCCCATTTTTCTTCCCCACACAAATGCTAACCACCCATCAAAGAAAGCCCTAGATGGGAGCTTATCTAGATTAAGACAGACTAAAAAAATTGCAACATTTTTAATCTTTTTTCCTCCTTTTTTACAAGGTATATGCACCAAGATGAGGGACCAAAAAGTCGCCAAATGACTTTTTGGGTGGCTTTTTGGTCCCATGCACATCAAAACGTGAGCGCATTATAACATGCTTGTGTTATAACACGCTCATATTTTAGGCTTGGTACCAAGCCTAAAATGTGAGCACATTATAATGCTCTCGCGTTATTTTTTGGCTTAAAGTGCAAAAAACAATCATTTCCCTCATTACTCATGGCCAAAAGATTGAGTTTGCAGAAAAAACAAACATTATAGGCTGAGCGCGTTCAAGGAAGGTGAAAGCAAGCAAGTGCAAGAAAGAAATCGACATTTTTATGATGCCACCTCACTGAAGGGTGAGTGTGAGATAATGATGGGCCAAACAGTGGCAATGGAGAAAAAAAATTGTTGGATGAAAAAGTGCTAACATTTAGACTAATATTTAGATTTGTATGGAAAGGGTGTTAATATTTCTAGCTCAAATATGGATTCCCTCCAAAAATGCCTTGGTATTACCTCATATTTAGGCAAGTGGGAGTCCCAAAACTTGCCAAAGAAACTTGCAAAACCACCCATTTAGTGTTATCCTAAAATTTTCCATAATTTCATCCTTGAAGATGACAGACTTTTTTGTAACTAAATTTAATCAAATGAAAAGGGTTTAAAGATGAAGCTATTAAGATTCTAAAAATATAATATACTCCTCATAATACTTTTAATAGGTAATTATTATTATTTTTCTACATTTGCTATGTCTAGTTTTCTGATAGATATATATATTGAAAAACATCCTTAACTTTCAACATATTAATCCTTTTTTAAATCCAAAAGATGCATCACATTCTAGGATTTATCAGGTATACATTAAAATTCAATTTTTTTTATTTTCATATTTTTTTACCAAGTTAGGTTTGGCTGAAAAATTAGTTTCTAATATTTTAAAAAAGTCACAATAAAAAATTCATAAATAATTATTTATTTACTTAAAAAATTTAAAAAAATATGCATCACATCCGTTCATGTGTCCTTTACTTAAATCCAAATCATAGAGAAAAAAATATTATCTTTTTCTCATACTTAGGTTGGACGGAATGAGACCTACTTTTTACATTTTTCTAAAACTTTTAGTAGTGCTTCATTGAAATATCTAATTTTCACTAAACTATTTTTAAAATATTCAAAAAAAAGTAGTAGCCCATAAACTACACTTAATTTATTACAACTTTTATTACTACATTATTTCTAGATTGTGTAGCTAACTCATTCAATTTTTGACATGAAGTTACTTAAGTCTATTTTTCACATTTACATTGCCACTTAGGGGTAGTGTTTGTCTCATCATGATCCTGCACTTACCCTGAACCCACTCCGGAAGATGTCATGAAGCAAATGTCAAGGGTCTAGCGACTGAAGAAGGTAGGATTTGATTAATTTTTGTGAGTTTGAAATGAATTTTTGACTTTTGCAATGTTTGATTAGTTCTTTATATTGTATTTATAGTTAATGAGGCAGGAGAAAACACAAATCTAGCTGAGAAGGGTCAAAACAATCCCCAAAACCCTCCAAACCCTCAAAACCCACCTTCACATCCTCACAATGTAAGAGATACTCAAGAAAACTACTTAGGGAAAATAGAAGAAAACAAAAGACATCTTCAAAAACTTATTCAAATGTTAAACAATCCAAGTGCAAGCACCGATTGTAGGAGAGCACTTGTTAAGTTATTAGAGATGATTGTTTCCCAGACCAAATTGGTGACAAAACAAATCACCGAATTTCAAGACTATAGGGAGAGGTGTCGGCAATACTATGTCGACAAATTGTCTTATCAACAAGTGAAAAATGAAAAAAATACAAAATCTCAATTATGTGCACACTTTATTAATCCTAAAACTGGCCAAAGATTAGAAGAAACTTGCAAACGGTTCCCTATTCATTGGTATAGGAATTAAGATATATCCCAAAGCTTTTGGGATAGATGGTACATGGTCTTCGTGAGCACCCATGCAACAGCAATGAGGTGCCACAATATTTCTTGAGGAAACTCCATTGCGAGTTCATCCTCAAGAAGATTCCTAATTATTTTAGACATTCGAGAGTTACAGGGTAGAGGTGGTGTCTCTACCCAAGATAGAGAGGGGCTCCATGAGATGAAAATCGTGTACCTAGACCCTTGTTGACATCAGAATGTGTGTCACTCCATTCGACTTTGAAGGAGAGTGTTGAGGTGGAGACACTACATTCATTGACTGTTCTCACGCAGTCTCTAGCACAACACATCGATGATCTTACCCAAGCTAATGAGGTTGAGAGTAGTAGGCATTAGTTGTCCCAACATTTGTGTAGTTCATGTGGGAACCTATGTGATAATGGGGCACAAGACTCACAACAGGACTCTCAGCAAGATGCTGTAACGTAGAGGCAGCATCCAATGATGGACACATCCATATTGGATGATATTGTTCTCACTAATGATGTCTTACAGCATACATTTGGTATTGACTCTCAAGTAATTTTTTACAAGTTTCATCTTGATTTAATTTATTCTTATTTGAAATTTGTAATTAATTTTATATGACTATCTATATTATAAGTCAAAAATAATGTATGTAATTTTCTGCATAATGAAATTCTAGGGTCAGAGTCTTCATCCTGCCTTTGTTAACCATCCATTGGTAGGTTATGAGAGGAGGTCAAGTCAGTAGGTATGTAATTTATCATATGATCATAATTATTGTATATATATCAATGGTAATATTATTTTGTGACAATTTGATGATTTCAACAGGGAGCTTCACCAGCACCTCCATGGTTTCCTTGGTCCCCTAGATGCAAAACCACTTATACGGAGGTAAATATAACCATTTCTAATCATTATGCATTTAAATAATGTTATGTATTTATTTTGGTCAAGTAATCTTGAACTCTATTTTTAGATGCTGAATATAGAGACTCCTCCTCATCTTCATAAGTCAGCGCAGGTAGGCATTGCTGCAGCCATGATGTCTTCAAATCTTTTGACCGAGGTATGAGCCAATAACATGAAAATGTCATTTTGTATTTCTTGTTTTATCTCATATCATTTGATGTACATAAATGATATTTATGTTTAGTCAATTTTGCTTCTTGATGCTTCTGATAGGAGGTCACAACTCGAACATGTCCAACTACGGACGAAGAGAGAGAAAAGATGATCGAGAGGGATCACTAGCTAGCAGTAAGTGATCGATTACATATGTGATGTTATATATTTCATGTTTTCTATATTAATGTGCATATTGTTTGATTGTATTAATCGAGGCGGAGCTGCAAAAATCTCTGTCAAGGAGGTCTACTCAATGAGAGAGAGAGAGATTGATTAGCTCTTCATCCTCATGGCCAAGCAAGGGCCACCAATTATTTGATGAAATTCCATAGGAAACTAGTTTTTGGGACATTTTATGTATGCCTAGATGGCTTTATATACATAGTTTTGTATGTTACCGATGTATATTTTTGTATATGCCTGTATGGCTTTGTTTGGACATGCCTATATGGCTTTGTATATAGACTAGATGTTATGTTCATGACATTATGCATATGACAATTTATATAAAATATTTAATATGATGATCAATTATCATTACATAAATATATTTTTACATGTGACAATTGCATTTGCTTGAAAGTTTATAAATTGTTTTCAAATAATCCATTTTGTGCATATCTTGCAATCATTGCATTCCATGAGACTGTGCATTTCTTTGAGGCATCATGTCAAACAGGTCACACACCTTGTCTATGCTTCCACACTTTCCATACATATCTACAAGAGCAGCTACAAACACAATTTGTGACAAAATTCCTATATCCTTTATGCCTTGATGGTTGTCCACACTATGTTCCCTAGATCCCATTTTGGCATAGGCAAGGAGGATGTTGGATAAGGTTGTGCAATTTTCTTTTAGACTTGCCAATTGTATTTGGTTGAAATTTTCTTTTGTCCATTTACTTGAAAGTTTTTAAAGCCTTATGAAAAATCCATTTCGTGCATATCTTGCAATCATTGCATTCCATGAGACAACATTTCTTTGAGGCATCATATCAAACAATTCACGTTCCTCAAGTATATGCTTCCACACTTTGCATACATGTCTTGCAGGGTAGTTACAACAACATTTGACAAAATTGCTATATCCTTTATGTTTTGATGGATGTCTATACCATGTTCTAAAGATACCATTTCTAAGGTTTTGGAATTTGGCTTTACACCCACCAATTGCATTTGCTTGAAAGTTTGTAAAGAATTATCAAAAAATCCATTTTGTTCATATCTTGCTATCATTGCATTCCATGAGGTGACATTTCTTTGAGGCATCATGTCAAATAGTTCACGTGCCTTGTCTATGCTTCCACACTTTGCATACATGTCTCTGAGGGCAGTTACAACTACAACATCTAACAAAATTCCCATATCTTTTCTCCTTTGATGGATATCCATTTTGGCATAGGCAAGGAGGATACTGGCTAAGGTTGTGGAATTTTGCTTTACACCCGCCAATCATATTTTCTTGAAATTTTATAAAGAAAGTTATCAAAATAATCCTTTTTTTGCATATCTTGCAATCATTGCATTCCATGAAATGACATTTCATTTCAAGGCATCATGTCAAATAGTTCATGTACCTTGTCTATGCTTCCACACTTTGCATACATGTCTCACAAGGTAGTTGCAACTACAACATTTGACAAAATTCCTATATCTTTTATGCTTTGATGGATGTCTATACCATGTTCCAAAGATACCATTTCTAAGGTTTTGGAATTTGGCTTTACACCTGCCAATTGCATTTACTTGAAAGTTTCTAAAGCCTTATCAAAAATCTATTTTGTTCATATCTTGCAAACATTGTATTCAATAAAGTGACATTTCTTTGAGGCATCATGCCAAATAGTTCACGTGCCTTGTCTATGCTTCCACACTTTGCATACATGTCTCTGAGGGCAGTTACAACTACAACATCTAGCAAAATTCCCATATCTTTTCTCCTTTGATGGATGTCTACTTTGGCATAGGCAAGGAGGATACTGGAAAAGGTTGTGGAATTTATCTTTACACCCGCCAATTGTATTTTCTTGAAAGTTTAAAAGAGTCATTAAAAATTCCATTTTTTACATATCTTGCAATCATTGCATTCCATGAGATGACATTTCATTGAGGCATCATGTCAAAGAGTTCACATATCTTGTCTATGCTTCCACAATTTGCATACATGTCTACTAGGACAGTTGCAACTACAAGATCTGACAAAATTCTCATATCCATTATGATTTGATGTATGTCCATACCATGTTCCAAAGATCGCATTTTGCGATATGAAGGGAGGATGTTGGATAAGGTTGGGGAATTTATCTTTACACCTGCCAATTGCATTTGCTTGAAAGTTTCTAAAGCCTTATCAAGAAATCCATTTTTTTCATATCTTGCAATCATTGCATTCCATGTGATGACATTTCTTTGAGGCATCATGCCAAACAGTTCATGTGTGTTGTTTATGCTTCCACACTTTGCATACATGTCTTTGAGGGCAGTTGCAACTACAACATCTAACAAAATTTCCATATCTTTTGTGCTTTGATGGATGTCCATACCGTGTTACAAAGATCCCATTTTGGCATAGGCAAGGAGGATACTGGCTAAGGTTGTGGAATTTGGCTTTACACCCACCAATTGTATTTTTTTGAAAGTTTATAAAGAGTTATCAAAAAATCCAATTTTTGCATATCTTGAATCATTGCATTCCATGAAATGGCATTTCATTGAGGCATCATGTCAAAGAGTTCATGTATCTTGTCTATGCTTCCACAATTTGCATACATGTCTACTAGAACAGTTGCAACTACAAGATCTGACAAAATTCCCATATCCTTTATACTTTGATGGATGTCCATACCATGTTCCAAAGATCACATTTTACGATATGAAGGGAGGATGTTGGCTAAGGTTGGGGAATTTGTCTTTACACTCACCAATTGCATTTGCTTGAAAGTTTCTAAAGCCTTATCAAGAAATCCATTTTTTTCATATCTTGTAATCATTGCTTTCCACGTGACGAAATTTCTTTGAGGCATCATGCCAAACAATTCACATGTGTTGTTTATGTTTTCACACTTTGCATACATGTCTTTGAGGGCAGTTGCAGCTACAACATCTAACAAAATTTCCATATCTTTTATGCTTTGATGGATGTCCATATCGTGTTCCAAAGATCCGATTTTGGCATAGGCAAGGAGGATACTAGTTAAGGTTGTGGAATTTGGCTTTACACCTACCAATTATATTTTCTTGAAATTTTATTTAAAGAGTTATCAAAAAATCCATTTTTTGCATATTTTGCAATCATTGTATTCCATGAGATGGCATTTCATTGAGGCATCATGTCAAAGAGTTCACGTATCTTGTTTATGCTTCCACAATTTGCATACATGTCTACTAGGACAGTTGCAACTACAAGATCTGACAAAATCCATTTTTTTATATCTTGCAATCATTGCATTCCATGTGATGACATTTCTTTGAGGCATCATGCCAAACAGTTCACGTGCGTTGTCTATGCTAGTATGCTTCCATACTTTGCATATATGTCTATTTTTTACACTTTTTTACTCTAATAGTCATATATATGACTATTTTTACACTTTTTTAAAATGTAACAGTCATATATATGACTATTTTTTACACTTTTTTACTGTAACAGTCATAAATATGATTATTTTGACACTTTTTCAATCATTCGTATGACTGTAATAGTCATTCATGTGACTGTAACAGTAATAACAGTCATTCAATATGACTAATTTTTACTTCTAAAATAGTCCATATGACTGTTATCACAACAAAAGTGCAAACGGTTTCCTTTGGAGAAATGCCACTGAAATATATGTTGTCCCACAGTGAAAGATACATACTGATATGACCTATTTTTGCTTACAACCTTTGTCTCATTTGCCTACAATCTTGTGTGTAGTCTTAGGTCTCCCCATGATGATTGTGTTTGACATTCGTAGACTTCTCTGCTACTACCACTACACTTTTGACCTTATGACTGTTGCAAGTAAGAGTTGCTGACTATGGACCTCTATTTGCTATCCTTTGCCATTCTCACTACTATCTCCATTTCATGTTGGAGCTCCTATTTATCCCTACTCCTTGACAAGACATCCAAGGCTCCCTATATCACTTTTAAACATGGTCGGTAGTCTCCTTATCAAGACTCCAAGCATTATCTATGCCTCTCAAGGACCTAATTGTCATCATGTCTTCTTGAGTCTCTTCTCTATTTTTGTATTATCCTTGTGTTTATGCATTATCCCTTCATACCTGTGATGACTGCTCTAAGGTGTAGCTTACAACAAATCTGAACTAGACGCAGGAGTGTGACTATTTTTTTGGTGTAGATCTCATTTTTTTAAAATCAATTTCATTTGCTATGGTGGCAAGGAACACATTATTTCAAAATGCTTTAGTTTCATGCAGTGGAAAGGTGATAGGAGTGACATTTTGCATTCCATATCTTGTCGGGTCGAATCGACTGCGCCAACATGTTGGGGTAGACAGGTAAATGCCAAGGGAGGGCTTGTTTCATTTTCCAAGAGTATCAGTTGTTCAGGGCAACAGCTACTAGCAAAGTCCCTTAAGATCCCTAAGACCAAAAAACTACCAAACTTTGACAGAGTAGTTCTCAGAATTTGTGGTAGCTGGGAATGTTTTGTTTAGACCCATAGGTGCACGTGAGGTCCATCCACAATAACCTCTCTCAATTTTGAACAATTCCAGTCTGTTTGACCATGCCGAGATCAAATGCATTCTTGCAAAATGCTTCAGTTTCATGCAGTGGAAAGGTGCTAGGAGTGACATTTTGCATTCCATAGCTCGTGGGGCCAAATTGATTACGCCAACATGTCAAGGTGGGTAGGTAAATGCCATGGGAGGTCTTGTTTCATGTGCCAAGCATCCTAGTCATTTGCGGCAATAGGCTACCGATAAAGTCATTTAAGATCCTAGGAGCAAAAATTGCCAAACTTTGACAGAGCAGTTCTCAGAATTCATGGAAGCTATGAACATTTTGTTTAGACCTACAGGTGCATGTGGGTTCCATCCACAATAACCTCTCTTGGTTTTGGTCAACTCCAGTTTGTTTGACCATGTCGAAATCAAATGCATTCTTGTAAAATGTTTCAGTTTCATGTAGCACAACCTTGCCAGGTGCCATATTTTTTGTTCTGCTCATCGTGGGGCCAAATTGAATGCACCAATACATTAGGGTGGGTGGGTAAATTTCAATAGAGGTATCATTTTGTGTGCCAAATGTCCCAGTCATTCGGTCCAGCAGGCTACCGACAAAGTCCCTTAAGATCCCTAAGACCAAAAAATTGCCAAACTTTGATGGAGTAGTTCTCAGAATTTGTGGTAGCTGTAAACATTCCATTTGGACCTATAGGTGCACATGGGGTCCGTCCACAATAACCTCTCTCAATTTTGGACAACTCTGGTCTGTTTGACCATGCTAAAATCAAATGTATTCTTGCAAAATGCTTCAGTTTCATGGAGTGGAAAGGTGCTAGGAGTGACATTTTGCATTCCATAGCTCATGGGGCCAAACTAACTACGGCAATGCATTGGGGTGGGTGGGTAAATACTAGGGGAGGTCTTGTTTCATGTTCCAAGCATTCCAATCGTTCGCAGCAGTAGGCTACTGGCAAAGTCATTTAAGATCCTAAGAGCAAAAACTACCAAACATTGACGGAGTAGTTCTCAGAATTCATGGCAGTTGCAAACATTTCATTTGGACCTACAAGTGCACGTGGGGTCTGTCCACAATAACCTCTCTCAATTTTGTTCAACTCTGGTTTGTTTAATTGTGCCGAAATCAAATGCATTTTTGTGAAATGCTAGAGTTTCATGTAGCACAACCTTGCCAGGTGCCATATTTTTTGTTCTTCTCATTGTGGGGTTGAACTGACTATGCCAACACATCGGGTGGGTGGGTAAATGCTAGGGGAAGTCTCATTTCATGTGTCTACTTTAGAGAAGGAATGGGGATGGGAGATTCTAGAAACTCAGCTCTTGTATATGGATATGGATCTGGATATACCTTTGCTGTAGCTGGTTATGCTCAAGCATCCTAGTCATTCAGGGCAATAGGCTATCGGTAAAGTCACTTAGACTAGTACAAAAAGAGCAATATATTACAAAAAAAACTACTAAGAACTGCTTATAAATGACCAAACATGGTCATGTGACCATTAGTAGTTTATTTCCAGTCATTTATAACATGACCAAATTGATGACTAAACCATTTTTAGTCATTTATTGGTTGTTTTGATTGATCGATTTGGTAGTATATTTAGTTGTTGATTTAGTCAATTTTTCACTGATATATTTAGTCATTGATTGTTGTTAACTGGTCACTTATTTAGTCATTTTTATATACTGATTTCTGTCAATTGGTAGTGTATTTAGTCATTAATTTTAATCATCATTTTGATCAATTTGGTGGTATATTTAGTCATTTTTATTCACTGATTTAACACTGGTCATATATTTAGTCATATTTATTCAATGTTCACTAATTTATGTCAATTAGTTGTATATTTAGTCAATTTAATTATTAATTCACATCAATTAGTAGTATATTTAGTCATTTTGAAGCTTACAATCTATGTAGATTTCCATCTAGCATTAATTGTTCACTTCACACATGTCTCTTTGATTTTATTCATTGAATGCTCTATAAGAGGAGTGTTGCGAGCTGAGCAATATAATCCACATTTGGATCTCATCTACCTTGGTTCTATTTCCCCGCCGGCTTGAATGACTTCAATTCATTATGTTGGCTCGTGTGATCCTCTTTTATGCAAAAGATGATGGTATATGTGTCATTATTTCGTTCTTGCCTCTTCATTTTTCTCTTGCTGTGTATTTGTAATGTCTATCTATCCCCACAATTATAGACTTCATTTGCCTATTCAATCATGAGAACAACCAATGCACGGAAGCATCAACTTAGATTTCATGGCTAGGGCCTTCAAACTACTCAATGAAGAGTCAATGGAGGATGCTTTGATAGATGTATGTGATAGAGATTTTCTGCTGCAATCTAGGGTATGTTATGCTTTGCATATGGTATCTCATTTTCTCTCAAATGTGATGGACTTATTTCATCAAGTTGATAAGGTTAAAAGGATAGCATCAATGTTTGGTCATGACTATCTAGTCCCAGATGTCAAGCTATTTGAAGCTTTTGCTACTTATAATCTCCATGATGGCTCAACCTTAGTAGGGGGACTCTTCCTCCATGAATATATCATTAATAAACCCAATTTTAATTGTGTTTATCAAGAGATGATTTCAAGTTTGCAATCAAGTAACAAAGAGCTCTTTGATAATTCACTATAGGTTCACAATTCTACATTTGGAAGGTCCAAGAGGGAAAGGATAGAGGAAGTATTCAATGCATGGAGCTTCTTGTCAAATTCCCAACCACCGGTAGTTCCCTTCACCAATGATGACACAATCCTTTCTCAAGAGAATCCAACTGGGGGTTCATGGCTTTAGGGTTGCAGATTTAAATATAGACAGCATGTGAACTACTCTTTCTATTTTAAGTTTTTGGCTTCGCTGTAACTTTGATTTCCTTTTTGGCTAGAAAGGGCCTTTTTAGATCTGTAGCTCTATTTAAGGCTCTTCATTAAAATGCTCAGTTATGTTATCTTTTTGGCCAGGAAGGGCCTTTTTTGTAATCTATAAAAATGTTTTTATTAATATTAATCTATTATGATGCTCTAAGCATCCTTACCGATTCAAAAAAAATGTCAACTCTAGTTCATGTGTTGTCTCAGTGAAGACTTGCACCATGAAAGAATACATTAATTATACATAAATTCCAAATTGAGTTTATGAGAAAAGATCTTTGATATCCAACTAGGAAGCCTTAACATCCAAAAATTACTAACTTGATGTTTTACAACAAGTTTCCCAACTGCGACATCATCTTTACTTAAGAAACAGGATATTGATCCACTACCATATTGGATCTTACAAGATTCTCCTTCAGGAACAACAAATGATATATATTAATTGTTTAGCAACTTCCTTAATATCCCCATGTAAGCATACTAAACTAAGTGAGGTTGAGGGTTTGAAGTACAGTACCATCTTCTTGGTATGTGCTTGACTTTGATGACTTGTATCTTGAATGAAAATAGCAAGCTAACTGCACTGTAAAATCATTGTTAATCATTGTTACAAAAATAACCACAAAATCCTCTTTACTTAAAATAATCCCTCTAGATATTTCAAGACAAGATATTCTAGTTAATTTCTAAGAAAGCTAATAATTTCACTATCCAAACAACCATCAATCTATTTACTATATATAATTTCCCAGAATTCAGAATTTGAATGTAGGCTGAGTATTCCAACTACACTACTTTTTTAGTTGGATTCTAAAAATGTTGCAACTTATGTTCTTCTCTAAAACATCTGTATAGAAGCGGGCAGGTGTGGTGAGGTTCAGATAGTAAGGAGATTGATGAAAGATAGAGGAATTAAAAAGATACCTGCATGTAGTTGGATTGAAGGGCATAAAATGGTGCATGCTTTTTTATGTAGGAGACTAATTGCATCCAAAAACATTGGAGAGCTATACAAAATTGGAGAAAATGGCTTGGCAAATGAAGGCAGTAGGGTATTTCCAGATTCAAGACTTTTACTTAATGTTGTGGAATAGAAGAAAAAAGAATCATTTATCTACCACCATAGAGAAAAGTTAGCAACTGCATTTGGTTTGTCAAACATGGCCCCTGGTACAACCTTTAGAGTTGTTAAGAACCTTTGAGTATGTTTTGATTTCACACTGCATCTAATTTCATCTCCAAGATTGTTGCAAGAGAACTGAGAGATGTGAACCATTTCCATCATTTTAAACAGGGACAATGTTCTTGTGGAGAATATTGGTGATGCTAAATGAAACAATCTGAAAAATAGGCTTGCACTATAATAATGTGCACTACATCAGATATCCATTAATAACGAAGGGACATCCATCAAAGCATAACAACGGGTATTTTTTTGTCATATGTTGTAGTTACAAGTGCCCTTCTAGACATACATGAAAATGTGGAAGCATACACAAGGCAAGCAAACTAATTCAAAAAATGCCTCAAAGAAATGCGATATCATGGAATGTCGTAATTAAAGCATATGTTTAAAATGAGTTTTTTTTCTGAAAAGTCCTTAGAAAATTTTAAGAAAATGCAACCAGTGGGTCTAAAGCCCAACTCCTCAACCTTTGAAAGCATCCTTCCTACTTGTGTGTGAATTGGAGCTTTGGATGAGGATATGAACATCCATCAAAAGCATATTTGGAAGTAGATTTTTATTAGATATTGTAGTTGCAAGTTCCACTTTGGATCACCAAAGCCTTAACAAAAATTTCTGCACAAAATTCAATAATGAAGAATTTATGCACAAATTCTCTTTTGAATGATGCACAAAGCCTCCACCACAACACCACACAGTTTGTTGCTGGGCCTTGTGGTGATGCAGGAATCACCCACATCACCGCAAGGCCTAGCAATAGTGCAGTGTTGCGGTGGAGGCTTTGTGCATCATTCAAAAGAGAATTTGTACATAAATTCTTCATTATTGAATTTTGTGTAGATATTTTTGTGAAGGCTTTGGTGATCTGAAGTGGAACTTACAACATTTCTTCTTGAATAAATAGGTGGATAAGGTACACCCTCCATTCCACCGGCTCTGCTACCTCCAACTGGACCTATGACAAGTGATTGAAGGAATAAATTACAAAAAATATCATCCTATCTATTTGTGATGTTTTTCTAAGCATCAAAAATTTAAACAAACAAACTACAAAGCACACAAGTACATCTCTTAGTTGTATAGACCATGACAGTTCAACCACCATTATACCACTCAATGAGTACTAACCAGCTCCTAATTCATGATCCAGATGACTCATTTGGCGCCTTGTAAGTGGTCCTGAATATGAAGGCTCTGGGTCCTAACAAAAAACCACAAAATCAAGGAGTTCAAACCAAGAATAAATAATATCTATGGAAAATAACCTACAATAAAGATACCTAAGAAGATTTGATAAATCCATAAATCCATACAAATTTCCTTCTATAAATCTATCTTAGGGATCCATATTTCTTTTAAAATTATTCCAGGAGTCATTCATAAGCACCCCATACCAAGTTCATGTGAAAGATATTTGTATTTTTTACCATTGATGTGTTTTTGTCTCTCACCGCAGTCTCGTAGGTCACTCAAAAGGTCTTGGTGGGTGTGTGGGAACCAAGGATAACAAGGGAGCAATTATCGCTATCTCACAGCATGAAGAGATTGCACTTGTGGCATTGCGGGATGTAGAGATCGATTGTCGCAGCCCCGCAGTGGTCTCAAAATGAAGTGGTGGGTTGGCGGTATAAATTTAAGTGGCATATGATACTTCACCACGGTCCTGTGGTAGTCAAGAGAATAACTGGCAATAATGCAGTAAGGAGTAGAGGAAAATAATACATCGTACCCCCACGGCACCCTCAAGTGAGGCTTGTAGTATGGCGATAAGGAGTAGAGGAAAACAGTACACTGTGCCCCTGTAGTAGCCTCAATGAGGCTTGCAGTATGGTGGTAAGAAGGAGTAGAGGAAAACAATACACTGCACCCCCGTGGCGGCCTCAAGTGAGGCTTGTGGTATGGCAGTAAGGAGCAGAGGAAAACAATACACTGTGCCCCTACGGCGGCCTCAAGTGAGTCTTGCAGTATGGAAGTATAAGGAATTTAAGTTATGTAAGTGTTGAATACCATGGCCCTGTGATAGTTTCAATGAAGGAGTGCGGTAGTACAGTGAAAGGCTTCAAGTGATGTTTAGTATACCGTGGTCCCACGATGGTCAAAGAAACAATTTGTGGTATTGCGGCAGGGAACAAGTCATGGTGATATAGTTGAATTTTTGAGACAATATTTCTGAAATGGAGATAGAACAAACTATGAACTTTCTTAGACACAGCCAAGCCATTACTTACACCCTCTACATGTTCTATAGAGTTGTCTTTATGGTAGAGATAAGTCAAGGGATAGTATTTTGCAGTCATTACATTTCATGGAGGAGTGAGATTCTAAATAATTTTTGGTGTTGAGATACCCCTGCTACCAAGAAAGAATCATGTGAGGATCTACCTTAAGGCAATAAAGAGATACAGAGCTATGCCATGATCTACACCCCCTTGAGAGCTGAACAAATATAATTAGAAGCAACAAAGTAAAATATCATTAACCATGCTTAGACATTCACTTTAATTTTGCATATATGGCCCATTGGCTCCAATAGTTGCCATCCTATTTTGTTTCTATTGTTGATTCTATGTGTTCCTCGGAGTCATAAAAGCAGACACAATAAGCAACTCCATCACAAGCAATCAATAAAATCATGAGCCCCCAAAGCCAAAGCATTGGAAGGCCTCATTTGGTTCAAAATTGATAGTCATGACTTAGAAAATGACAGTTAATAGAATGGTAATAAAATCCTTGGTTGACACTTCACATTGGAAACTCATTTGTTAAAATAAGTCAAAACAACAGACAATCACTGCTAATCTCATTTTTTCAATGCCTATTGGTATCCTAGATGATATCACCATTAATAGCATTTTGTGGATTGTGTCTAGATGTATGATCTGTTTTAGCTTTTGGTATTATCCCATCTCCGAGGTCATATGCCTGTCTTAGTAAGATATATCATTTCTCTTTGTCAAGCTATCTTAGTGAAGCCTCAAATTAGTTTTTATTTTTGCCCATAATGCTCTTCATTTGTGTAATAATGTTGGCCAAGGTATTGGTAACGAAGTTGCCAAAGACATGGTGATGTAGTTGAAATTTTCAGATAATATTTCTCATTGGACCGATCAAATCAAAGAACACTTTTTCTTCCTTTTCTCCACTATTCTTTTATGAACTGAGTAATTTCAAATTTGATTGTTGTCATTTGTAATGCATTTCTATTACATTTCAATCTGAAACATTTGATCCATTGTTGGATTGCTAAGTCATCTTTACAGACATAAAAATGTACCTATTTGAATATTTTGAACTTATGACAAGTCAAAGTGGGTTGTGCTCATTTAGCAGCTGGTTGAAATTTAATTTGAATGTACTGCTTCTTGATGTTCCCCTTGACTCATTATCATTTTTGTTTATCATCTTTATTTTTCGCTAGCAACAAACACATGATGCATCTGTTGTGATGTCCTATGGATGGTGACTTTTTCTAAATTATTTTCAAACTATTACAAGTTCTAGGTGTACACCTTGTGGAGACTTATGGCATATTTCTATGCTTAATTTTTTTTCCAAGGTTACAGTGAACTGATAAATGCAATTACTCCAAAGGTAGTGGAAATAATTTTGGAACAATTATCTAAGTTGTCTCTTAATGTTTAGATTTGTGTAAATTTTGATTTTGCAGATTTTTAATAACCTTGTTTGACGAGTCTTGGAAATTTGTTTCAATTTACAGGGTAAAGCTTCCATCTGGAGCTAAGAAGATTGTGACAAGTAGTTACAAAGCCATGATTGGTCAGGTTATTGGTGGTGGAAGGATAGAAAAGCCAATGCTTAAAGCTGGCAATGCATATCACAAATATAGGGTCAAAAGAAATTGTTGGCCCAAGGTTCGTGGTGTGGCAATGAATCCTCTTAAGCATCCTCATGGTGGTGGTAATCATCAACACATTGGGCATGCCAGTATTGTGTGTCATATAAAGAAGGCTTAGCATGTACATGTACTTAATCATAATTAAGCAATTATAGAGCACTGATTATTTAAAAATGTCGTCTTTTAGTTTCTTTTTTCTTTAGGTTGCTTTGTGTCAACAATTTATGGGGACCAGGATGTAAACCATGTTTCCTATTATTGTTTCTTATCATTAGTGGTTTACTCCTGATTCAAAATTTTGGGAAAGACTTCAAACTAGGTTGTAATCCTTGTTTCCTTGTATTGTTTGACGCTTATTTTAGGCTGCCATATTAATTGACTTTGTTATTTTTGATTCTTTCTTGAGTGCTTCTTATTTGCTTTCAGATCATAGAAATGGCAAAAAGATTGATGATTTCTTAGTGTTATAAACTGTAGACACCCAAAATTGACTCATTATCATTAACATTCAAATATCACATTATTACACATCTGCATTTGTCTAGCACACTTGAGCAATTTCTTTAACACATATATTTCTTCAGTTAATTAAATAAAATTTATATTTATTTACTTAATTCATTAGCTATTTCCTCTAAACCATAATTAAACAATCTTCAATTATTTAATTATCTTCATTCTATCTATTTTTAATTAAATAAATCTTATTTATTTAATTAAAGATTCCTTTCATAAGCTGACTTTCCAATTAATTAAATAAATTGTATTTATTTAATTAATTTATCTTATCATGTATCTTATGAGCCAACATGTGTGCCTCTTTCATTTAAAAAGATAAGTGGTACTACATCCTTTTATTTAATATCTTTCACATGTAGTACTTTTTAATGTACACAAGCACACATGAGCCCTATATTCCCACCACTTGTCATCTTCACATTCACCTATGCCTATCTTTCAATCTTAGTCATTCACATAGCCTCCAAATCTCTACCGTTGATTGATTTTGGTTGAGTTCTATATAAACACCCTCTCATTTCATACTACATCTATCCAGCATTCATATAGCGTCTACATTATCATCTTGAGCATTTGAGCATTCATAGCATCCATTGAGCTTTCATCATTATCATCTATCATGGCATCTTTTATCTTCATAATTGTTCATTTTTTAAGAAGCAATCCACATCATAAACAAGGAATCACACAATCTAGGTGATGTTGTGCTTGAATTGCATTACTCTTTGATTTCATTTAGATTAGATTCTTTGATGATGGTAGGGTTAGGTTTTCATGGCTATGCTTGATCTTATTAACCTAATTTTTTACCTATCACATTTTGGCACGCTTGGTGGGACTCACGTCCTTGATTAACTTTATTGTTTGAAGTTGTTTTCATGAAGATCAAATTTTTTGAGCGCTTACGGCAAGTTCCAGCTGCTTTTGAGCAAAAAACTATCACTGTCTGCATACCTACAGCACTTCTGCGCTAACATATGCCGCTCAAGCCATTTTCAGATTGCTTATAAGCGAATAGTGATCGCTTTTTGTTTATTTTGCATCATTTTTAGACTAACAGTGGTCACCTTTGCATTTAATCTAATCACTTTTGATCATACAGTGGCCGCTTTTAGATAATTGAATCACTTTCTATAGAATTAGGGCTTTTTGTTGCGTATTGTCTTTATTGCAGATCTAGGTCACCTATGATCATTAACTGGTTGCCTCATTCTTTTGTGAATTGCTTATGAACCTCAACAATCTGCATCTGGCGTTTTCAAAATTGCTTTTGATTTGCAGTAGTTCGCCTGTGATCGAAACATAGATCGCTTTTGACAGACAGTACATTGCCTCTGGTAAACTATGCACTTTCAGCCTGTATAATTTACAATTTGTTTTCTTGGCTACTAATTGGGTATTTGTGCAACATCTTATCAATTTGTCCAAGAAAAGGAGGTTATCAAACTACTAACATATCTGTTGCAGATCCGATCAGTCCAAGACTTGTGGTTTTTCACTAAATTAGGAACATTTGGGCTTGGTGCTTAAAATAAATTATTGTTTGCTCCATGCTTGATTTATCTTTTTTGATTGCTTGCATGTGATTGATTGTAACCCAAATTTAATAAAAAGAGTATCCTATCCCCTTTCCTATCAAATGGATCTTGGGTGTATGAGAACTTGTTATTATCTTTAGAGGGCCTGTCTTCTTGGTGTGAGAAGGGATACGACCCAAGTGGTAATGGGCTAAAGCCAAGTCCTTCTGAACTTCTATATAAGAAAAGTGTTTGTGTCAAAAGCCACAAACAATAGGTATTGTTGCGTTATACCGACAGCCAACCTCCCCCAAAACCCTCCAAGGCATAACCCTTGAAGGCGGGGAGACTTCACAATGAAGAGTAGCACTGCCGCATGTATAGCCACTCGAATGGATGCCCTTATTAGCAACTTTGTGTAGTAGCCAAAAAACTTCTATTTGTTGATGCAAAAGGTGGGACCTTTGAAGCGGCCCCAATTCACGTGGTTCTTAGAAGAGATAGCAGGGACAATCCTAAGGTTTGGTGAGGGACAGGCCTTTAAGGAAACCTAGATCTTGGTATGTGTGAGAAGTGAGTGTCGTGGAGGGGAGCCAGTGCTACCAAGATCTTGAAGCTATCTACTTTAAATAAGCATGCCAGGGGATTCAACAAATACAGTCATTTCCTAGCCTAGGTTGTACAAGTTTGTGATTGTTGTGAGTGTGAGTGACTGCAATTACTATTTTCTTGTCAAAAATCACAAATCAGACATCTTTCTTAATAGACACAGTCGCTTTTAAGCCTAAACTGCCCGCATACAAACAACAAATTCACTTTTAAACCGCAATTATTCATTTTTTGCCTGAACTGAATCACCTTTGAACATCAGTTAATCACTTTTTGCATAAACAGAGTCGCATCTAAACTGTAGTCAGTCGCCTCTTCTTTGAATCAGGTTGCCTTTAAATAGCACAATCCACATCATAAACAAGGAATCACACAATCTAGGTGATGTTGTGCTTGAATTGCATTACTTTTTGATTTCATTTAGATTAGATTCTTTGATGATGATAGGGTTAGGTTTTCATGGCTATACTTGATCTTATTAACCTAAAAACCTAACCCTACCATCATCAAAGAATCTAATCTAAATGAAATCAAAGAGTAATGCAATTCAAGCACAACATCACCTAGATTGTGTGATTCCTTATTTATGATGTGGATTGCTTCTTCAAAAATAAATAATTATGAAGATAAAAGATGCCATGATAGATGATAATGATGAAAGCTCAATGGATGCTATGAATGCTCAAATGCTCAAGATGATAATGTAGACGCTATATGAATGTTGGATAGATGTAGTATGAAATGAGAGGGTGTTTATATAGAACTCAACTAAAATCAATCAACGGTGGAGATTCGGAGGCTATGTAAATGGCTAAGATTGAAAGATAGGCATAGGTGAATGTGAAGATAACAAGTGGTGGGAAGATAGGGCTCATGTGTGCTTGTGCACATAAAAAAGTACTACATGTGAAATATATTAAATAAAAGGATGTAATACCACTTATTTTTTTAAATGAAAGAGGCACACATGTCGACTCATAAGATAAATGATAAGATAAATTAATTAAATAAATACAATTTATTTAATTAATTGGAAAATCAGCTTATAAAAGGAATCTTTAATTAAATAAATAAGATTTATTTAATTAAAAATAGATAGAATGAAGATAATTAAATAATTAAAGATTGTTTAATTATGGTTTAGAGGAAATAGCTAATGAATTAATTAAATAAATATAAATTTTATTTAATTAATAAAAGAAATATATGTGTTAAAGAAATTGCTCAAGTGTGTTAGACAAATGCAGATGTGTAATAATGCGATATTTGAATGTTAATGATAATAAGTCAATTTTGGGTGTCTACATTTTGCCCCTCTTTGATACAATGTTCGATAGAGCGTTGTGTCAAAGAAGATATGATATGCATTTGATAAACAAGGTTATGCCCCAATGTAACTGGTAGGTGGTGCCCTCTCGAGAGGTAAGCCAAGCTAACTAGGAAGGGTTGGCTTGGCTCGCAATAGATGAAAGGCTAGAAACAAGGTTGGCACGAAGAAAATAGGGGTGGGGTGGGGAACAAATGGGATGAAGCAGCTGAAAATAGGCTTTGGCATAGAAGAATTAGGGTTTGGATAGGGGTATAAGTAGGTTCTACAATGGCAAATAGGCTCATTTGTGCTCATTTGTGCTCAGAAAACTATAGAGATCTAGAGCTCCTTAGAGTTGGTAAAAAATCAGGTTAATAAGATCAAGCATAGCCATGAAAACCTAACCCTACCATCGTCAAAGAATCTAATCTAAATGAAATCAAAGAGTAATGCAATTCAAGCACAACATCACCTAGATTGTGTGATTCCTTGTTTATGATGTGGATTGCTTCTTCAAAAATAAATAATTATGAAGATAAAAGCTGCCATGCTAGATGATAATGATGAAAGCTCAATGAATGCTATGAATGCTCAAATGCTCAAGATAATAATGTAGATGCTATATGAATGCTAGATAGATGTAGTATGAAATGAGAGGGTGTTTATATAGAACTCAACCAAAATCAATCAACGGTGGAGATTCAGAGGCTATGTGAATGGCTAAGATTGAAAGATAGGCATAGGTGAATGTGAAGATGACAAGTGGCGGGAAGATAGGGCTCATGTGTGCTTGTGTACATAGAAAAGTACTACATGTGAAATATATTAAATAAAAGGATGTAGTACCACTTTTTTTTTAAATGAAAGAGGCACACATGTCGGCTCATAAGATAAATGATAAGATAAATTAACTAAATAAATACAATTTATTTAATTAATTAGAAAGTCGGCTTATGAAAGGAATCTTTAATTAAATAAATAAGATTTATTTAATTAAAAATAGATAGAATGAAGATAATTAAATAATTGAAGATTGTTTAATTATGGTTTAGAGGAAATAGCTAATGAATTAATTAAATAAATATAAATTTTCTTTAATTAATAGAAGAAATATGTGTTAAAGAAATTGCTCAAGTGTGTTAGGCAAATGCAGATGTGTAATAATGTGATATTTGAATGTTAATGATAATGAGTCAATTTTGGGTGTCTACATAAACTATGAACTTTCTATTTTAAAAAAAGTAATAATCATCATGCTAAAAGGAAATTTTAGTTAGACGATCATCAGGGAGAGAAACATCTGAAAGGGTGACTTCCATATCACAGAAAAAATGCTAGAAACCCTAGATTGATCTGCAAGCTCATCACTTGGGCATTTTAAGCCAAGCTAAACCACCTAAGATGACCCCAATTAAGAAAAATTAAACCCCATTTTAACAACGGGGCATATTGAATACTCTTCAGAACACACCAACACTATTATTAATAACCAATACTTTAACATAATAATGTCTATTCAGGGGACTAAACTGCGATAGGGTTGGTAAAATTGAAATGGGTATTAAGCAATATAAGATTATTTGCTATGTTCTTTTAAAAAAGTTTGCAAGGTTGAGGCATTTCTTCTACAATTAGGTAAAACCTTGATCCTTCACAACTGAGCTTTGAAACCTTGATCACTAATAAGAGGGGTATTGTTTGAGTATTAACAGTCAACAGATTGAATTAAATTTTGGTGTCTGTATTTATAGCATCTGGCAAATGGGCATAACTGAAATAGAGTACCAAACATAACAAAAAATTATAGTTTAAAAAATGCATGAATACTAGACCTACTAGTAAGGTTCCTTGGTGATTGAATGCAATGCATCTGGCCATGCCCTTCTCCAAAAACTCTTCTATCACTTTCAGGAAATCCTCCTAAAATGGGTCTACCCAATACAGAATTTAACAAAATATAATAAAATTAACATTTGCAAGCGATTGTGTTCCAATTCATCAATGCAAAAAGAGGGACATCAATGAGCCTTACCTATTTTTGAGCACGAATTCAACCCCTATATGGCGTATCCAATGCATGAACAATGTTTTGAGCGTAGAGGCTGTCAGGTTTCTTTTTTTAATTATTTTTCATGGAAAAAATTTCCCTCTAAATTTTCTTCTTTCCAATTCGAAATATTTTTTTAATTTCCCTCTCTTTCTAATTTTACTTGTGTGACTAATTATTTAAAATTTATTTAGTCATTTATAGCTGTGTTTTTTATCCATCATCAAATTAGTCATTTATAGATGTGTTGCAAAACATGACTAGAATTTAATCATTTTTAGTTGTCGTGACTAAAATTTTTAGTCACGTAGTCATTTATTTGCCAAAATTCTACTAGTGTTAAGATCCTAAGAGCAAAAACTGCCAAACTTTGACGGAGCAATTCTTTGAATTTGTGGCAATTGAGAACATTATGTTTAGACTTATAAGTGCATGTAGGGTCCATCCACAATAAACTCTCTCAATTTTGGTCAACTCTAGTTTGTTTGACCATGTCAAAATCAAATGCTTTCTTGTAAAATGCTTAAGTTTCATGTAGCACAACCCTGTCAAGGGTCATATTTTTTTCTTTACTTGTCGTGGGTCCGAACTGACTGCACCAACATGTCAGGGTGGGTGGGTAAATGCCAAGGGAGGTCTCATTTTATTTGCCAAGCATCCCAGTTGTTATGGGTAGCATGCTACCAACAAAATCCCTTAAGATCCCTAAGACCAAAAAATTACCAAACTATAATAGAGCAGTTCTTGAAATTCATGGCAGATGGAAACATTCCATTTAGATCTACAGGTGTACACGAGGTCCATCCATAATAACCTCTCTTGGTTTTGGTCAACTCCAGTTCATTTGACTGTGCCGAAATCAAATGCATTCTTGCAAAATGCTTCAATTTCTTGTAGTAGAAAGGTGCTAGGAGTGACATTTTACATTCCATAGCTCATGGGGTTGAGCCGACTACACCAATGAGTCAGGGTGGGTGGGTAAATGCCAAGGGAGGTATCGTTTCATGTGCCAAGCATCCCAGTCGTTCGGGGCAGCAGGCTATAGGCAAAGTCACTTAAGATCCTAAGAGCAAGACCTACCAAAGTTTGACAGAGTAGTTCTCAGAATTCGTGGTAGCTACGAACATTTCATTTGGACCTACAGGTGCATGTGGGCTCTATCCACAATAACCTATCTCAGTTTTGGTCAACTCAAATATGTTTGACCATGTCGAAATCAAATGCATTCTTGCAAAATGCTTCAGTTTCATGCAGCACAACCTTGCCAGGAGCTATATTTTTTGTTTTTCTCATCATGGGGCTAAATTGACTGCACCAACATGTCAGGATGGGTGGGTAAATGCTAGGGGAGGTCTTATTTTATGTGCCAAGCATCCCAGTCGTTCTGGGTTGTAAGCTACTAGCAAATGACTTTATTGGTAGCTTATAGCCTGAAATGATTGGGATGCTTGGCATATGAAATGGCACCTCCGCTAGCATTTACTCGTCTACCTCGACGTGTTGGCATAGTTAGTTCAACCCCATGACTTGTCGAATGCAAAATTTTAGTACTAGCACCTTTCAACTTTGTCAATAGCTTACAACCTGGAATGACTGGGATGCTTGGAACATGAAACAAGACCTCCCCTAGCATTTACCTACCCACCCTAATGTTTTGATGTAGTCGGTTCAACCCCATGACCTGTGGAATGCAAAATTTTATTCCTAGCAACTTTCAACTTTGCTGGTAGCTTACAGTTTGGAAGGACTGGGACACTTGGCACACAAAACGAGACCTCCCCTAGCATTTACCTACCCACCCCAATGTGTTGGCACAATCGGTTCATCCTTGCCAATTGTGGAATGCAAGATTTTAGTCCTAGTACCTTTTGACTTTGTTAGTAGCTTATATCCTGGAATAATTGGGACACTTGGCACATGAAACGAGACCTCCCCTGGCATTTACCTACCCACCCTAATGTGTTGGTATAGTTAGTTTGGCCCCACGATGAGCAGAACAAAAAATATGGCACATGGCAAGGTTATGCTACATGAAACTGAAGCATTTTGCAAGAATGCATTTGATTTCAGCACAGTCAAATGGATTTGAGTTGATCAAAATCAAGAAATGTTATTATGGACGGACCCCACATGCACCTATAGGTCCAAACAGAACATTCACATCTGCCACGAATTTTGAGAATTGCTCCATCAAAGTTTGGCAATTTCTACTCTTAGGATCTTAAGTGACTTTGCCGGTAGCTTACTGCCCCAAATGACAGGGATGCTTGATACATGAAATGATACATCCACTAGCATTTACTTGCCCAGCCTAACATGTTGGCACAGTTGGTTCAGTCCCATGAGCTATGGAATGTAAAATGTCACTCCTAGCACCTTTCCACTGCAAGAAAATGAAGCATTTTGTAAGAATGTATTTGATTTCAGCACGGTCAAATGAACTAGAGTTGACCAAAACTACGAGAGTTTATTGTGGAAGGACCTCATGTGCACCTGTATGTCCAAACAGAATGTTCTCATCTACCAAAAATTTTAAGAAATGCTCTGTCAAAGTTTGGCAGTTTTTTGGTCTTAAGGATCTTAAGGGACTTTGTCAGTAGCCTACTACTCAGAACAACTCAGATGCTTGGAACATAAAATGAGATCTCCTCTAGCATTTACCTGCCCACCCCAATGCGTTGGTGCAGTCCATTCGGCCCCACGATGAGTAGAACAAAAAATATGGCACCTGGTAAGGTTGTGCTACATGAAACTGAAGCATTTTATAAGAATGCATTTGATTTTGGAACGATCAAACAAAGTAGAGTTGACTGAAACTGAGAGAGGTTATTGTGGACAAAACCCATTTGCACCTGTAGGTCCAAACAAAACATTGGCAACTACCACAAATTCTAAGAACTACTCTGTTAAAGTTTGGTAGTTTTTTCTCTTAGGATCTTAAATGACTTTGTCAGTAGCCTACTGACGCGAATGATTGGGACGCTTGGCACATGAAACAAGACCTCTCCTAACATTTACCCACCCACCCGACGTGTTGGCGCAATCAATTCAGCCCCATGAGCTATGGAATGCAAAATGTCACTCCTAGCACCTTTCCACTACATGAAACTGAAGCATTTTACAAGAATGCATTTGATTTCAGTATGGTTAAATCGATTGGAGTTGTCTAAAACTGAGAGAGGTTATTGTGGACGGATTCCACATGCACCTGTAGGTCCAAAAAAAATGTTCTCAGTTGCCACAAATTCTTAGAATTGCTCCGTCAAAGTTTGGTAGTTTTTTGGTCTTAGGGATCTTAAGGGACTTTGCCGGTAGCCTGCTGCCCCGAATGATTGGGACACTTGGTAATTGAAACGATACCTAGCATGGCATTTACCCACCCACTCTGACGCATTGATGTAGTCAGTTCGGCCCCATGAGCTATGGAATGCAAAATGTCACTCCTAGCACCTTTCCACTACATGAAACTGAAGCATTTTGGAACAATGCGTCCATTGCCACCATAGGCAAACGAAATCGGTTTAAAACCTTGTCTTTGGCAAGTGCACTTGGGAATCTTATCATGCATGGGCTTCAACACATTCTCATTGATATCGATTAGAAACTTAGGCTTCCTATGCAAAATTCTCGAAGGCATTTGTCATGCCCACATTTCCCATATGGTCACAACATGCAACACACGTGTCATGTCCACATTTGTCATGTGGTCATGACATGAAATATCAAAAAAAAAATTCACATATCCCTAGAAACCCCCTCTCACGCATCAACATGCTCGGTGGCAATACGCATAAGGCGTAAACATGTCAATCAAATGACGGGGTATTGCGAAGACCTTTCACAACCCCTGTGAGATGTAAGTTGATTAGGGGTTATACGACGCGAGGAGCATCCTCAATAAGGCTAGGTTTGAAATTAAAACTAACCCTAAGATCCCTAAGTGAAGAGGAGGGATTTCAACATGCGTCGAAATCCAAATCCTAATACTATAGCTAAAAAGATTAATTAAAATTTCATCTAAAATTTAATTTACATTGCACAACCAATAAAATACTATTAAAATACGTAATAAAATATTTAATCTAATCAACCCTAAATTCTAGAAAAATTTGGCAGCATAACGCCTTATCGGCGTTCATACAAAATAATTTTAAAAAAGATTCCTAGCTAAACATTTATGAGGATCAATTAAATTTAAAATTAAAATACACTACTTATAAATCAAGACGATAATCTAATCAAATATTTAAATACCCCAATTCTAGTATTAACCAAACAATTAAATTCATCCTTTAAATTAAATGCAAACAAACAATATTTAAAAGGGGTTCAAACTAATAAATTTTCCCCTACATAATTCTTCATTAAAATTAGAAGAAAGATTCCCACTAAAATAAATTAAATAATAAATATGGACAATTAAATTACTTATTTCCACGATAATAATTTCAACTATTCCCCTAGAATAATTAAAAAATTTTACATCACTATAAGTGTTTAAAATAAAAATTTCTCTTTTAACAATGCAATAGTCAAGGCATTAATAAAATTAAAATATAAAAATCTAATACCTAAGTATTTCCTAATTCAAAAATTAAATTCCCACTAAAACCCCCTCATTACAAAATTAAGTCTCTAGCAAGAAAATAAAAAGCAAAATTCAAACAACCCTACTTAACTAAATTAAGGTAAGAAATTAAAAAGCAAAAATCAAACAACCTTAAATAAATCAAGGTAAGAAATTAAAAAACAAAAATCAAACAACCTTACTTAAATAAATTAAAGCAAAAAATAAAAAGACATTAACCAAAAGGAAGGATTTAAATTAAATAAATTTTCCACATGATTTCCCACTTAACTCAATAAATCAAAAAGGCAATAAAATAAAGAATTAGAAAGATCTAGTAAATTTAAACTTATTTAGAATAATTACCCCAAAGTTGACATTAATTTAAAACAATAAAACCTAACACCAAAATTAATTACATATGCAAACATTGAAACCTCCATATAAATTCCACCCAATACATTATTAAATCTCTAGTTGAAAATAATTACCTAACATATTCATTAGAAAGTCCATCAAATCCCCACATTAAAATTACCCCACTAGATCAATTTTAAATGCTTAGAATCAAATAATTGAACCCACTAAAAAAAAGTATTCAAGGGGGTGAAATTAGGCATCAAAATTAAATCGATTTCCTTAAAACTAAATGGGAGGGAAGAAATTCCCGTGCACCCAAAAGGCAAGATAAAAATCTAATTTAATTTCTAATTAACCTCCACTCATTCTCCCCAACCCTAAAATGCTCATAACATAAAATATTCCTTTCTTATCCCAAAAACCCTAATCTCATTTTCATTCTTTTCTCTCTTTCTCTTCTCTCCTCATTTCTCCATCTCTTTTTTTTTTTAGGTTGCAGGTCTGAGAGAATGGTAGCCACGAAAGGAAGATTATGGAGGGAGCTCACAGAGGGTTTACACTGAGATACAGATATATTTTTTTATTTGTTTATACCTCTTCTTTTTTTGTGTGTGTTTTGCTGCAGGTATGCACAGGGTAGCCATGGAGATTTGCAAAACAAGGGTTTGATATTGCAAAACAAGGGTTTGATAATGCAAAATTTTGTTTGATAAATGTATATGCCCCCTTTTTTTTTTTGCTCTGCAAATATGTATCTCTTTTTTTGTGAAAAGAGTCTATCTCTGTGTATATCCAAAAAAAACATACCAGAGATTCTAGAACCACCGCATACACAGGGCCATTGGTTATTTGGTCACGGCCTGGAGATGGGCGCTCAACGCCATAAATAAGAAGAGTAGTTGTGGGGGGGTCTGTCCCCCCCAAAACTTTGCCAAAGTTAGAAGATTGGCGACGGCCATGGCCGCTGCCCTCACTCTCACGCCTCCCCTCTGGCCGTTTGGCTTGGTTTCTTCCCTTAGGGTATAAAACCCTTCATACAGTTATTCATTATTATATATAATTTGTTTTGTGTATTCTCTTTTCTAAAAAAAATAAAACAAATATTGTGACAAATGTGGGGTATATATTATATACATATACTCTCATACACAATGCATGTATTCTATTTCTTTATAAAAAAAACACAGTAAGGGTAAATCTCAAACTGTATATATATACATGTGTATTTATATATGATTTTGTATATATACACATTTATATATATTTATTGAAGCACAAATATGTATTTATTTCAAAAAATTAACTTGCTGATATAGAAATAACTAGAGGATATAAAACATATATATATATATATATATGATCAATTCTATCCCCTTTTTTTTAAATAATATAGTAATAAGCTAACTAAACATATTTTCTCTTTTTTGAAACACCAAATATAGTTTGCATTTGTACATTCTCTCATAGTAATTGCAAAATTAAACTTAAGCTTCCTATCTCGTTTCAATTAGTGAACTCTATTTTGTAAAAGCAAGATGAAATTTCATTTCTTTTTGGAACCCAAACAAGATAAGACAACAACATATATTTAATTTTAAAGCAACTAAAAAGTGGTACAGAAGTATTTTCTTTTGAACACAATTAATACAACCACTATCTCTCAATAGTAAACATAGTAAACTTAATTTTCCCATTGCAACACAAAGATAATAAAATAGCTCTTCCTTTCATTTGAACCACATTGTTAAACAGATACAGCAACTTTACACTAACAAATAACTTGCACACATACTAAAATTTTCAACCTACAATATACAAACAAGAGAGCTCACTCTCATATTAGATTTTACAATGAGGCCTCTTGGCCAAGGCTCTAAAATAGCCATACAACATCAAACTCATAAATGGTAAAGTCTTCTTCCAAGCTCCAAATGAATCAACATCAAACCTACAAAAACAAACTAAGGGAACTATCCAATGCCACCAAAAATGCTCTCCACCCTACCATAGATCTGAAAGAGGATCACCCCCAAGCTAAGAGGTATGTTCCCACACGGGTGCACACCACAATCACAACAAATGCAAACACTCAAACATGAAGAATAAGACCCACCAAGGTTTAACAACACAAAATCCATAAAAAATAGATTTAAGGGGGAAGGAGAGTGGACTCTTTCTACTCAAGAGGTTCACTTCTACAACCAAATCTCATGATTCCAAAATAAGGCCTCAAGCCTAAAAATACCTCAATGAAATTAAAATACTCCAAGGAACTCATGCTATAAAATATAATCACCAAATATTTTCCAAATTACCCTCTATGCCACAATATGTCCATACAAAGAGGGTGACCTTGAGGAGCTTCACTCCTCTCCCACCCCTCACATGAATGGACACACCAAGAATGGCAGTCTCATTCAAAACACCCATAAAACCCAACATAACAACAAATGCAAAACATAAAGCAATATCATTCACACAAGAAAAGTAAAATGCATGAGAAAGGCTCTTATGCCTTGAGGCTTACCTTAGAAAGCCCAATAATGGAAGAGAATTGTAGAAGAGCTTTCCAGCCTTCTCCTTCAAGCCTCCTTCCAAAATCTCCAACTATCTCACTCTCCAAAAATACCTCCAAAGATAGCCAAAAAAAATAAAAATGAAAGAACCCCTTTCCTCTCACAAAGAGGAAATGATATAGGCTTCAATCCAAATCCTTGAGGAATGAGAAGGTGACACATGTCACCTTCTCCTTCCTCTTCCCAAACCACTTGCAAGGGATATGGAATGTGGAGGTGACATGTGTCACTCTCCCATCCATTCAAACCTCACCCTCTCCACATGTGCTCTCACACATGTGTGAGAAAAGGTGGAGAGGTGGCATCTCTCAAAATGGGCTCCAAGAGGATAAGGGATGACACATGCCATCACCTTATTCTCTAAAGGAATCCCATTCACTCCAAGATGCTCTCACACATGTGAGAGCATTGGAGGATGGTTCCACACACTTGGGGGTCTTGAAGACTCCCCAAGTCTTCAAGGTGATGGGAATCCATGCCTTGGAAAGGGGAATGGGTCATGTTTCAAGGCATGACTCATCCTCCACTCTAATTCAAATTTAAATTTCGTCACTTTACTTCAGGCTGAAGTTAAAGTGACTAAACAGAGGTAACCCTAGGGTCTGGCATGCTCAAATGGGTCCTAGACCCTAGGGGTACCACCTAGGATTAATTTTAGCCCATAATAAACATTTAAGGAAGTAGAAAATCACATAAAATGGCCACCAAAATAAAATACACCAAGTGGTATATATTAAATCACATATTTTTACAACACTTCAATAAACAATATAAAAAACTTGTGAAATCTAAGGCAAATAATAAAATGCAGACATTTACGAAAGCATCATACAAATCACACATGAACTAGGTCCCTCCTGGGACTAGATCAATCTAATACGGAAATCACATTAGGTGTGGGATCGATCTCTGATTTTCTGTGGCATGGAAAATAACATGTGCACTTGAACAAACAGATTAATCCAACATATACATCATAGCCGAAGCAAGGAAATGCATACACTCACGATATCGTATAATCATTTAAAACATTATTAAAATCACATAGCATCATTAGTAAGATTTATAATTTCACTACAATTCTAAACATAACTCAAGATCAAAATTGCATAGCCATTTCATCAATTAATTTCACAACTAATATCTCTAATAGGATCAAGTGAATGTCATACGACAATAATCATTAATGCAATCTAAAGTCAGGATATAGTCACATCACAGCATACTAAGTATAACCAAAACAAAATAAGGGAATAGAGTCAAGAAAGTCCGCATCTATGGGGTCTACAAACTCAACTAATCCAGATGCACAAAGGTGGGCCTCACATCCTCCTCCCCTAGAGCTAAACTTCTTCCTAGAAGTTAACACGGAAGAATCATAGAGTAACCCACCTACAAGCCAATCCTAAATGGCATTGGACTCAAATTGATTTCGACATAAAGGTAAGGAACCAAAAGAACTTAACTAGTAATGCCTGACAATAATCTCAAGGATACCCTCCTTTAACTAGGAGGGGTCAAGAATCTAACACGACACATACTCCAACACTTTACGAGCCTAAAAAGACACAAGAGAATTAGATGCCCAAGGATAGACCGCAAAGTAAGTCAAGGTCAAGCACAGTGGGGACTACCCAAAAGGTTATTGTTATGAGAGGTCTTCAATATTAACTTAACTGACTCATACCTCGAGTTTCTCTTATTCCTCCAGAAACCTAACTAGCATAGAGCAACCAAAAGGAAGTTGGCCAACCAACTAACCCCAAAACCAACATTCAAGCCCCAACCATGCATCAACTCAACTTATTGTCGATGCCAAGCTATACACACAAGATCCCAAAAAAAGCACGAGACTCTCAAGTCTCAGTTGTCCCATCGATCCATATGTCCCTACTAGACTACCTAAATCAAAATTACAAAACAAGTAGGAACCAAACATGTCCAATCGTCCCTAGCATCAAGGGGTGGAGCTAAATGCCTATACCACTACAAATCACATGGGTCCAACTTATAGTCAATTAGAGAAATCATAAAGACTTGGCCTCCCAAAACAGAATAGCACCAAAACACTTCTCAACATGACACAAGGTCAACACGGAAGTTCTGAACCGCCACTAGAGTTCTACCAACAACTTCAAGATTACGACGTCATCCAAGACTAATTATTCCCATCTTCCTCTCACCAAGCACCCCTTATGGGTAGCATAGGTTACATAGTTCACAACACTACATAGGTACCAGCAATACCAACAATAACAAGATCCTCAAAGTAAAAGATTGCAAAAGATAAGTCTTAATAAGTTTAATGAATAAAATTCAAAAGAATTAAGATCCCAAAAATTATTCAAATTTAAAAGATAAGTCACTATCAAAAGTGGTACCAAATTCAACATTCCAAATTCAAATTGACGTATAATAAAACAAGTCCTTGAGGTAAGAGGACTACAAGAAAGTAAGTCGGCTAAGTAGCCCAAATAAATAGACTCAAAACTACTAATTTTGAAAACAATAGAATTTCATCAATAAATAGATAATCAACTTCAATAATTTAACCAAAATTACACATTACAACACTAAATGTATATAACATAGTAACAAACGAGAGGAGAGGGATAGTGGTCACACTCTTAACCCAGGTCATGAAACACCCCAACTACACACACACCCACAACTTCCAGGCAACCTAGGACATGTTTGGAAAATATTGCCAAAAGTCATGTATCCCAAGAGTCACCTTCAAAGTGGGTTCCTTTGTGCTTCCTAGTAAGGAACACACAACTACAATTTCATGGATACTACTAAAATCCAATTGAAATTACCAACTTCCAAAACTCTAATAATTTTCCAAGGCGGCTCACAAACTTATTTCAAGTTCCATATGTATGGCTTTATATCACCCGAAAACAACCCATTAGATGCATCTATGTCGATCATATGAGTTGATCACAACACCCAACCATTAACACCCAAAAGGTATCACAACCAACTCACTATTATCCTCAACACGGACTTAATCTCCCCTCGCATCCTTACAATCCCAACATTTCCAAGATACTCCTATAAGGGACAAACCACATCCATTTCCCTAAAGTAAGGTGTGTGATTCCTTATTCAACTCAACAATTAGACTTGTTGTAATCCATAAAAATAATATCTTTATAACCATTAGGATTTCCTTTGAGGAATCATACAATCAGTTGCGTAAGGGACTCACCTCAAGAGTCACCAGAATCCAATATCTAATAGTTCAAGGAGATACCACTTAAAGGGTTTCCACATTACCCGATAGGACAACCAAAACTTAAACTTAAATTTCTTTGTTACCACCCATCACAAGGCTTCACTACAGCCTTCCAAGCACCAAAGC
Source organism: Cunninghamia lanceolata (assembly GCA_027924645.1). Classification (NCBI taxonomy): domain Eukaryota; kingdom Viridiplantae; phylum Streptophyta; class Pinopsida; order Cupressales; family Cupressaceae; genus Cunninghamia; species Cunninghamia lanceolata. Next base: position 4,647,099 of record BSBN01000433.1, on the reverse strand, counting down.
CTATGTACATCTTCAAGGGGAATGCGTCACCCTATCACGACATAAAGGTAAGCAATTTTTAGTGAAAGTAGGCAGCAAGGGAGGGATCAAGATGCAATTTAGATTACTATTTATTTACAGATATGAAATGACACTTGCAACTAGGTCTGGCTATCATAAAATGTCCCAGCCTTAAGCACATAGACAACCTTTTAACCATCAACCAGCGAGGTAATTATACTTAATGCACAAAGCACATTACGAATTAATGCATGGGCAGTATATAGCCCAATTATCCACTAGACACCATCATGTTGCAAGGAGATTTACTTGACGTGGTACAACAAAAGTCACAAGACTCACAATCACGAAGTGGTCCTCAAGCCACTACTCAACCTTTCATAAAAAAACTAAGAAGCAAAACCCAAGAATTTAGTCATAAAGGCTTTACATGCCAAACTCTTTTAACATCCACTCCTCCATCCTTCAAATGAAGGTACCAAGTGACTCTTATAAGAGAATATACCAATCTGCTCACCCCTTGAGTGACCACCACACTCATCAGAATGACTTAATCCTACAACAAGGTGAAGGACAACTAAAGGTTCACAACTCCATCGCATCCCAGTCATAGGGGTATTTAAAGAAGGCACATCTTACCCCAAGATACAAGGTTAACTAGACGTCACCACGTGGATCCAATAAATGATTAGGGTACGTAAGTCTTTGTCTAAGATAGTGTACCACTCAATACATCCATTTCCTCCTACAAGGTAGGACAACACAACTCAACATTCATCAGGGCAACCTTTAGTGCCAAAGGAACAAAACTTTATCATAATAACACTTGTCCAAGGGTGCACTTACCATAAGTTATCATGACCCTTAAAGAAGGATCGAAATGCACCAACACTAGGACAGGGAGCGAGGCTAAGCTTGAAACAACACTTAGAAAAACTCATCCGATACCATACTCTTATAATAGAACTAGGTCAAGGTGATGACCAACTTTTAAGTTCAGGACTTGTATAGTTCTTCAATTACTCTATTCATCATGAATACACTCCCCACGTACCTACGACACCAAGTCATACATGGGGGTTAGCAGAAGCAAAAATTGAGGGAAAATAAACTATTCCCATGCAAGGTGTCTTACGAACTCATCGCTGCACAAGCTAGAGTTAAACATGCAACACAAGTATGCATGGTCTATTATCGGCCCAACTCCGCATTAATACACACCTAAAGATCCTAGTGTTTGAAACATGGGCTCTGATACCAAATATCATGCCCACATTTCCCATGTGGTCACGACACGCAACACACGTGTCATGTCCACATTTGTCATGTGGTCATGACACCAAATATCAAAAAAAATTCCACATATCCCTAGAAACCCCCTCGCATGCATCAGCGTGCTCGGTGGCAATACGCATAAGGCATAAATATGTCAATCAAATGACAGGGTATTGCGAAGACCTTTTGCAACCCCTGCAAGATGTAAGCCGACTAGGGGGTTATACGACGCGAGGAGCATCATCAATAGGGCTAGTTTCGAAATTGAAACTACCCCTAAGATCCCTAAGTGAAGAGGAGGTGTCGAAATCCAAACCCTAATACTATAGCTAAAAAGATTAATTAAAATTTCATCTAAAACTTAATTTACATTACACAACTAATAAAATACTATTAAAATGTGTAATAAAATATTTAATCTAATCAACCCTAAATTCTGAAAAAATCTGGCAGCATAATGCCTTATCAGCATTCATACAAAATAATTTTAAAAAAGATTCCTAGCTAAACATTTATGACGAAAAATTAAATTTAAAATTAAAATACACTACTTATAAATCAAGACGATAATCTAATCGAATATTTAAATACCCCAATTCTAGTATTAACCAAACAATTAAATTCATCCTTTAAATTAAATGCAAACAAACAATATAAAAGGGGTTCAAACTAATAAATTTTCCCCTACATAATTCTTCATTAAAATTAGATGAAAGATTCCCACTAAAATAAATTAAATAATAAATATGGACAATTAAATTACTTATTCCATGATAATAATTTCAACTATTCCCTTAGAATAATTAAAATGTTTTACGTCACTATGAGTGTTTAAAATAAAAATTTCTCTTATAACAATGCAATAGTCAGGGCATTAATAAAATTAAAATATAAAAATCTAATACCTAAGTATTTCCCAATGCAAAAATTAAATCCCCATTAAAATCCCCTCACTACAAAATTAAGTCTCTAGCAAAAAAATAAAAAGCAAAAGTCAAACAACCCTACTTAACTAAATTAAGGCAAGAAATTAAAAAGCAAAAATCAAACAGCCCTACTTAAATAAATCAAGGCAAGAAATTAAAAAGCAAAAATCAAACAACCCTACTTAAATAAATCAAGGCAAGAAATTAAAAAGCAAAAATCAAACAACCCTACTTAAATAAATTAAAGCAAGAAATAAAAAGGCATTAGCAAAAAGGAAATATTTAAATTAAATAAATTTTCCACATGATTTCCCACTTAACTCAATAAATCAGCAATAAAATAAAGAATTAGAAAAATCTAGTAAATTTAAACTTATTTAGAATAATTACCCCAAAGTTGACATTAATTTAAAATAATAAAACCTAACATCAAAATTAATTACATATGCAAACATTAAAACCTCCATATAAATTCCACCCAATACATTATTAAATCTCTAGTTGAAAATAATTACCTAACATATTCATTAGAAAGTCCATCAAATCCCCACATAAAAGTCACCTTGCTAGATCAATTTTAAATGCTTAGAATCAAATAATTGAACCCACTCAAAAAAAGAAGAAAGTATTCAAGGGGGTGAAATTAGGCATCAAAATTAAATCGATTTCCTTAAAAGTAAATGGGAGGGAAGAAATTCCCGTGCACCCAAAAGGCAAGATAAAAATCTAATTTAATTTCTAATTAACCTCCACTCATTCTCCCCAACCCTAAAATGCTCATAACATAAAATATTCCTTTCTTATCCAAAAAACCCTAATCTCATTTTCATTCTTGTCTCTCTATTGTTTTCTTTCTTTCTCTTCTCTCCCCATTTCTCCATCTCTCTTTTTTCTTTGGGTTGCAGCTCTGAGAGAATGGCAGCCATGAAAGGAAGAATACGGAGGGAGCTCACAGACGGTTTACACTAAGATAAAGATATATTTTCTTATTTGTTTATACCTCTTCTTTTTTTGTGTGTGTTTTGCTGCAGGTATGCATAGGGCAGCCATGGAGATTTGCAAAACAAAGGTTTGATAATGCAAAATTTTGTTTGATAAATGTATATGCCCATTTCTTTTGCTCTGCAAATATGTATCTTTTTTTTTTTTTGTGAAAAGAGTCTATCTCTGTGTATATCCAAAAAAACCATACCAAAGATTTCGAAACCACCGCATACACAAGGCTGTTGGTTATTTGGTCGCGACCTGCAGATGGGCGCTCAGCACCATAAATAAGAAGAGTAGTCGCGGGGGGGTCCGTCCCCCCCAAAACTCTACCAAAGTCAGAAGATCGGCAACGGCCATGGCCGTTGCCCTCACTCTCATGCCTCCCCTCTAGCCATTCGCCCTGGTTTCTTCTCTTAGGGTATAAAACCCTTCATACAATTATTCATTATTATATATAATTTTTTTTGTGTATTCTCTTTTCCAAAAAAAATAAAACAAATACTTTGACAAATGTAGGGTATATATTATATACATATACTCTCATACACAATGCATGTATTCTATTTCTTTATAAAAAAACACAGTAAGGGTAAATCTCAAACTGTATATATATACATGTGTATTTATATATGATTTTGTATATATACACATTTATATATATTTATTGAAGCACAAATATGTATTTATTTCAAAAAATTAACTTGCTGATACAAAAATAACCAAAGGATATAAAACAAATATATATATATATATCTTGATCAATTATGTTCCTTTTTTTTTTTAAATAATACAGTAATAAGCTAACTAAACATAGTTTCCCTTTTTTGAAACACCAAACATAGTTTGCATTTGTACATTCTCTCATAGTAACTGCAAAATTAAACTTAAGCTTCATGTCTCTTTGCAAACAGTGAACTCTATTTTGTAACAACAAGATGAAATTTCATTTCTTTTGGAACCCAAACAAGATAAGACAACAACATATATTTAATTTTAAAGCAACTAAAAAGTGGTACAGAAGTATTTTCTTTTGAACACAATTAATGCAATTACTATCTCTCAATAGTAAGCATAGTAAACTTAATTTTCCCATTGCAACACAAAGATAATAAAATAGCTCTTCCTTTCATTTGAACCACATTGTTAAATAAATACAACAACCTTACACTAACAAATAACTTGTACACATACTGAAATTTTCAACCTACGACATACAAACAAGAGAGCTCACTCTCATATTAGATTTTACAATGAGGCCTCTTGGCTAAAGCTCCAAAATAGCCATACAACACCAAACTCATAAATGGTAAAGTCATCTTCCAAGCTCCAAATGAATCAACATCAAACCTGCAAAAACAAACTAAGGGAACTATCCAATGCCACCAAAAATATTCTCCACCCTACCATAGATCCGAAAGAGGATCACCCCCGAGCTAGGAGGTCTATTCCCACACACGTGTATACCACAATCACAACAAATGCAAACACTCAAACATAAAGAATAACACCCACCAAGGTTTAACAACACAAAATCCATAAAAAAATGGATTTAAGGGGGTAGGAGAGTGGATTCTCTCTACTTAAGAGGTTCACTCCTACAACTAAATCTCATGATTCTAAAATAAGGCCTCAAGCCTAAAAATACCTCAATAAAATTATAATACTCCAAGGTACTCAAGCCATAAAATATAATCAGCAAATCTTTTCTAAATTACCCTCTAGGCCACAATATGTCCATACAAAGAGGGTGACCTCGAGGAGGTTCACTCCTCTCCCACCCCTCATATGAATGGACACACAAAGAATGACAGTCTCATTCAAAACACCCATAAAACCCAACACAACAACAAATACAAAACACAAAGCAATATCATTCACACAAGAAAAGTAAAATGCATGAGAAAGACTCTTATGCCTTGAGGCTTACCTTAGAAAGCCCAATAATTGAAGAGGGTTGTAGAAGAGCTTTCCAGCCTTCTCCTTCAAGCCTCCTTCTAAGATCTCCAACTTTCTCACTCTCCAAAAATACCTCCAAAGATAGCCAAAAAAAAAAAATGAAAGAACCCCTTTCCTCTCACAAAGAGGAAATGATATAGGCTTCATTCCAAAGCCTTGAGGAATGAGAAGGTGACACATGTCACCTTCTCCTTCCTCTTCCCAAACCACTTGCAAGGGATATGGAATGTGGAGGTGACATGTGTCACTCTCCCATCCATTCAAACCTCACCCTCTCCACATGTGCTCTCACATGTGTGAGAGCAAAGGTGGAGAGGTGGCATCTCTCAAAATGGGCTCCAAGAGGATAAGGGATGACACATGTCATCACCTTATTCTCTAAAGGAAGCCCATTCACTCCAAGATGCTCTCACATGTGTGAAAGCATTGGAAGATGGTTCCACACACTTGGGGGTCTTGAAGACTCCCCAAGTCTTCAAGGTGATGGGAACCCATGCCTTGGAAAGGGGAATGGGTCATGTTTCAAGGCATGACTCATCCTTCACTCTAATTCAAATTTGAATTTCGTCACTTTACTTCAGGCTGAAGTTAAAGTGACTAGACAAAGGTAACTGTAGGGTTTGGCATACTCAGGCCCTAGACCCTAGGGGTACCACCTAGGATTAATTTTAGCCCATAATAAACACTTAAGGAAGTAGAAAATCACATAAAATGGCTGCCAAAATAAAAGACACCAAGTGGTGTATATTAAATCACATATTTTTATAACACTTCAATAAACAATATAAAAGAGGTGAAATCTAAGCCAAATAATAAAATACAAACATTTACGAAAGCATCATACAAATCACACATGATCTTGGTCCCTCCTGGGACTAGATTAGTCTACATGGAAATCACATTAGGTGTGGGATCGATCTCCAATTTTCTATGGCATGGAAAACCACCTGCACACTTGAACAAATAGATTAATCCAACATATACATCATAGCCGAAACAAGGAAATGCATACACTCACGATATCGCATAATCATTTAAAATATTATTAAAATCACATAGCATCATTAGTAAGATTTATAATTTCATTGTAATTCTAAACACAACTCAAGATCAAAATCACAGTCATTTCATCAATTAATTTCACAACTAATACCTCTAATAGAATGAAGTGAATGTCATACGACAATAATCATCAATGCAATCTAAAGTTAGGATATAGTCATGTTATAGCATACTAAGTATAACCAAAACAAAATAAGGGAATAGAGTCAAGAAAGTCCGCATCTACGAGGTCTACAAACGCAACTAATCCAGACGCACAAGGGTGGGCCTCACAGCGTTTTCATTGGTAAAGCTGACTCAACATTATGAATTTCTTCAATATTTACTTGAAATGGGATAGATGGTGTACCTTCAACTTGACGTGTGAATGATGGTGTGCCACCAACTTGAGAAGAAAATGAAGATGTACCTTCAACTTCACCTGTGAAAGATGGAGTGCCTCCAATTTGAGAAGATAATGATGGTGTTCCTTCAACTTGACCTATGGATGATGGAGTGCCTCCAACTTGGAGATTCAATTTCCTCATTGAATAGAGGTTTTGCATTCATTCCCTTTGTTCTGCCAATTCCATCTCCCTCTTAGCTTCATTAGATGTGCCATGTTCCTCTTCAATTGGCAATGGTGGAATGTCTTCTTGTATGGTTGACAATTTCCTACTTTCACGAATTCGCCTCATTCTTTCTCTTTTCCTCTCATTCTCAGCTTCACGCTCTTCTTGTATTAGATTCTTTACTCATTTCCTCGGCATGATGATGATTTCTATAAGCATATTGAATAAGACAATAATAATTAGAACTTTGAGGGGGTTTTGCAACAAAAGCCAAAATTAGAGAACGAAGCAACAACTCTTGACAATTCTCAAAAATGAAAAAGGTAGATAATTCTTTTTGAATGGAGGAGTTTGGGCAGATTGTAACAGCAGACTTATTCTTCCTTTATCAACCCTCATTGGAGCCTATCCTTGCATAATTTGGTATGTACATGTGATGGTTCATAACAATAGATCCTTATATATGTAATTTGGTTCATAACAGTAGATCGCGATTCATAACAGCAGATTCATAACAACTGATTCATAATAGTAGAGCCTATCCTTATATATGTAATTTGGTTCATAACAACAAATCCTAATTCATAACAGTAGAGTCTATCCTTTATCAACTATCTTGGTATGGTTCTATCATGCCTACAAATTGGTTATGTCTGTCATGAGTATAGGGGATGGCCTTAAGGGATATATGATAATGCTATATCAAGTTTTATCAAGACAATTATAGGTCAATGAAGTTAAATTACCAAATGAGAAGGAAGAGATTAGTTTGAAAGAGGGTCTCAAGATCGTACAGTTGTGATAGTCATGTTGGACTATCACCATTTTACATGAAGCTTATTACTCATCAAAACATCACGAAATAAAGGATAAAAAAAATTCTTAGGGTGTAATGGAGACCAAACATGAAAAAGGAGGATCTTTTGTGAGTTTTAGCACTATCCTATCAACCATGACTGTCATGAAGTTGTTTATAATGCCTTGTCCAAATATCTTTGATATTTTCCATAGGTATCGATAAGGTGAAGGTAGATCATTAGTGCAAGGTTTCCAAGATAAATTATCACAAGTAATACATAACCATCACCCTAAGATGCAAAGGTATTGTCCCATGATGAAAAGATAGCCGCCACTATCATAAAAATTATTGGAGGTATTTAGGATTATCATGATATACTTGACTAAAGATCATCATTTCATGTAAAACAAGTTGTCCTAAACTATATTTTGAGTACATATCCCATATGTGAACATTATCATATAATGATAGACAAATTGCTTATGGAGGTGATGTTGAGGGAAAAGCCTATCAAATTGTGCTATGACTATTACAAACAACCACATAGATTATCACATCATGAACATAGAAGACTATCATGAAACTCTAGATCACTATTAAGGTCAGATATTCAAAATTTGCAATAGGCTCTCACTACCCTATTCACATGAGATATTACTACATCAAATGCAAAGGTATTGACACTTTGGGAGAAGACAATCATTATAGTTTGTAAGTTGAACAAATGCACACTATCAATAACTGTCATATTGAGTTCTCCTCATTTGATATTGTTTGTTATGTATCATGAAAAGATAGCCCTAAGAATAAACCCCTCGTACATTGTATCAAATCCTAAGAACATTACAAATTATATACAAAATACCTAGTGACCTAAGAACACCTAGAAACAAACTACTTGCTAATCTATCATGCCTAGGTTTATGGATAGTTATTTTTCTACTAATTTTGGATGATTATGAGGATATCAATGCATGGTCACCTATATTGTATGGTACTCCTTAGGATTACAAGGTAAGATATGACAATGATGAAAAGGACTGGTTATATATAGATTAGAATTGTCAAGCACCTTAAATGGACTATCAACACAACTAGGACTATCATGACAGTCAATAGGAACATCAAACCCTATGAAGATAATTCGATATCTTGTCAAGGTGTAAAGAAGGGGTTTTCTAGGAATCATAAATGTGTAGGACAGTTGTTGTAACCTTAGGAATATCATCTAACATTGTTCGAATAGTAGTCCAAAATAAGAATGATCAAACCCTAGGACTTTCATAAGTAAATTGGCATTACAAGGGCAATCACAAGATCATTTGAGGATGAATGGTGAGATAGGTTATTAAAGAAGAATATAATGATGAGAAGATGAGAATGAAGAAGATCTAATGAATATCTAAGAGGGATAAATAGAAACAACAAATTTGTGAAGTTGCAAAATTGTAACAAATTTGACAACGTTGCAACAATTTGATAAATTACAAATATATGATTGATTTCATGCACGAGATGCTAGATTTGATATTTTTTTAATGAAAATGGTTTGTTTATTAATAATTTGATGCTTGTTGCTTATTGAAAATAATTTAGAGTTTTGTTTCATGATGACCTACTTGTAAATGTTGTGATAAAAATCATGGTGGAAAAAGTTGTAGCAGACGTTCTCATGACAAGAAATAGAATGTTTCTATTGCAAATGTGTTTATTAAAAATAGATGCCCTAAAATCAACTCTTGAGGATACAAATTTGGTTGTGTCATGTGGTCAGTATGGTCAATTAACCTTTAAGGACTTGAACTTGTTACATACTAAGATTTGTAGATTGTTCAAGACCTTGTTGAAGAGTTTGATCATAAATTGATAAGATGGTGATAGAAGCCTATGTGGTAACCATGCATTGAGAGTTGGACATTGTGCTATGGCATGGAGATTTATTATAGCCAAGTGTTTCTATGGTAGCAATTGCAAGACGCTTGGTGAAGAACTCGCTATTGCATCATGATCTAAGTGAGTTGCTAGAGCATGTATGGTAGTGCAAGGGCACATGTGGCAGTGTTGGAGTGCATGTAGTGACAATTGAGAACATGTATATGTTCTAGAGAATTTTTTGATGTAGCACAAGTGATAAGAAGCAATTGAGAGTTTGTCTTTGTTATCTCAAGCCATAGTTTGATTTTGGTTGCAGTGTAGGAAGACATACCTACACAGTTCATGTGTTTTAGTCAACAACTTTTGACTAAGTATGAAGACACTTGTATGATAAACAAAAAATTCTATTAATGATTCAAGATACAACAAATTATAAGTATAAAGATAAGCTAAGTATGACATAGTTCAAATTCAAGATACAACAAATTCTATTAATGATTCAAGATACAACAAAATCATGTATATATCATATTTTAATGATTCTAATTCTATTAATACACATAATGATGATTTTTTAACTTAGATAGTTCCACATTTAGTGATTGTGAATGTTCTAAAGAACATAAAGTGAATTAAATTAGACATAAAGAACATACCTTAGAATTTGATATTCAAGTCGACCAATCCTCCAAAATTTGACTTCAAAATCCTCAAATTGTTCTTTTTCGCAAGTTTGATTATGAATTATATATAACTCTAGAATATGATTAGTGAAATTTATGGGAAAAACAAACATATATCATTAAATTCAATCTATATCAATGGTAATTAGCTTTAAAACAATATAAAACATGAAACTTTCAGTTTAAATAATCAAATTTTGTCCAAAAACATGCGAAATTAGTTCTTCTATATTGAAAAACAAAAAAGGTGGTGGATTGATCAAACAACATTTGATTCTTAATATGTCAAACACCATGAAAAAGTGTTTTCTTGTTCGATAGCATGCATGAAAAGCAAGGAATGGCAGACATGTGGGGTTTGAATCACGGATCCCACATGGTTTTTTCCCATATTTTTTTCTTCCCATAATGTGAGCATGTTTTGGGAAGCATGAAATATTAAGCTTTCATGTATGAAAACAAGTAAATTTAGTGTTTTCTCTCTATGTATAAGTATATATTTATAAGTATATATCTATAAGTATCAATCTATGCAAACCTTTATGTATAAGTATATATCTATCTCTCTATCTCTGTCTCTCTCTGATGCAGGAGCATCCCTGGTTCAAGAGCAATCTTGCATCAACCAAAAACATTTGCATTTCAGTTTGTTTCAATTCAGTTTTGTTTCCTTTCATTTTCTAGTTCAGTTCAGGCAGTTTAGTCAGAAGCAATTTCTATATTTTAGTCGACATTGCATTTCAGACCTTGCAGAGCTAGACTTAGCATCTAAATTCATTCATCTACATCATATCAAGAATTTAGATATATGCACATCGTTACTGGAAAGATATCTCTATTAGAGATCAACTATTTTCTCATAACAGAGCATCCTGATAATCACAGACAATCAGCTGAAGGAGAAATCTGCGAAAGCATTTCTCGATCTTTGGAACCTAATGACACATCATTAGATGATCTTTGGTTCATGGTCAACCTTCCTTGAAGATCTACACATCATTCCTTTCATTTTCTGGAAAAGATCTATGCAATTAGGCCTGACCTATCCATGTACACACGTTACAGCTCTTCATTGGAGTTTGTAACCTTCCTTGGCCGACATGGAGGAATCTTATGATCTGGATATGATATATATTGATGTAATAGATCCTTAGTAAAGCCGTTATCTGATAGTTTAGATTTCTACAAAGAGCTTCAAAGCTTTATCTTGTGCATGTATGTAATCAGGCATGTGAGCCCAAATTGTAAGCCTGCATGTTGCCAGCTGATCTATATTTGAATTCATGATATACTGAATGACTGACTCTACATTTGTTCCATTTCTTTGTGTTGTTTCTATTGTGTTTACTCTTGCTACACGGTCTGGACAGTTCATTCTGTGAACCCTCCTACCGTGATTGCACCAAGTGGTATCAGAGCATAAGTTTGAATCTTTGGGAGCGAATTGAGCGAAGTTGGAGAGGAAATTCTATAAGATCTTTCTGTGGACAGATCATCAAATTGAGGCAGGATACTTGTGTCGCAACCGATCACCGATTGTGAGGCAGTTGTCACCTTGTAGCCTAATCGCCAAACTTGAGGTAGTTTGCACTTGATCCTAAGAAGAATGCCACCAAGGAAAGTTGTTGCTATTGGAATAATGGCAGCTAGAATGGATGAGATGATGGAAATGATGAAAACAATGCAAATTTGATTGGATGTTGTTGAAGAAGATAGGCGAAGAGGATTGACACTGAGACCTAATGTTGAAAGTGATGATGAAGAGGAATTTCAATCTGTTGAACAAATTGACGAAACCCTAGGAGGTGATGAAGAAGAAGAATCAGATCAAGTAAAGATGTTGCGAGCTATTCCAAATATCGGAAAGAGACCTAGAATTGAGGTGCCAAACTATATTGGTAATTTAAACCCTGAAGAGTTGATTGACTGGATAAATGACATAGAAGAATACTTTGAATATGAGGAAATTAAAGATCTAGAGAAGGTGAAATTTGCAAAGACAAAGTTGAAAGGACATGGTGCTATATGGTGGAAAGAAGTTCAATTGGAAAGAAATAGAAGAGGGAAAGAAAAGATTACAAAGTGGGATAGGATGGTGACAAAATTTAAGAATTAGTTCATACCTGCTGACTATGAGTTGGAGCTGTTGAAGAGATTGCAAAACCTGAGACAAAAGGAGAAATCGATGAAGGAGTATACTGAAGAATTTCACAAGATGATTATAAGAACATGACATAGTGAAGCAAGCAAAGAGAAAGTGGCTAGATACATCAATGGACTGAGATTGAACATTCAAGAAGAACTAAGCTTGGTAATGATGACATCTTTGGAGGAAGCATATCAGTTTTCCCTGAAAGTTGAAGAGAAGCTGAATAAGAGGCATGATCAAAGATAGAGAGGCAGATGAGGTAAATTTCAAAGAGGTAGGACTTATTCTGGAGGAGACAGATCGTTTGCAGAGTAGAACAAGTTTCACAACCCATTCAAGAAGGATGACATAGATAACAATGCTTACCAGAGAGATGACAAAGATAACAATGCTTATCGGAGAGATGACAAAAATTTTTACTAGAGAGGAAACCCTAGTGCATACCAGAATGAAGGATATAGAAGAGAAGGAAGAGGATTTGATAAGAGAACATTCAAAGGTACGTGTTTCAAGTGTGGAGGTGAAGGACATAGAGCATTTGAATGTAATCAGGGTAGTACAAGCAAGAAAACAAAGAACAATGGAAGAGCAGCATATGTGAAACAAGAACCTGTTGGATCACCGAATTCTGTTGGTAAACCTAAGAAGGGAGAATCACTTGTGATGAGGAGAGAACTATTTCAAATAGAGACAAATGAGGAACCATTGCAGAGAAAGAGTTTGTTCAAAACAAGATGCAAATCAGGAGGTAAGTGTTGTAAAGTTGTAATTGATAGTGGTAGTTCTGATAACCTAGTTTCAGAGGAGATGGTGACTAAGCTGAAGTTGGAAAGATTGAAACACCCTAAGCCTTATCAGATAGGATGGATTCAGGATGATCATAAGGTGCTAGTGAGTGAACAATGTTTGGTGAAATTTCATATTGGACCTTATCATGATGAAGTATTGTGTGATATTATGCCTATGGATGTTTGTCATATATTGTTGGGTAGACCTTGGCAATATGATAGAAAAACTATACATGATGGGAGCAAGAATACATATACTATAACAACAAATGGAAAGAGAATTACTTTGATTCCTTTGGAGGATTATTCTAAAAATGTGGTATGTGGAAATGCTAGAGTCTATTTGGTAGATGGAAGGAAATTTCTTGATGGTTTGAGACATGAGAATATGTGTTATGCTTTGATTCCTAAGAAGCCTGAAGCATTGAAGAAGGAGACTGAAGAATCACAACCTGTAACATCCCACTACGTAACCCCAAAAGGGTAAGAGCCAAAAGGGAACAAGATAATTTTTTTTATAAGTGGACAACATACACAGATTCGGTTGCCAATATGATAGATCGATAGCATTCATTTTAAACACCAAAGCAAATGTTCCTAATCCCATCTAATATAAAAATGGATCCATAAGCATAAAGTATAAGCAGGTCAGATACCCACACTAGAATCTGTAAAGCAATTAAGGAACGTCACATTTCTTCTCATTAAATACAATTATTACAACTTCTCTCCTAAGAGAGTTCAATTACATAACGACGTCTATAATTACAATGATATATTCTAGAATATGATACAAGTATAATAACATAGTCCTGAGTATGATACAAGGACTGAATGGTTACAATAGATGAATGAAGTAATGGAAAGAGAGATCATCTCCAACTGGTGCTCCAAACCCTATTTGTCGGTCCCCAATGGTGGTGGCAACACCTCCCAACCATGTGGACTCCTAAGAGACCACCCCATCGTGCTTGGAGATAGTCACAAGGCCCAAACGGATGAACAACAACAAGGGAATACAAGATGGCCAACACTCACATCAAACACAAAGCAGACACAGAGAATAGTGCATACAATCAAAGTTATAATATAGGTGTACTCATTCAAGTCATAGGTTAGGTACTACTCACAACTGCAAAGCTGCTCGATACTAGAGTGTAATCATATGGAGTGTCATCATGCATGCTCAAAGGGATGGCACCACACAGAACCAAGTACTCCTCTCATACAAAAGAGGAGACTCAATTGTGCCCAAATCCATGCCCCGCAGATGGATGACTCAACGCCTCGTAGACGGATAGGCCTTCTCGTTACATCCTTAGCCTTTACAAGCGCTCAAGGCCATGCACGAGGTCTAATTATCTTATTAGTGTTTTACCCCAATGTTTTAGTTTTAGTTATCACTTGTTACCATAACTCTACTACTAGTTCCCCTGGCAGCCACTTATGGGCCCCGGGCCTGTAGAGAGCCACTCCAAATGACCACTCTAATGCGTAGACCTTGTTCATCTCGTTTGACTAAACGAGGCATCCATAAAGACAAAAAAAATAGTGAGTTAAAAATTTAAACTAGCAAAGGTGAAAAATATGATCTACAAGACCCAAACTCTCGTGGACAGTGTAATTTGTTGAAAATGGCCTTTTGCCAGTTAGATCAGTTGTGTAATAACTCCAGTGACCCCAATTTGGTCACGATTCACAAGGTATGCACAAATAAAAGAAAAATCACAAGAGGCATTGCAAGTCTTCTCATAGCCTATTTTACATATTGTCTACCACTTTTAACATAACGAAAATAGGACTGTTTAAGATAATCACAGAATAAAATATTGAAAAGGGCTCACATAAAGGAAGTCTTAATTTTTACCCTTACAATAGGTCTCTTAGATCCTTGGGTTGTGTGACAGGTTCTCTTAATCAGAAATTATGTGACTACATCTCAATGCACAAACACAGTTTGCTGCCTCTAAGGTATTTTGGTGCCATGACATTCTTTAACTCAAGGATTACAGTTTTCACAAGGCTAGTGATTTAGCAGAAAAATGACTGAAATGACCAAAAAAAATGCCACTCAATCTTCTCAAGAAGAGTTGCAATGAGAATCTATGTAGAAAAATCAACATATAACAAAAGGGTTTCATGGGACTTAGATCTCTTCAATTTCTATCATTGCATCCCAGTTTTCCAGTATGGTTGCCCTCATTATATTCTCAATAAGATCGAACCTTCATATTACCCAAAAAGTTAAAACATAAATCACATGATCTTTCTTGAAAACCCTCTCATCTAAAGAATTAAGAAAATAATTTTGCATGTTTAAGAGTAAATTCTAGGAAAGAGGCTATGTAAATATCTTGCATTGATATAAATTTTGGCATGTTTCATTCGAAATGGCAGAGCTATTTTTTTTTTTTCTGTAGATATGAAATTATAGTAGATAGATTCTATTTTTTTTGTTGGGCAAACAAACAACTGATATCTCTGTGGTTTAGGGAAATCATAGCATACATATCTTTGTTTATGTGCTGGAAAAACAAAAGACATAGAAATACCTTTAACCAATTCACACTCCACTTCAACGCCCTCTAATCTTGCAATTTGATGTGCTTGCCTAAGATCCTGCCTTTCCTCCTACGATTTTTTCCTTCCTCAATTTTCTTCTATCCCTATGTCCTCTGTCTGTTTGTTCTTCCTTTTCTTTATTTTTTTTGTTGCTGAATCTCTTTTTCCAAAAACAAATCATGTGTTCCCCTCACCCACCAGCATTTAATTCTCCCCAACATATTACCTTCAAAAATCTTTCTTCCTTTTTTTATCTACCCTAAAAACTATGATAGATATTGGTTTACGTCCACCGACACTAGGTGAAAGTGGTCCTCTTTTTTTGCTGTGGAGATCTTTTTGAAATCATCTTATCCGTTAGTCTTTGAGATTGCAATCGTTTCTCTCATCTTCCAAAAAGATATTTTCTGGCAGCATTTCTTCCTCTATCCCCCCATTCCTATGCTCCCTCAAAAGATATTTTATGCATTTTAAGTTTCACCAACTTTCCTACCAGCTCGCCATGCCATGGCCCCCTCAAAGGAAAATTTGGTCAAAACAGGTTGTTACATCCTACCCCCTAAGAGTAGGCTTACTCCTGGAAGCCAGCAACTGCTAAAATGCATCCAAAGCAAACACTAGTCCAAGAAACTTGATACAATCAAAGGAATCCAAGGAGAAAATTATCAACAAATGGACTAGAAAAACTACACATGACCATAAAGAAATCCGAACGGTAAGACCACAAAACGGGAACACTACACTAACCAGGTGTAGTGGGCTAGGGTAGGTTATAGGGAATAGGGCCTATGACTATCTCCAGTAACCACCATCAGGGATAATAAGAGTATGCTCAGGCCTGTGAATCCGGGCTGAGTCAATACTTAGTACCTACAACACTCCAAGCACACGTCAAGGTACTTGTGCATATATATACATTATATAGCTGAAACAACATTAATCTTGTAAGCATGAAATCCATCATAAGTAATAATAATGTCCACATCATAATAGTATCGAGATTGCACATCACCAATGCCAATACAAAATAATAACAAGATGCGTAATCCAAAATAAAGTATACAGTCATCCAAGTCCATCAAGATAAGAAAAAAACATAATATGAACACAGAAATCGTTACATCCCCTAGAAGTCTGCAAAAAGATATGGATAAAGGTCTCTCATCCTTACCGCATCTTCCCAAGATGCTGAGGACTCACCATCAAGATCCCATTGAACCCTTACTTGCTCTATGTCCCGACCTCTGAGGGTCAACCTCTGATGCTGAAGGATGCATACGGGCTCCAAAGAAATCTACCCGTCCGCCTCGACTTGTAAAGCTGTCCAATCAAGAACATGGGTCACATCAGGAATATATTATCTACGAACTAAAACATGGAACACATCGTGGATGCGTGATAGACTCGGTGGTAATGCAAGGTGATAAGCAACAAGACCAATCCTCTCAAGGATCTCAAAAGGTCCAACAAAACAAGGTGCTAGCTTCGATCCTTTCCCAAAATGGATGGGTCTCTTCTGCGGACGAACTCTCAAAAACACACGGTGACCTACTGAGAAGTGGCGATCCAACCTATGGGCATTAGCATACTTCCTCTGCCGATCCTGAGCTGTAGCCAACTACTCTCTAATCCACACTACCTGCTGCTCCATATCCTGAAGCATTTCTAGACCCAAAAGAACTCAGTCCTCTAAGTGATCCCAACTCAACGAAGTGCGGCATTGCCTACCATACAAGGCCTAGAAGGGAGACATACCGAGAGAACTGTGATACCCATTGTTATAAGAAAACTCAACTAGGTACAAATAGTTCTCCCAACGAGACTGCTGATCCATAACATACATCCTAAGCATATCCTCTAAGACCTGATTAACCTGCTCCATCTGTCCATCAGTCTTAGGATGGTATGCAAAGCTGAAATTAAGCTGAGCTCCCAAAGCATGCTGAAGAGAAGTCCACAAAGTGAAGTGAACACTAGATCACAATTAGAAATGATCCTACAAGGAATACCATGCAAACGCACAATATTCTCCATAAACACTTGAGCTACGGATGCTACAGTGTAGGAAGATCTCATGGATGAGAAGTGTGCCACCTTAGACAACTTGTCCACTGTGACCATAATAGAATCATGACGACGCGAAGACATAGGTAGCCCCACTATAAAATCCAGAGATACCGTATCCCACTTCCATCTAGGGATGGAATGAAGCTGCAACAATCATGCTGGGTGCTGATGCTCTGCATTAACCCACTGGCACTCAAGACATCGAGTCAAAAAATTGGCAATATCTCACCGCAAACCTACCCAATGATACAACTGTCAAAGATTGGCATGCATCTTTGTGACACCCAGATGAGATGAATAGGGTGCATGATGGGCTTTTGATAAAACCAAGGAACAAAGATCACCAGAATCTGGAACATAAATACGACCAAGATGTTGCAAAAGTCCATCAGGCTCAAGTGAGAAACCTGCAAACCTATCCTCAAGGACTCTCCCAGACTCAATCTCTGCTCTCACCTCTTGATACCATGTATCACTAGGAAGTGACTCCAAAACACGGCTCCGTAAATCCACTCCAGGAGACAAAAGTGAAATCTCATGTCTCCTCCTACTCAAGGCATCCACAACAATATTCTCCTTACCCTGAATGTAGCGAACCTCAAAGTTGTACTCACAGAGGAACTCCATCCAACGGCACTACCGAGCATTCAAATTTGGCTGAGTGAAGATATACTGCAAACTGCGATGATCACTATGAAACTCAAACCGATGTCCCAAAAGGAAATGTCTCCAACGCACAAGCGCATGGACGATAGCCGCTAACTCCAAATCGTGGGTGGGGTAGTTCAGCTCATGATCCTTGAGCTTACGGGACTCATATGCAATCACTCATCCCTCCTGCGTGAGAATTGCTACCACACCCTCCAATGAAGCATCAGTGCACACTACAAAATCACCTATAGGATCTGGCACTACCAAGATAGGTGTGCTAGTCAGCCACTCCTTAAGAGCCTGAAATGCTGACTCACACTAATCTGACCACATAAACTTCTTCCCTTTCCATTGAAGAGAAGTGATGGGATGGGCTACCCAAGAGAAATCTCTCACAAATCAGCAATAGTAACCCGCCAATCCCATGAAACTGGGAACCTCGGTCACATTCGTTGGTGCTAGCCAATCCACAATAGCCTGAATCTTAGAAGGATCCACTGAGATACCCTCTCCTAAGATGACGTGGCCCAAATATCTCACCTCAGTCTGGAAGAACTCACACTTGGCTAAATTACCAAACAATTGATTATCTCGCAAGCACTACAACACTTGCCACAAATGGCCTTCATGCTCTTCCATAGTCCTCGAATAAATCAAAATATCATCAAGGAACACGAGAACAAACTGGTCAAGATAGGTCAAAACACCCCATTCATCAAACTCATGAAAACTACTGGAGGATTGGTCAACCCAAAAGGGACAACTGTTAACTCATAATGCCCATAGCGTGGACGAAATGTCATCCGATGAATGTCTGCCTCATGAATGCAAAGTTGATGGTATCCTGACTTCAGATCTATCTTGGAGAACACCCTAGCTCCCCTCATTTGATCAAACAAATCATCTATCCAAGGCAACAGGTATCGGTTCTTCACTGTCACTTTGTTCAACTGGTGATAATCAATGCACAAGTGAAGAGATCTGTCCTTCTTCTTCACGAAGATGATAGGTGCACCCCAAGGGAATACACTAGGATGAATGAAACCCTTCTCTAGTAACTCCTCTAACTGCAACCGCAACTTACCCAACCCCTGAGTAGTCATGCGATACGGTGCTTGAGAAATAGGCTCTGCCCCAGGAATGATATCAATATTGAAGTCTATGTCGCGCTTAGGCGGCATACCTGGAATATCACTCGGAAAGACATCTGTAAACTCTTGAAGAATAGGATGATCATCAAGAGATACCTCTTGAATCTCACCCTCAGCAAGATCACTAACTGAAATAGCAAACATTTGACAACCTTTCCGCATGGCACACTTTCGCTGCATAGCTAAAATCACACAGAGAGAAATGAGTCTCTGAACCTCAACTAACTCAACATGCTCCCCAACATTGTAACACACTGAACTGACTTACACCGACAATCTATACTGGCTAGGTGGGTCTCCAACCAATCCATGCCTAAAACAATCCCGTAGGACCCCAAAGGCAGCACACGAAGATCCACTGTGGTAGTGAAGGTGCCCAAATCCAACACACAACCATGAACAAGGGAGTCTACAGCCACCTTGGATCCAGTAGCTAACTTAACTTGCCAACCAATGTCTTGCCTTGCCACCACGAGTCCACAACGCTCCACGAGAGAAGGAGAAATGAAAGAATCTGAAGCTCCTGAATCAAACAAGATAGATGTGGTAATCCCACATAACACACCTAGATACTCAACTACGGTGCCCTGATGCTTAGCCTGACGTTTATCAACCTCCTCAAAAACTCTATGCGATCTGCCAACATCACCTACTGTAGGCTCTAAAGTAGCCTGTCTTTGACTACCTCCATCCACTGATCTCTGAGGACACTGAGTAGCTATATGACCATGCTACCCACAATCATAACAACCACCCTTGCCAAAACCTTGGCCCAAAAATGGTGTACATGATTGCTAGGATCCACCACCCCTAGAACTCTGCTAAGCACTTTGAAAACTCTGTGATGGACCACTCTGCTGCCTACTCCGAGAGCGATGATGTGAACGATCTCTAGCGAACAG
This sequence comes from Cunninghamia lanceolata, assembly GCA_027924645.1. Classification (NCBI taxonomy): domain Eukaryota; kingdom Viridiplantae; phylum Streptophyta; class Pinopsida; order Cupressales; family Cupressaceae; genus Cunninghamia; species Cunninghamia lanceolata. Next base: position 4,626,715 of record BSBN01000433.1, on the reverse strand, counting down.
AGTACCAGGGTTCTACCCACTCTGTTGAGACTGAGCAAGCCTATGCCTTTGTCGCTGATCATGTCTAGGAGGTGCAGTATGAGATCTAGACGGTCCAACTCCCTGAGACTATGTACCCCGAGCAACTGATCCTGAAGGAGGGGCACTACCAATCTAAACACCTGCCTGACCACCAAAACCCCTAGTCAAATTCTCCTCTATCAACCTCGCCTTCTCCATGGCAACCTCTAGGGTCTTCGGCTCAAACACACGGACACCGCCACTGATACGGGCATTCAAGCCCCTGATGAAATGTTGTACTAACATTGGCTCACCATTAGAAATGCTAGCATATTACTTCAGCTCAAAGAAATGGTGCTCATACTGATCTACTATCATAGTCACTGACGAAGTTCATGGAACTCATCAGCACATCTCTATTGATAGTAGTCTGAAAGAAATCGTGCACGAAACCTCTCTAAGAATAGTCCCCATGACACGGAAGCAATATCTAGGTGAAGCTTCTACTCCTCCACTCTCCATCATGTAAATGCAAAATATCTGAGATGCATAATGGCACATTGAGCTCTAGTATTGGTACTATAAGGATGCATAGCAAAGTATCGATCGAGATCGATCAACCAAGTCTCTACCTCAGTACCTATACTAGAACCATCAAAAGTAGGGGGATGAACCCTAAGAAGATCCCTCATGTGACCTGCAATAACATTGTCTCCATCCACCCTATCCCTCACAACAACTACTCTTGAATGATCCAGACTATGAGAACGCTCACGCTCAGCTCCAACATCCTAACCATTCTGACGAGAAGGGTGTGACTCCACCTCATGAGATACCTCCTGACAAGGTCCTAATCGGTCCATAATCTACTGTAAAAGAGTTAAAACCTAAGCACCCCTGAGCCCTTCAGCTTGATTCTCAGCACGTGGTTCCTCCTGACGCTCACCCTGATTACCCTGATTTCCCTGATTGCCCTGATTGTCCTGATTGGCATCATGTCGGGTGCTACGTCGAAGAACAGTGGCTATACCTCTAATTCTACCTCTAGCTCTACCCCTAGGAGGCATCCTAAAGGAACAAAGAACACATCAAAATAGATCATCACAAAGACGACCTAAGCACCATACCAAGGCATGAAAGCATAACAGCATGACTATAGAACAATATAACAAGCTCATGCCAAACACATTAAAACATAGAAGGCTCAAGTATGCCAGAGCTCCCAGTTTGTGAACATGGGCTCTGATACTAGATGTAACATCCCGCTATGTAACCCTGAAAGGGTAAGAGCCAAAAGGGAACAAGATAATTTTTTTTTTTATAAGTGGACAACATACACAGATTCAGTTGCAAATATGATAGATCAATAGCATTCATTTTAAACACCAAAGCAAATGTTCCTAATCCCATCCGATATAAAAATAAATCCATAAGCATAAAGTACAAGCGGATCCAATGCCCACACTGGAATCCGTAAAGCAATTAAGGAACATCACATTTCTTCTCATTAAATACAATGATTACAACTTCTCTCCTAAGAGAGTTCAATTACATAACAGCATATACAATTACAATGATATATTCCAGAATATGATACAAGTATAATAACATAGTCCTGAGTATGATACAAGGACTGAATGGTTACAATAGCTAAATGAAGTAATGGAAAGAGAGATCATCTCCAACTGGTGCTCCAAACCCTGTTTGTCGGTCCCCAATGGTGGTGGCAACGCCTCCCAACCATGTGGACTCCTAAGAGACCACCCCATCGTGCTCAGAGATAGTCACGAGGCACAAACGGATGAACAAAAACAAGGGAATACAAGATGGCCAACACTCACATCAGACACAGAGCAGACATGGAGAATAGTGCATAAATTCAAAGTTATAATATAGGTGTACTCATCCAAGTCATAGGTCAGGTACTACTCACAACTGCTAAGGTGCTAGATAATAGAGTGTAATCATATGGAGTATCATCATGCATGCTCAAAGGGTTGGCACCACATGGAACCAAGCAGTCCTCTCATGCAGATGAGGAGACTCAATTGTGCCCAAATCCACGCCCCGTAGACGGATGACTCAACGCCATGCAGACGGATAGGCCTTCTCGTTGCATCCTTAGCCTTTACAAGTGCTCAAGGCCATGCACGAGGTATAATTATCTTATTAGTGTTTTACCCCAATGTTTTAGTTTTAGTTATCACTTATTACCATAACTCTACTACTAGTTCCCCTAGCAGCCACTTACGGGCCCGGGGCCCGTAGAGAGCCACTCCAAACGACCACTCTAATGCATAGACCTTGTTCATCTCATTTGACTAAACGAGGCATCCATAAAGACAAAAAAATAGTGAGTTAAAAATTTAAAATAGTAAAGGTGAAAAATATGATCTACAAGACCCAAACTCTCGTGGACAGTGTAATTTGTTGAAAATGGCCTTTTGCTAGTTAGATCAGTTGTGTAATAACTCCAGTGACCCCAATTTGGTCACGATTCACAAGGTATGAACAGATAAAAGAAAAATCACGGCAAGAGGCATTGCAAGTCTTCTCATAGCCTATTTTATATATTGTCTACCACTTTTAACATAATGAAAATTGGACTGTTTAAGATAATCACAAAATAAATTATTGAAAAGGGCTCACAGAAAGGAAGTCTTAATTTTTCCCCTTACAGTAGTTCTCTTAGATCCTTGGGTTGTGTGACAGGTTCTCTTAATCAGAAATTATGTGACTAAATCTCAATGCACAAACACAGTTTGCTGCCTCTAAGGTATTTTGGTGCCATGACATTCTTTAACTCAAGGATTATAGTTTTCACAAGGCTAGTGATTTAGCAGAAAAATGACTAAAATGCAAAACAAATGCCACTCAATTTTCTCAAGAAGAGTTACAATGAGAATCTCTGTAGAAAAATCAACGTATAACAAAAGGGTTTCATGGAACTTAGATCTCTTCAATTTCTATCATTGCATCCCAGTTTTCTAGTATGGTTGCCCTCATTATATTCTCAATAAGATCAAACCCTCATATTGCCCAAAAAGTTAAAACAGAAATCACATGATCTTTCTTGAAAACCCTCTCATCTAAAGAATTAAAAAAATAGTTTTGCATGTTTAAGAGTAAATTCTAGGAAAGAGGCTATGTAAATATCTTGCATTGATATAAATTTTGGCATGTTTCATTCCAAACGGCAGCGCTGTTTTTTTTGTTCTTGTGTTTTTTTTTCCTGTGGATATGAAATTATAGCAGACAGATTCTATTTTTTTTGTTGGGCAAACAAACAACTGATATCTCTGTGGTTTAGGGAAATCGCAACATACATATATTTGTTTATGTGCTGGAAAAACAAAAGACATAGAAATACCTTTAACCAATTCGCACTCCACTTCAGCACCCTCTAATCTTGCAATTTGATGTGCTTGCCTAAGATTCTACCTTTCCTCCTGCGCTTTTTTCCTTCCTCAGTTTTCTTCTATCCCTATGTCCTCTGTCTGTTTGTTCAACATTTTTTTTTTTTTTTTGTTGTTGAGTCTCTTTTTCCAAAAATAAATCATGTGTTCCCCTCACCCACCAGTATTCAATTCTCCCCAACACGTGACCTTCAAAAATCTTTATTCCTTTCTTTATCTACCCTAAAAACTATGATAGATATTGGTTTATGTCCACCGACACTAGATGAAAGTGGTCCTCTTTTTTTGCTATGGAGATCTTTTTGAAATCATCTTATCCGTCAGTCTTTGAGATTGCAATCGTTTCTCTCATCTACCAAAAATATATTTTCTAGCAGCATTTACTTCCTCTATCCCCCCATTCCTATGCTCCCTCAAAAGATATTTTATGCATTTTAATTTTCACCAACTTTCCTGCCAGCTCGCCATGCCACGGCCCCCTCAAAGGAAAATTCGGTCAAAATAGGTTGTTACACAACCGGATGAGATAAAAGAGTTGATGACAGAGTATGAAGACATCATATCAGATAATGTACCTGAAGGATTGCCACCTATAAGGAGTATCGGTCATCACATGGATCTTATACTGGGAGCAAGTTTGCCTAACAAAGCAACACATAGAATGACACCGGCAGAGAATGAAGAATTGAATAGACAGATACAAGAGTTGTTGAGAAAAGGTTTGATCAGAGAAAGCTTGAGTCCTTGTGCAGTACCTATAATGTTAGCACCAAAGAAAGATGGAGAATGGAGAATGTGTATTGATTCGAAATCCATAAACAAGATCATTGTTAAGTATATATTTCCTTTACCTAGGATGGATGATGTAATGGATTATTTGAGTGGAGCAAGATATTTCACAAAGATAGATTTGAAAAGTGGATACCATCAAATCAGAATCAGAGAAGGGGATGAATGGAAGACTACCTTTAAGACAAATGAGGGATTGTATGAGTGGTTAGTGATGCCTTTTGGATTGACAAATGCACCTAGTACTTTCATGAGATTGGTGAATGAAGTCTTGAAGAAATTCTTGGGTAAGTTTGTTATTGTGTACTTGGATGACATTTTAATTTTTAGTAAAACAAAAGAAGAACATTTGTGGCATATTAGACAAGTTTTGCAGAGGTTGAGAGAAGAGAAATTGTTGATAAACATCAAGAAGTGTAGTTTCATAAAGGAAGAGTTGGTATATTTGGGATTTGTGATTTCTACAGAAGGATTGAAGATGGACCCTGAGATAGTAAGAGTAATAGTTGAATGGCCTACACTGAAGAGCATTGAAGAAGTAAGATCATTTCATGGATTGGCTAGTTTCGACCAGAAGTTCATCAGAAATTTCAGTTTAGTTTGTAACCCTATGACAGAAACAATGAGAGGTGACAGAAAGGATTTCAAGTGGACATCAGGAGCAGATAAAAGTTTTGAGATGTTGAAGCAGAAAGTGACAGAGCAACCTGTTTTGGCATTACCGGATTTCAATAAGGTATTTCAAGTTGATTGTGATGCAAGTGGAAATGCAATTGGAGCAGTATTAAGTCAAGAAGGTAGACCTATAGCATATTTCAATGAGAAGTTGAATGATGCAAGGAGAAGATATTCAGTTTATGATCAGGAGTTCTATGCCATAATTCAAGCCTTGAAGAAGTGGAGACATTATTTGTTGCCTAAGGAGTTTGTGTTGTATATAGATCATCAAGCTTTACAATATTTGAACAGTCAAGGTAAGTTGAATCAGAGACATATGAGATGGGTAGAGTTCATGTAGAGTTATACTTTTTTGTTGAAGCATAGGAATGGTAAATCAAACAAAGTTGCTGATGCATTGAGTAGGAGAAGGAACTTATTGATAGGGATGAGAATTGAAGTGTTAGGATTTGATGAATTGAAGAACATGTATGAGGGAGACACTGATTTTGCAGAACCTTGGAAAGCATGTAAGGAACTTGTTGTGACAAATAGGAGCAAGTGGTTGGACTATTTCATTCAAGAAGATATGTTGTTCAAAGGAAATTAGTTATGCATACCTAGAAGTTCAATGAGAGATAATTTGATCAAGGAGAAACATAGTGGTGGATTGGCAGGACATTTTGGCATTGATAAGATAGTGGCTTTGGTGAGTGAAAATTACTTTTGGTCTCAGATGCAGAAGGATGTTCAGAGATTTGTACAGAGTTGTAGAGTTTGTCAAGTTATAAAAGGGAGTAGTCAGAACACTGGATTGTATAAACCTTTGACAATACCAGAGAGACCTTGGGAAGACATAAGCATGGATTTTGTAATGGGATTGCCGAAGAGACAGAGAGGACATGCAATATTTGTAGTGGTTGACATATTTTCAAAGATGGCTCATTTCATACCTTGTAAGAAGACAATTGATGTAGTGCATGTCGCTGACCTATTTTTCAAGGAGATTGTGAGATTGCATGGATTACCTAAGAGCATAGTTTCAGACAGAGACACAAAATTTGTTGGATACTTTTGGAGGACACTTTGGAAGAAGATGAAGACAGATTTGAAGTTCAGTTCATCTTTTCATCCATAGACTGACGGACAGGCAGAGGTAATGAATAGGAGTTTGGGGAACTTGTTGAGATGTTTGGTTGGAGAAAAGACAGGAAGTTGGGATTTGATTCTTTCACAAGCCAAGTTTGCATACAATAATTCAGTAAATAAGAGTACCGGAAGAACACCTTTTTAGATTGTTATCGAAGTACACCCTAAAGGAGTTGCCAAATTGAGAGATGTTAGTATAGAAGAAAAGAGAAGTGCATAAGCAAAAGAATTTGTAGATCACATGAAGATAGTACATGATCAGGTTAAGAAGCATTTGCAGAATATGAACAATAAGTACAAAGAGAAGGCACATGAGAAGAGAAGACATAAGGAAATTGAAGTTAGAGATGAAGTGATGGTATATTTGAGAAAAGAGAGATTTCCAGTTGGGACATATAACAAGTTGAAGATGAAAAAGTTTGGACCTTGTAAGATACTTAGGAAATTTGATTCAGGGAACACATATGAAGTAGAATTACCAAAAACCTTGGGTATTTCACCTATTTTCAACATTGCAGACCTTTACCAGTATCATGAAGCAGAGTTCAGTGACAGGATGGAAGAAGACTTGAAGAAGCAGTTACCACAACAAGCACCGGAGCATATTGAAGACATTTTGGACACCAAAATTAGACACAGTACTAGAGGAAGACAATACAAAGAATACCTTGTGATTCAGAGGCATCCACACTAAAACCTTGACATACAGCATGTATGTCCGCAACCCTTCATCATCATCATCATATTTCCCTTAACACTGTCAGCATCATCATATTTTCTCTGCCGACCGATATCCTCCTGCAGACAAACCTTCGACCTTTCGTCTGTCAGCAGCATCATCATATCCGGCTATCGGCAGCATCATCACATTCGACAAGCGCAAACATCCTCCTGACGTTCACTCTTCACCTTACCGCCAACCTCTTTCTTCATCATCATGATGTTCAACATCATGTTCATCAGCAGGATATAGAACATCCGGTTCCTCCCATATATCCTGATGACGACAACCTCATGCACCCTTCCTTCGATGCTTACGTCACCCCGATATCCTGATGACGATTATCCTGATGACGATGACGTCACATGCAACTCCTTCAATATCCTGCTGCCCCGATATCCTGATGACGATTATCCTGATGACGATGACGTCACATGCAGTTCCTTCAATATCCTGTTGTCGGCCAAACTTAACATTATCGGCCTGCGATGGTTTTATCAACCCGATCTTCTACCTTATGCCGATACGCTCCTCCTCGGCAACACCTGATGATGATCACCCCAATGCACATTCACTTTATGCAATCGACTGCATCATGCTCATCTCCACCTACTCGGATGACGCCCGAAGTAACTGCAGGATATACACAGAAATATCCTGATGATGCCGTTGCGATGGATTTTCCAACCTTAGCGAATTTCGATCCGCCAAACCTCCTGAGGTGACCTGATCCGCTTCTTGGACAACTTTCCAGACTCTAACTATCAGCACGACCTAGCACATACCCATGCTAGGGTTCTCAACACATCTCGACTGCGATCCTGCACACCTGCATGCAAACAAACACAAAATGCAGACTAAACCCTAAACTACTGTACATAGCCATTCCACCGATTCGACGAATCAACCGGTGGAATGGATCAGCGAATCCATGCAACCACCAAAACAGCAAATCGATCACACAATGGAATCCAAAACAGAGAATGGACAAAACAGGATCTCTTTATTGATTTCAAAAGATGCAAATACAATACTCTGTCTCTCCCTCTGTCTCACTCCCTGCAAAGTCTGATCGATGATCGATGATATGCAATACCAACCGATCCTACTACATAAATAGGATTTCCTGCGAGTACTACCACTCGATTCCAAGCGGCTAGGAAATCTCTCCAGGCGGCTGGGAGATCCAACCGGACATATAGCATAACAGCTGTCCTAACAACCTAGCTAAAAATAGTAAAGTATGGTCAACATGACCTTATTACATGCATTGGTCTTATCAGACCTTCTTGGAAACATTAACCAGACCTAAAACAAACTAACTGCCTCATGGAGGCCAACTGTCAGGTAGGTGCTCCTGCACCACCTTGTGAAGTGGCAAGGTAGACTGAAAGAAGATGCATCATGGATTTCTTAGGCTGAGGTGGACCGTCTTGGTTCTCCCCTAGCCCCAGCAAAGTGAGGGACTCACTTTTTCAATAACCCTGGATGTCTGATGCAGGAGCATCCCTGGTTCAAGAGCAATCTTACATCAACCAAAGACATTTGCATTTCAGTTTGTTTCAATTCAATTTTGTTTCCTTTCATTTTCTAGTTTAGTTTAGGCAGTTCAGTCAGAAGCAGTTTCTGTATTTTGGTCCACATTACATTTCAAACCTTGCAAAGCTAGACTTAGCATCTACATTCATTCATCTACATCATATCAAGAATTCAGAGATCCACACATTGTTATTGGAAAGATATAGCTATCAGAAGATCGATTGTTTTCTCATAACAAAGCATCATGATAATCACAGACAATCAGCTGAAGGAGAATTCTGTGGAAGCATTTCCTGATCTTTAGAGCCTAATGACACATCATTAGATGATCTTTGGTTCATGGCCGACCTTCCCTGAAGATCCGCACATCATTCCTTTCATTTTTCGAAGGAGATCTATGCAATTAGGCCTAACCTATCTGTGTACACATGTTACAGCTCTTCATTAGAGTTTGTAATCTTCCTTGGCCGACACGGAGGAATCTTATGATCCAGATATGATATATATTGATGTAATAGATCCTTAGGAAAGTAGTTCAGAAGTTATCAAGTAGTGGATAATATAGAAGTATCTGATAGTTTAGATTTCTGCGAGGAGCTTCAAAGCTTTATCTTGCGCATGTATGTAATCAGGCCTGTGAGCCCAAATTGTAAGCCCGCATGTTGCCAACCGATCTATATTTGAATTCTATGATATACTAAATGACTGAATCTGCATTTATTCCATTTCTTTGTGTTGTTTCCATTGTGTTTACTCTTGTTGTACGGTCCGGATAGTTCATTCTGTGAACCCTCCTATCGTGACTGCACCACTCTCTCTAAACCCCTAAACCCTAAATAACGCCCCTGAACCTTTATCTCCCTATCTCTCCCTCTCTAAACTCCTAACCCCTAAACCCTAAACTTGATCAACCCTAAACCCCTATCTCCTTGTCTCTATCATCCCTCTACCTCTCAATCTCTCTGCCTATGTCTTTGGCCATGTCCCTCACCCTTTATCTCCTTATCTCTCCCCTCGACCTCTCCTCTATATCTCCCTATTGGTCCTCTCTCTCCAAACCCTAACATAAACCTCTAAACCTTAACCCCTAACCCCTTAACCATAAACCCTAAACCCTAACCCCTAAACCCTAAAACTGAGCAACCCTAAACCCCTAAACCATAAAACCTGGAAGCAACCCTAAACCTCTATCTCCCTATCTCTCTGAATCTCTATCAGTCCCTTCTCTCTAAACCCTAAACCCTAAACCCAACCAACCCTAAACTCCTAACCCCTAAAGCCTAAATCCCTAAACCCTAAATCATTCCCCTAAACCCTAACCCCTAAACTTGAGCAACCCTAAACTCATAAACCTGAAATAATGCCCCTGACTCCTAAACCCTAAACTCGAGCAACCAAGGTAAACCCCTAAACCATAAATAATTCCCCTTTAACCCTAACCCCTAAACCCTAAACTTGAGCAACCCTAAACTCATAAACCTTAAATAATGCCCCTAAAGGTCTAAGCAACCCTAAACTCATAACCCTAAATAATACCCCTCTCTCTTTCTCTCATGATAGAGGACTAATGATAATTAGTAATGGAAGCATGAATAGAGGCCAATGATAGAGGGCCATGAGAATCCATCATGTGATTTAAACAAGGCTCTATCCAAGGATCTAGTTCTCTAAAGATATACAAATAAAAATGTAAAAAACCTAGAAGAAAGAATCAAATATCATAAAAAAAGAGTATAATTTGTTATGGCTCAAACTATTAGTCCTAAGCTAGATCTAAAATGTAGACTAAAATATTTGATTTTGATTTTATTATAGATACCTGAAAATGCGTTCCAATATTTTTGTGTCACCTGTAATCTCATTCCTCTAATATATTTATTTAATTAATTGATCCAATTATTCTTCCAATATTAATTAAATAAATCTTGATTATTTAATTAATAAATCTAATCATTTTTATATTAATTAAATAAATTAAAATTAATTAATTAATTAATTAACTAACTCAACTCTTCTTTTAATGTTCCAATTTTAATTGAATAAATCAACATTTATTTAATTAAATCAATCATCCCCTCGACATTCCCCAAAATTAAATAAATACACAATTTTTATTTAATTTATCCTAAAATCCTCCTTATTAAATTCACATACTATTTCCAATTCTCCTACCAAAACTTGAAAATCTACTCCTAATTTTGTGAATTATAAAGAGGAAGCCCATCAATGACACTTTAAAAGGTCTCTTGATCTTGATTAGACAGCCTAAACGTCATTTTAACATTACAACTTTAGTTAACATCCTCTTTGCAATACCTGGGTGAAAAGTATTATTTTTTCAAAAGACTACCTTATTAAATATTCGCGAATAATTATTATTATATATATAATCTGTCGTCACATGTGTTGGAAATATCTTAAATCCCATAAGAATACGGTACACTCAAGACACTAAAATCTGATACTGTGGCAGTTTCGTATCTCAATTAATTATGTCGCCAGAGTCCCATGATTGAACACCATGTCCCCTCAATACAGATTTTAATATGCAAACAAAATTGACTAAGAATCCCCTCACCCAAAACACCCGGGTCTGGAACGGAATTTCTACGGCTAATAATTCTTTCCAGACCAATTTTGGATTCCCCTCCCCCCACCACCTAACGTTCGTTTTACGGCTTCGCTGGTTTTCTTCCTGTTGAATTATATGTCGCATTCTTACTCGCCTTCTCAACTTACAATACGGTGAATGGCCCACCTACATTTTGCGTCCACTCTACGCATTTACGAACCTTCCTAGAAATTCAATACAACTTTAATGGGCCGTCGAGTCTAAGCTTTTTCTACGACTTCCGCTTAGAATATTGTTCTTACTGTTTAGTTTTTCAACTCTTTTTAATCGTCAGCGGAAATCGTGGTCATTGGCCCGTTGCAACTTGCTACGAAGTTACTCTCAATGCGTGAGCCTTGCGTTATCCTCTTTTTTATCGTTTATATCTTTCGATAGGATTTGGGGGCTACCAATAGTTTGGTGGGGCGTTATGCAGGCTCTGTAGGTGGACAAAACGAACACTAGTTGTTCATTGTTCTGCTCATGATGGGCTCTGATGATTTTTCTTGGAGGGGATGTTGATTGCAGGCGTTTCAGAGTGAAAATTTTAACAAAACCCAATGAAATTCGCAGCGAGTTTGTCCTGGATCCTGGTGGGATCTGTGCTATTGCTGCCGATTTGTTGGGTATCTTGCTGTCCAGAAGATGAAAAACGTTCTCTGTTGCAGTTTAAGGAAAGTCTTCACGACCCCTCTGGTCGACTGAAAACGTGGAATGCTTCCACTAACTGCTGCAAGTGGAAGGGAATCCAATGTCATAATATAACAGGACACGTTATTCAGCTGGATCTGCGGAACCCTCGCGGCAACAATCGGGCAAGCGCTTTGCAGACTTTAACCGGAGCTGTTCTTTCCAGGTTCTATGCCAGGGCTATTTTTTCATCTATGAATGCTAAACGTGACGTTCTTTCGCCATTGTTTAATCTAACAATGTTAGAACGCTTGGATCTCAGCTACAACGCCTTCATTGGTGTTGGTGTCCCTCACCAACTTCATGTGTTGAAAAAGTTGCAGTATTTGAACTTGTCAAATGCTGGATTTGTGGGAAAGATGCCCAGGGAGTTGGGCAACATGTCCACGTTGCGCTCCTTGGATCTTTCCACCAATTCCTACATTTCCTATTCCTCCATCACAATTGAGGACATGCAGATGTGGATAGGAAACATGAGAGATTTAAAAGAGCTGCTGCTGGACGGGGTGAATATGACGCAAGTGGCAGGCGATGAATGGGGTAAAGCTATCTCCACCATGTACAGTCTCAGGCGTCTTCAAATGTCCAACTGTCAGCTGTCTGGGCCAATTCCACCTTCTCTTGCAAATCTTACCCATCTAACCCACCTCCAACTTGGTGGCAATTCTTTCTTCTCGTCCATACCTGCTCGCTTACAAAACCTTTCCAACCTGGTTTCTCTCGAGCTTAGCAGTTGTGAGCTCAATGGTTCCATCCCTTCTGATCTGTTGAGCCTTCCAAACCTGCAAGAAGTTGACTTGTCTTCCAATCTGGACTTGGGAGGGAAACTTTCAAGCATTCTGCCGCGACACTCTGCGCGGCTTAACAGCCTTGTTCTGACAGCAACAAATGTAGCAGGAGCTATTCCAGATTCAATTGCCAACATCTCCTCGTTAACTCTCTTGGATCTTTCGCACTGCTCTGTCCAAGGTACGCTTCCTCCCACTATTGCAAATCTGACAGGACTTGTAATGTTGGATATCTCAAGGAACAAATTAAAAGGGAGGATACCAGCATTTGGGGGTAAGCCCCCATTAGGAACACCATTTCCTTTGGCCTATGTCGATCTTTCATACAACCAGTTGGAGGGTAACATCCCCTCCATGTTGTTCGGTGCATTTGGGAAGCTCCGCTATGTTGACTTGAGTCACAACCGATTGACCGGTGCCATTCCATCCCCTGCCCGGAATCTTACCTCCCTCACACGGCTTGATCTGAGCTACAATGAACTGAACGGCACAATTCCTTCCTTGGCCAACCTAAAGCCCCTTGTTCTGCTTGATCTGAGTAATAACCTCTTGAGTGGCAAAATCCCGGCTTCCGTAGGTGAACTTCTTTCCCTCAATACGCTTGATCTAAGCAACAACGCGTTAACACATGCCATACCTCACAACATTTCAAATCTATCTAAATTGAAGGTTCTTTCCCTCTCCTCTAATCGGTTAAGCGGGAACCTTTCAGATTCGCACCTACATAACCTTTCCAATCTGGTAAATCTAGACATTTCGAACAATGTGTTAACGGTGAAAGTCAGTCCGGCTTGGATTCCCCAAAACTCGTTTACAACATTGAAATTAAGATCATGTAACATGGAGGGTGAGTTGCCGGCCTTCTTAATAGCTCAATATCACATTTCCTATTTGGATTTGTCAGATAATAGATTATGGGGCAATATTCCTGCGTGGATATGGGATTCTCCTGCTCTTCAGCACCTCAACCTGTCTTATAACAACTTTGCAGGCGCTTTACCTTCTAAGCTGATGGGGCCCAATAATTTGAAGGTTCTGGACCTGCACCACAATAACTTACAAGGTCCGCTTCCGCTTCCTCCTCCTTCAGTGGTTGTGTTGGACTTGTCAGAAAATCAATTTTGCGCATCCATTCCAGCTGAAATTGGCGAGTATAAATTTAATTATCTGTCTCTGTCTCACAACAAACTCAATGGTAGCATTCCATCTACTATATGTGAACGGTGGTTCATGCAGATTCTGGATTTGTCAAATAATAGACTTACAGGTAAGATTCCTCTAGGCTTTGTAAACTGCAGTTATCTTGAGGTATTGAATTTGGAGGAAAATTATTTAGAAGGTGAGTTGCCAGCGGAGTTGGGAAACATGACTTCGCTTAAAACACTGAAAATCAATCGAAATTATCTCAACGGCACTCTGCCAACACTTGCAAATTGTAGAAAGTTGCAGATATTGGATGTGGGGTATAACAACATGACAGGGAACATTTCTTCAAATTGGATTTTGCAGCTCCCTAATATCAAGATTTTGATCTTAAGATCAAACAGATTTGAAGGAAGTGTACCTGCTCAAGTAGGTAAATTGCCGTTTCTGCAAATATTAGATCTTTCAATGAACAGTTTTTCAGGAGAAATACCGGGCAGCATTTCAGAGGTGAAGGGCATGGCCAACCAGTCAATGGATGCAGGAGTCATTGAATTTGTATCCAAAACAAAAACAATCTATGTAGAGAAAATTATCATCAGAAACAAAGGATTGGATCTGGAGTATGTGGGAATTTTGACTTTGGTAAAATGTCTTGATCTATCAAACAATAGAATATCTGGTCATATCCCTGAAGGCATGGGATCTCTCGTTGGTTTGATCATTCTTAATATTTCCAGAAACCATATTAGTGGTGCTATCCCCGAGTCCATGGGAAAAATGGTACGGCTAGAGTCCCTTGACCTCTCTCAAAACCAACTCTCTGGAATTATTCCTGTAGAGTTGTTGAATCTCACATTCCTTAGTTTTCTAGATGTGTCCTACAATAATCTGACAGGACTGATACCACAAGGGAGGCAGTTCTCGACATTTGAAGCCTCATCTTTCTCACATAATTCAGGTCTTCACGGCTACCCACTGAACGAGTCTCGCTTTTCTTTGCCAGCGCCTGAAAGCAACCCTAAGAAAAAACAAGTGGCGAGTAAAATCAAAAGAAAGAGAATTGACAATTTCATTGTGTTGACGGGGCTCAGTTTTGGAATGGGCGCGGGCATAATTACAGCTCCTTTGTTGTTTTTGAAGAAACGCCGGGAAAAGTTCTTCCATTTGTTAGACAGTATATTGATTTGGATTGTTGACTTGGTTTCCTGTGAGAACTTGCAGATGGCGGAAAATTCCGACGACGAAGACCAACAGCATTCCGAAGAAAGCAAGAAATTAATACGGTTTTGCGTCCGTTGTACTCAAATTGACAGAGTTACCAAAAGAATAGTTCATACCAAATGTATATGTTTACAACTAGCAATTGGATCCATAGGTTCAATGGGCACCCCTATAGTTTTATGATTATAAGAAAACTTAGTTAGAGTTAGATAAATTTGGGATAATAGGAGTCCACTTGAAATAAACTAGGATCAAATAGTAAATGTATGATTTCTTAGAGCAACAAGTATTAATAATTATATTGGTTTTAGGATAGGAATTAGGGCCATACTTTTATTGCCAAACACTAGAAGGATTTTTTTATATTTGTATTAGACATTATTTTTATTAATTATTCTTTTATAAGTTATTTACTTCTTAATTCTTGAATCATAGTGAATTTTAGTTTTATGATAGATTTAGAATTTTTTAATGTATAGTAGTTGACAAAGTGATGAGACGAATTACATGTAATTTTTGGGTTTTGTTATTCCATCTTTAGAATATGCGAAAGAAGTTACTTACCCTAAGTAATAGTTACAAAAGCATTGACAAATTGCAAATTTTGTTTTGTAGAAATTAAGAGTACTTAATTGGTATTTGAGAGCTAAAGATGGACAATAAAATCAAAATCGTTGCAAATATATATTTAGTGGTTTGATTTTTAGGTATTTTTTATAGGTCACATCTTTTGAGACAGTCTTGCTCTTGCTTACATAGGATTACATACATATCTTTTTCCATACGTTTATATCTTTGAAATGAAAATGCAATGAATATTCATAGATTTGAAAAACTTTTTACTATTGACATTTCTATGAAGATGACCCCTTGACAGTTAATGTTTCCAATGTCTATTGTTGCTCTATTTGTGGTTAGACCTTGTGACTTGTGGATTGTAAGTTCCCAAGCCGTTTTCAATGGGATTTGTCTATTGTGCAATGGTGTATAATCAATGGTCTGAAAAGTATAAGCCAATTTGATAGGATGGTCGATTCATCTGGTCAAACAACCAGTCTAAATACAATCTTTTGTTGTCTTATCTGATTGATCACTTACTCTTGTTGTATGCTATGTTATTCAAATTATCTTCACTTCATTAAAATACATACACCACAAATAAAATTATGTGAGATAGTGGAGTTGAGTTAGGTCTATACCAAGTAAGGTCACGATCTTTAGTCGAAAGTTACAGTGCATCCATCATCGTAGATTGCAAGTCTCTTCCATCATGCACAAAAACATCACAAATGAAGTCTACTGGGACACAATCTAGCAGGTATGGCAAGACAGATGACACTACATGGAGCGAAAATCATAAATTTGTTGTCCCTCAAAAGAGTTAAAAATTGTGTTAGAGTTAGATAAATTTGGCACATTTCCAATACATGGATTCTTACGAGCTAAGTAGGAATAAGTACATGCACAAAAGTAATGTCAAAATTTTAAACAGTGGAATTTAAAAAATGCTTGATTGCATTTAAACATAATTGTGCATTTGTCTATATTGATCTCCTTCTTAGGTTATTTTATATTTGTATTTGTAATACATGCAATGTAAAAGGATTAACATTCATAACTACTGCTTCTCACACGGGAATTCAATCAAGAAAAAGTCTTGTTTCTTTTTTGGCAATCTATTTTAAAGAAAATTCAAATGCTAGTATATTATAGAGTAGTTTTACTTTTTATATTGTATTAAACTTAAAAGAAGAATTACAAATAGACTAGCGTGTAAGCCCAGCTGGGCACAAATTGAACAACACTAGAGCAGCATATGCTTTATGCTTACACTCCATGAAATTAGTTACAGTCTACTGTATTTTTCAGTCATCTGTATTCTTCAACTAGTATGAGAGGAGTAGTTGTACTTGTTTGCCTCTATTTTTCTAGCAACTTAGGATTATCATTCTTTACCTTTATCACCATATTTTCCCCTTCTTTTCTTGTTTTGTATTAATGGTGATTTGAAGACCCCATCTCAAAATACAGTAGCATGTGAAATAAAGGTACATGATTTATTTTCTTCCTACCTTTGCACCGACAAGATCGACAGTTGAAATACATGCATACCTATTTATGGGAATATCTATAGAGTTAATATGGATTTAGAGGCATTAATTGGACTTCAAATGAACAATACATTAAGATAGGTGAAAAAAAGCATTTTGACTACTGAGTCAGAGGGAGAGGTGGAGAAGCCACTAAAAAAGCTTCATTGTTTTCCTCAAGGCAAGCGAAACTACTACAATTTACTTGCTTTGTGGGGAGGTAAATACATAATCCATGCCTCTTTTTTATATGGTAATTATGATGGCCTTCAGTCACAACCACAATTTGAATTGTTGGTTGATGCTAATCCTCGGGTTACTATTGTCATAAATATGAGTAGATGCATAATTACTAAGGAAATTATCGCCATGGCTAGGGGTACCTCTATTAATGTGTGTGTTGCTCAAAGTATGGATGATGTTCCTTTCATTTCAGCCTTGGAATTTTTCCCCATCAAGTCAGCTATGTATGACATTGTAGGACAAGATCTCTCTTTACTCAGTATACAATGCATGGATTATGGAAGATTGTAAAAATGAGTATACCCACAGATATTAACATGATAGAGAGTCAAAATGTCTTTTTATCACCTATCTTAATGTATTTCTCATCTGAAGTCCAGCTAATGCCATTGCCAAAAAGTGGGTATGTTGATTTTGACAATCTTCCGTAATCCATGCATTGTATACTAAGTAAAGAGAGATCTTGTCCTACAATGTCATACATAGCTAGCTTGATAGGGCAAAATTCCAAGGCTAAAATGAAAGGAATATCATCCGTACTTCGAGCAACACACACATTAATAGAGGGACCCATGGCCATGGCGATAATTTCCTTGGCAATTACCTGTCTACTCATATTTATTACAACAGTAACCCAAGGATTAGCATCAACCAGCAATTCAAATTGTGGTTGTAAGGAAGTTCTTAACTACAAACACACAAATATAAAATACTCTAAAGTAATGCATTGAGTAAAGAAACGATATAAGATCTTATTTAGCGTACCAATCAAGCAATTTTTTTTAGAATTAAGTGGATTTAGTTAAAATTCCACTCACTTGGGGTTAGTAGTGCTTCTCTCAGAATGGTTGTTAAATTTGTAAGTAAATTGTCTTTGTTTAACCAAAAAATTTAAACCCTAACATCAAATCAAAAGGGGGTATGCATGAACTAGAAAATCTACTAATGCCTACCAAAGCATGTAAGACACTTAATTGTGACAAGCAAAACTAATGCCAGTAAGCAGAGAAAAAATTAAAATAGATAACATAGTGAGCAAGACTCAACTTTGAATAACTCCATGCATCACTATTACTTTTCTATCGTCCCCCTTAGGATCCTACCTTGAACCTATGCATGCTCAAAATTTTAACTTTCATTGAATAGGTACCCATTAGACACCTTGTTGAGTTTGTTTCTCCACATTAACAATGCATCTTAAGCAACTTGAAGTCAATCTTTTTCTTGAAAATGGCCTTTGCGGCATGAAGCAACTTATGGAGGAAGCCCTCCACCTTACACACCCATACCTCATTTGCCAAGGTCAAAGAGTGAGCTTCACACACAACTCCAAAAATAAGTTTTAATCCTACATAGAGTTTAAGTGCTTGTCAATGAAGGTTTTTGAAATATTTGAGGTACATATTTAGGTGATTTAAATTTTTTTCCTTATATTTTGTGTGTAAATGTAGGCAAAAGTTTTTAAACAATTTAAGACCCATTTCACCCATTACCTTCCAAAGAACCTCATTCTGTTAAGTACTAAATGAGTGATAATCTTGTTGTGTTTGATTTTTATTTTTGTTCTTGTATTTTATGCGCTCTTTTCATTGTGTAAATTATGTGCTCTTTTTATTTTCCAAGGGGTGTATATGATGTTTCCCTTGTAGGTGCTTGTACTAGGCCAAAACTTTATGTATTTCTTGATTGTAAAAAATGATCAGCTATAAATATTTCTTGGTTTATTAAATATTATCATAAACGACAATTCATTTTCCTTTCATTCATCGTAAGTTTCCTCCTCCTGCTCGATATTCCGGCTAACCTTTGGACGAGTATTGACAAAAGATGTTCTCTACTCCATGCATGATCTGTACACCATCATTTCTTTATTATTTTTTGGAATATACGAAAGATTTTCTTGTATCACGTGATTTCATTAGTAATTTAACACTACATAGCTACTTAAAATGATTAATTAAAATAAAGGGTTAATTAATTGTTTCTTTTAATTGAAGGTTCTCTTGAGCTAGAATGTCTACCTGATTCTCTTGGGAATTTGTCTTCCTTGACAAATCTTTCTATCGAAGGTTGTCCTGAGCTCAAACGTCTACCTGATTCACTTGGGAATTTGTCTTCCTTGATGAATCTTCAGATAGACATTGTGTTAAGCTAAAATGTTTACCTGACTCTCTTGGGAATTTCACTTCCTTGATGGTTCTTTCAATTGAAGATTGTTCTGACTTGAAATGTCTACCTGACTCTCTTGAAGATTTATCTTCCTTGATGAGTCATTTAATTGAAGGTTGTCCTAAGCTAGAACATCAAGGAGTAAAATCTCTACCAAAATCAATTAGGCAACTGAATAATCTTCAATGGCTGATGATATTCAGTTGTCTGATCAGCGAAATGGAGTTTGGGGCGACATCAAGCAACCTGAAAAGCAGATATATCTACGTGAAATAGAAGTGTGCAGGATTTCATTTTTTGAAGATTGTTGTCCCCACTTGGAGAATCTCCATGTTTACAACAATCATCATTTAGAGGAGATCAAAGCACTACCAAGGATAGTCCAATCAATATATTTGTCAAACTATGAAATGCTGAAGAACATTACGAATTTTGCACGATTAACTTCTCTCAGAATATTTGCAGTAAATTTATATAGTGTTGGATTAGTTATAGTCACCAGTATAGGACCTCACTTCACATTGGAAAGCAAAATGGTAGCAATCTTCAAGCCAACATAGGTTTTCCTAGTACCAGGAGGGCCCTGAATAAGAGCCAATCTTTTTGTGATGCTCTATTTCACAGCTTTCATCTGGCATTCATCGAGGTTACAATCCCACTGAGGCCATACTTCTCGCAAGATTCAAACCATGCATGTTCCCATGCATCTATTGATGTTTGGAAATGCACATTAAAAATCATAAGCATCCTTATCTTTCCTTTGTTGCACATAATAAGTTTCCAAGACATGCAGTTGTAATGACATCAAATACTCTTAGAAAGGAAATTCTTGTGGAAATCTTGAATAGGGTGACTTAGTAATGCAAAACAATCTTCATGGATCGAATGAAATTGAGTTGACAGATATTCGGCCACACCATTATAACTCTGGCATACTCGATTATTCGATACTTCTATGAGAGGAGGGCAAGCGATTTCCTCTTCGCTTGGTATTATTGCACACCTTTTTGCACAAGAAATGCTGAGCCCAGAAACGCCCCATATGTTCTATTTGGATCATGTTTTCGTAAACTACACCTTATATCTTCCCGGATCATGTCGCAGGAGAAGATATTTTTGTAAGATATTTAGAAGTTAACGTAAGGTGGGCGAAAAACGTAGGTAAGCTTATTGACTTGACATTAAATTTTCCTGTCAAGCCTGTGACTTCAACAATCTCGTGCAAACTTGGGGTTGCCAGCGATGTTCGAGTAAAAAGTAAGTAAAACAAAATCATATCCTCACATTAACCACCGCCACTACAACAGAGAATGCCAAACAATATTTCTTTTTTCTTTGTCTTTTAATTTTTTTGTCTTTTATCATTTATTGCTACTTTTAATAAATCAATGGTTCAGATTTATTCTATAGTAGTCCTTTTAATCTAGACCATTCATCTATATATTTCATGTAGTGCTGCTCACTAAGGGGATGCCTATCGATGTAAAAATATTAATATCATTTGTCTATGGAGAGGGCTTATAAACTAAAGGTTCATGGTGACTATCACCAAAAAAAATCAATTGAATTTAATGTCCCTACAAATTAAGAATAGATATTATAGTTAGGAATTCGTAAAAATTGAATATTTTAGATAGGTTTAAGTTCAATTTTTAATTTATTAATAAATAATTTTTTTAGTTATATTAAAAGGTTGTTGTTTATTTGGTTGAGCATAATTGGTGAGGGTGATGGTATGTTCTTGGATTATGCCATCCACCAAGGTTCAAAACTTATGGAGGTATGAAATATAAGGGATGAGGCCAAGATCATGACTTGGGCGCTTTTGGTAGAATGGATACCCTTCAATCCTTGGATTTTGGTTGAAGAGGTATTAGCATAGACTCATGCTCCCGTGGATAGTAAAATGATCTTGTGGATGATATAAAATCCTCCATAAAAAAATTCTAATTATTGTCTTTATGTATCATTTCTACCTCAACTCTTATTATCAATGCCATCCACCAAAGTTCAAAAGCCTCAGAAGTATGAAATGGGGAGGTTGGGATCATGTTCCGAGAGACTTTGGTAGAATGAATACCCCTCAATCCTTGACTCTTGACCGAAGAAATATTAAAATAAACTCATGCTCCACTATCGAATAATAAAATGATCTTGTAAATAATATAAAATTCTAAAAAAAAATCCAATTATTAAATACCTTTATTTATCATTTGTATCTCAACTCTTATAATCAAACAACACCTCCACCACAATTCCCTTCCCTTTGCATAACTACTCCATTGCACGTATAAGTCTATGTCACTCATCCGCACCCCAATTCCCCTTGTGGTTATTTTGATGCATTACAAAGTTGCTATAAGGAATTATAAAGCTTCATGAAGGTAATAGAAAATTAAACAATTTAAAGATTAACAAGAGAAACCAAGTGAACTATTTTAATATTAGCAATTTTGACTGAAAACTAAAACAATCCTTATCTTTAAGGAAGTAAATATGACACTAATATAGGCTTAATTCAGCCAAATATAAAATAGTAAATAGTAATGGAATCCAAAACAAAGAGTTGAGATGTAATAATTAATTCATCATGTGGGGGATCCAAGAGCCTTTTTCATAGGGCTCCAGGGTGTTAGGAAAATAATTAGTCCTTGCTCGCAAGGGGGCACTATTGTTTTCACTCAACAAAAAGAGCATTACTTTGCTTCAAGCTCCGTGCAACATGGAAAATATTAAACCCAAAGCTAAGGTTTGAAATATTTTATTATTTTTTCCTTGATGGTTGGCATTTTTTCATTGGGGCATTATTATACCCCTGGTATTTTATTATCCACTTTGCATGGAATTACGCCTTTGTTGTGTGGGTTGGAGGGTTTGGGCAATGGCAAGTGGCCTACAAAAAGATACATGTGTTGTGTTGCAGAGTGCTCATGTTTTGTTGTTGTAGTTGTTCAATGTTTTTATAGTTGTTTATGCTTTTCTTCTGCAACGGGAGAAACAGATTAGTTGCTAATGTATTTTATTTAGCGATTTGGTTAGGAAATTAGGTTTTATACGATGACAAATCCAAGGGTTTTCTTCCATCTTTCCGGGTCTACAGATAATTTTTTCCCTGCTTCCATTCTTTGTTCGCTTTGTTATTATTTTTATTCCTATGTATAGGTTGTCATCTCCAGTTGGGATAGTCTGAATCAGGTCTTCCCTTCCGTGAGTAAATGCAACAATTTTCTTGTTTTCTGTGAAGATGGAGAATTGGGCGAAGGGAACAGTGACGCCACTTGCAAGTGTATTTTCAGTTGAAGAAGCAAAGAAATCTGCACAACAAATACAGGAACTTTGTATTGTGTTTCTGTTTTGTATTATGTTTTTGTCTTTGGGCTTGGACTGTATATGGAATCGCTCTGTATTTGAGTAGTCGCTTGTAAACAAAGCCATGGAAGCAAACTAGACTAATGGCGCATGCATCTCACAAGCTGTGTAAGTATAATTTGAAATTTTATTGTTTGAATTTTATTTTCTATGGTAATGCTGATTAGAGTTGTTTAGTGTTTTGATGCTTTTACAATTTCTAATCTAGAAATTTACCCCCTTACTTTGATCCACGCTGTCAAATTTTTTAGATTATTCATTTGCAAATTTACCTACACTCTCAAATTTTTTAGATTATTCATTTACAAATTTCTACGTGAAAGTTCTCCCAATTTGGAGGCGATAAGGCCCTAAATTTGATGGCTATATGGCCATATTTAGTCATTTTAAACAACTTCTATGTAATTAGTCTATATATTTTCCCTAAAATATAAAAATTTGTTTCGGGCAAGGTTGACTGTCAAATTAAAGCCTATGGGAGGTATGCGTTTTCCAGGTTTTTAGGTACTTTGATGCTTTTTCCCCCAATTTGCAGATATGTTGTTCAGAGTTGTTTAGTGTGTTAAAGCTTTTTCTATATCTAATTTGAATGTGCTTAGGGCTTATCTATCATTTTAAATAAATATGTTCTATTAATTTTTCTAGCTTAGGGTTAAATCTGCCCTTAAGATGAACGACATTGTTAATTCTTTCTTGCAGAGAATTAAGATTTAAGTCTCTCCTATTTTTTGGATTTTTCTCAGTTGCTTCCACTAATTAATCTAGGGTTTAGAAAATTATTTTAGAAATGTACTTTTAAATCTGGTAATTATTGGAGGTTATGTCAAGGTAGTGTAGCTTTGAGACGAAGTAAAGCTCTTGTGTTTTCTTCCTCTGATCATCATTAATTAGTGTAGTGTTTACTGCTTGGAAAAGGGTGGGCACCCTGCTAACAATTGTTAGCTCTCTAGAAAGAGTGATGAAGACCCTTGTAATCTGAAGAGGGAACAACTTAGGTCGGGAATGGAAGGCTGTAGGGTAGCCCCTGGCCATGAATTAGGTATTGCTTAGTATATATCTAATTTTGTGTAGTGTATGATTGCTTTATTTTTATCTTACAGTTTGCTAGGTATAATTACAAAATTATATTGTTAATTTTGAGACATTTTTTATATAAATTTTGAGAGTCTATACAAATTTTCATGATTGTATTTTATTGTAAATTTAGGCCAACTAGGGTTTAAACCTATCCAAAATGTCTTTTTGAGTGGGTTGCTGCAGTTAAATTACTGATTTTGTATTTTTTTCAATGGAACTAACAACTTCAAAGTTTTCTTTAAGATCTACATTTTCTGGAGTGACATTTTTACATTTAGGTGCAACTCCCATTATAGAGGATGATTATGACATGTCACTCAATGCAGAAGAGGAGAAACATGCAGATCCTCAAGTTTAAGTGAAGAGCCCAATTTCCTTGATTTTGGGGAGCAGAAGAGTAGCTCAGTGGGGGAGTCTTCTCATTCACATGGTTCATCACCTGCTACGATTCTGACATTTGAAAGTTCTTCAGAGACTCCAACATCCACAAATGGGAATGTCTCTGGTGACAACCATAGAACTTTGTCTTCCGAGGAAGATACAGACAAGGAAGGGATGGGGTCAAATACTGAAACTAGGATGACTGAAAGGAAATCAGAACCAATATTTACAAAACCTCTTATGACCATAAATCTTGAATCCGATCAGACTGTTGTGCAACAACAGATTGTTGATATGTATATGAAGAGCATGCAACAATTTACACTCACTGGCAAAGATGAAACTTCCAATGGATATTGAAACCAATGGATCTGATGATAATACTAACACTACATCAAAGCAGAAAAAAATAGAAATTGGAAATAAGGAAGGTGCCAGAGTTTATTATGGAAGTCAAGCGTTCTTTTGACATCTGAAGCTCAAGAATAATATAGTTAAGACTTCAGAAAAATAAATAGTACATATAGATACAGATAGATAAAAATCTGGACTAGCCTGTATTATAATAATGTGATCAATTGAACAGGTATGGTAGTTCTAAACTTCGTGCAATGATATTTATGGGAATCAAGACTACACAATATTATATAAGCTACTAAGTAAGAGTATCCCCATTCATCCAAGGGGGATTAATTACATAGTTATTCACTTCATGTCATTTGCAAGTTATGATGTGTTTTAGTTTGATAAATTATACAAACTTCTTTTACATGTACTTATATTTGTAGTCTTCTTCTCTTCTATTTTCCACTTTTATAGTTTTGTTGTGCTAGCATCATTTGACATGAGTACAGTTTTTACCATATTATTGTTTGGGAAAAGAGAAACATAAAACAGAGGTTTGCATAGTTTAATTCAGGTTGATGATTATGGTCCTTTTTTCATTTCTATATTTCAATGGTACATACTATGTTTAATTGGAATAAAGGGAGGGAATTGAACTTTGGCAGTTAATTTATATGCATTTGTTTTTACTTGGTTCTGAAGCAAACAATCTTTATATTGCAATACAAACATTTGATTTTATACTTTAGAGTAACACAGTACATATCATAATTTTATTCCTTCCTATATAGTGACACATATTTTATTGAAATGAGATGTTATATATGATTTGCTTCCTATAGTAATAAGTCACTAATTTTTAGGGTCCGACCGGTTGATACTTCAGTTGAACCATAAGGTTTGTTCCCTTTCTCTACTTGGCGCTAGCTATCTGGCTCTATTTTGGTAATTCTTTTGTTTAATTGGTTATTGCATTCTATTTCCTAATTTTGGTTAGTTATTTGACAAGAGTAAAATGTCCATTTGTTACTTGGGTATTGGAGATATGAAAATATTTTGATGCTCCATATCTGGCAATTTCATGTTCAAATGTTTTTTGGCAATTTTGTTGTTCACATTTAGAAGAAAGAGATGGCATTCAAATTTGTTTGTAATGAATATTATAGGTTGCATTGAAGTGATTGTAGATTCAGGACTTATTAATGCATAGAACAAAAGGTCTCATTATAGTGAATGAAGAAGGTGACTCACTATATTATGAGTTAAAATGAGCTCTGGTAAACTCCTTCCAGTTTACTTTCTACAAAGAGTGCTAATTGCCCTATAGATAGTCAGACTGTAACATTCCCAATGTTGTGGCAGGTTTTCATAACTTCTGGAGGATTGTTTTTATTTACAGGATTTTCTTAAGTGGGTCTTTATGGTGCTTGATTACAGAGTGGTTCATCCTATTTTTCCAAGGCATTTCAATTTTTCATTTATATCTTATGTCATATGAAATTTTATGCAAAGTACGGCATTGACAAAATAGCCAATAATGAGATTCTAAGTTAGGGAACTTAGCAATTACATTAAATGTGGCAGATTTAATAGTTTTTGAAATTTAATTTTAATACATAGAAAAGTCAAGTTAAAATAGAAGTTTTTAAAATCTAATTTAATTTCACATTTTTTGAAGTTTTATGTATTTTTTAATTTTTGTTTAATGCGTGAAACGGTTTTATGCATGAATAGGAAGGAGTTATATGTTCATATGTGTTCAATTCTTATGGTTTTTATGTTTGACATCTTGTTTGTAGATAGCTTGCAATATTAGAAATGCCATGACATAATTTATGGCCAATTAATATTATATATAAAACACATCCATTTATTGAATTTGTAGTTGCACTTGTTAGGAACTAGTCACTGTAGATCCAGTGTTTCTAGCATCATGGGAATTAGTATCAATGACTTCTTTGAAATTCCAGTCCAAAAAACACTAATTTGTTTTCTTGAGGATTCTTTTGTAGATTATTGGATACCCAATTACATCTATTTCCATGGCCATGTTTGGTGAATCAAGGCATTTTTATGAATGCATTTTTGTATATTTCCACACTGGCCAAGGCATGGGCCTGAAACTTTGGCCATTTTATGTATGTATAAAAAATACCATTTACAGAAATTATGATTGTGCATGCTAGAAACTAGGCCCTTCACTAAAATTATGGCCAATTAATATTATATATAAAACTCATCCATATATTGAATCTGCAATAACTGGTGGTACTTTCCTCTTTTTTCCATGATTTTCTCACATTCTATGCTGGCAGCATTTGGCAGGGACTCCTATTGTTGCGCAGCTCTTGTTTTAATATAATTGTGAAAATTAGTTATATTATTTATTGGGGTAAAAATTCAAATCTGTGTCACACTTTCATCCAACAAATAGTACTGAGCAAAAGGTTTTTGCTCAAGAAGGTTTCAGCTGAGAAAGTTTCGCATGAAGCCACATAGCATATACATGGTGCATGTGTGGACAATACTTTTTGAGTGGAAGGTTTACGCTTGATAACTTATTGTGCGATATAGTTTCACTGGAAACCTTAAAAATAAAAGAAGAAAAAAGCAAAAAAGATATCATTTCACCTGAATCAAAGTCGAGTGAACCTTACACCTACATCCGTGTGACCCCACTAAACTGTTAGCCAACCTCTCTTCGTCCATGCCCAACAGGTAAGTTCATTTTACCTTGTTTATATTTTTGAATTATATTTCTTAATGAAAATTTGAAAAAAAAACTGGGGTAAAAATTATTTTTTTCTATTATTTTAAATTTGTAGATTTGTTTGAAATTTAAACCCTAAATCTGAAACTAAAACCCTACAAATGAAACTAAAATTCTACAAATGAAATTAAAACCCTACAAATGAAACTAAAACCCTAAATTTGAAACAAAACCCTACAAATGACTAACTTCACGCCTCTCAAAATCATACGTGGCAATTTCAAAGCACTCCAATTTTTTACATCAACTTACTTGTTAAGGTCCTTGCTTATAACTAAGGTTTCATGTCCACATCATCAAATATGATGCCACATCAACATGTGTTTTGTTGAGGTGTCCAAAAAGACCCAAAACAAAGGGTGGACCAATAAGTGTGCATTAAGTCATGTTTTGTTGGTGTGTTGATGTGGCATCACATGATTGGTTACTTTTTAGATCTAAAGAACACATTTCATTCAATTATAAGTACTTATAGTCAACACTAACAACCTTAAAGTCACAACTACTAGTGCTAAACTTTTAAAAATATTGGGCATTAAATCTACAAATACTATTGGAACATGCTCAACTATTGGGTCCTCCCCCCTAGATCTATTGTTTCATTACATTATGAATTGTTCATAACTCTAAGTTAGTTACATAATCTTGATCAAATGGGATTATAGCTTTACAAATGTAATTAGATAGTGATACATAAGTTAGATAGAATTTTAGTCAGAAAAATTATAACATTTGATATTGTTCAATACTAAGACAAAAATGATTAATTTTCTCATTCAAACTTATATAGAAAATGTACCCTATGTTTGTTAGAATCTAAAAAGATGAATAACCTAGAAAATTGGTGCAAATGAATAGATATTAAACTATGATGCAAATGATATGAAATCAAAATAGCAGCATAGAGTCAGCCTCCACGCAAGTAATGCAAATGCTCCAAAAGCAAAATAGCATTAAGAGGATGCAAAAGCAAAAGATGGAAAATACAAGCTAGGATGTGAGTATAAATAGACTATGAGAGGGGAGAGGTGGCAAATATGACCAATGGGGAGAGTCCACCACAATAGCCTAAAATAGGAAAGTGTAACTCCCATGGAGGATGCTGACACCTTGTACCCACTCACACTAATACTCACTTAATTGACCCTAAGAAAACTTAATAACATGTGTAGGAAAAACCTAGGAATATAGGAAAATAAAAAACCCAACTAGGAAAATAAAAACCTACACTAACACCCCCTTAAGTGCAGCTTAAGTGGGTGAAAAGATGGGTCCTAAAAAATGAATCCTGATGACGTACCCATGTACATAAAAATCCCCCCAAAGAGAAGAAGCTCCCATAAAAAAGAGAGAATACCTCCCCAAATAGAGAGAGAAGAGACCTCCCAGAGTAGAGAGAGTCAAGACTTTGAGTACGAGGACTAAGAAGCCCCCCGGAAGATGAAACCTCTCGTACCCCCAACAAAGATCACAGATGAAGATGCTTTTTGTAAGGGGTTTGGTGAAGATATCGACAACCTGCTTAGAAATTAGACAGTAGCAAAGGTCGATGACGTGGCCATAGATGAGCTCCCAGATGTAGTGGATGTGGACCTCAATGTGTTTGGTCCGTTGATGATGGACCAGATTCTATGAGATCTAAATGGCACCCTGGTTGTCACAAAATATGATTGAAGGTCGTCTGATCTAGATACCGAACTCACTGAGAAGATTTTGAAGCCAAATGGCCTCAATGGCAACATTCACAAATCCTCGATAGTCAGCCTCAGTAGAAGATAGAGTAATAGCAGACTGCTTCTTGCTCGACCAACAAATAGGACCTGAACCAAGTGAGAAGCTATAACTTGAAGTAGACTTGTGATATTGCCTGCCCAATCTAAATATGTGTAGCCCACCAAGTCAAGATCAATGCTCACTACGTAGTGAGTACCCTGAATGTAGTGAAGGATTTACTTGGCTACTTTCAAGTGTAGCTCATGGGACTCCTGCGTGAATTGAAAGACCATGCCTATGGGTATGTGCAGGATCATGATGGGCCAAACTATACCTCTAAGTGGCAATGAAAATACAAAAAATCATACTTAATCAAGTTCATGTGAAAATTTGAATGGATTATCTACACAATTTGAAAAAGATGTAAGAACAAAATTTGTAGAGAATTGAATCTAGTTTATGGGCTACTATTTAAAAAAAAACTAAATTTACTTGTGAAAAATGAATATTTCAATGAACAATTATTAAATTTTTCAGAAAAAATAAAAAGTGGGTGTCTGTCCAGCCAACCTAACTATGAGAAAAAATATATATTTTTTTGAAACTTTCAAAATAAGTAGAGGACTCATGCCCGGATGTGATGCATATTTTTTTGAAATTTTTTTCCAATAAAATAATTAGTTATGATTTTTTTTACTGTGACTTTTTTAAAAACTAAAAAGTAATTTTCCAGCCAACCTAACTCAATAAAAAAAATTAGAATTCAAAATTTTTTTAAACCTATAGCCAACAAAGCATAGAGTGTGATGCATCTTTTGGATCTGAAAAAAGTGAAATGGTTTGAAAGTTATGGATGTTTTTCAATCACTGTGTCCATCACGATTTCAGACACACACTATATAGAAAATTATTAATAATTATTTAATAAGATTATAATCAAGAAAATCTTATATTTTTAGAAAGCTGACAATTTCCTCTATAAACCCTTTTCATTTTATCAAGTTTGCATAAAAAAAAGTTGTCAGCACAAAGGGTGAAGTTTGAAGAAGAGAGTGAACCTGTAAAAATGTTAGAATTGAGGGACAGTTAACTATGACAGCCCCAAGCCTACATACAAGGCAAAAGCGAAGCAAAACAGATATCCGTTTTGCTTTACTCTATATGTTACTCTCTTTCTCTCTCAAGGTGGCCTATCGATATCCTGCAATGGTCATAAGAATTCATCTTTAGCTTTGTGTAAAATGCTAAAAAGGTGGTCTATCGATATCCCGCCATATTCTTATGACCATTGCATCGAATTTCATCTATGATCGAAAAGGCTTGTCTATTTTCTAAGTTTTGTAAAGAGCATTGATAACAACAATGTAATGTCCATTTTTAGATCCATTTTCTGCATTTTCTATAATCATGGTAGTCTATGAAATCACATTTTTTTGAGGCATTCTATCAAATAGTTAGCAATGCCTTGTGTATGTTTCCATAGTTTTTATAAATATTTACTAGAAAGTTACCAAATATAATATTTGATAAGAATCCCCCTATCATTATTCTTTTGATGGATGCCCATGTACCATTCCTTTGGTGTAAGTAAATAAGATAGTAGAAAAGATCATGGAGTTTGGCTATATACAAGACGACTACATTTTTTTGAAGATTTTTTAAGCTTTTTGAACAAATTTCATTATGTTATGCATTGTAATGTTGGCACTTTGTAAGTTGTTTTTTGAAATGTATGTAAACATAAGAAAAGTCTACACATAATAGTTGGTCTCTTGGTAAATGAACATTGTGGAACTTTATGAGGCATGGGGATGTTGAACTTCACTACAATTTACAAGTTTGTGGATGAGTGCATTAGGATTTTGCATTGATGATGCATAATTATTTTCAAAACCTTCATTTATATACTTACGAGATTTTGGGAAGTGGAGTCATGTTTTGCATCTACAACTTTGCAAAGGTTCCACTTTTCCACCAAATAGATTAACTTTTAATCATGTAAGACTTTGGGAATGTTAAGATAAAATTAAGTTGGCAAAAGTGCACCTTGACTCTACACTTCTACTTTTTTAGATCTCTCTCTCTCTCTCTAACCTATCTACCTCCTAATTAAATCCTATTCCTAGCTTTCCTAGTTTTTCTTTTCCTTTCCAATTTCCTTAGGAGAGAGAGATAGATAGATAGAAAGAGAGTCCTAGTTTTCTTGTTTTCATTTCCTTCGTCAATAAGGGAGAGGCTCTCTCTCTCTCTCTGACCTATCTACCTCCTAATTAAATCCTATTCCTAGCTTTCCTAGTTTTCCTTTCCTTTCCAATTTCCTTAGGAGAGAGACAGATAGATAGATAGAAAGAGAGTCCTAGTTTTTTTGTTTTCATTTCCTTCATCAATAAGGGAGAGGGAGACATAGAGGGGAGAGATAGGGAGATAGAGGAATAATAGGGGAGAGAGAGGCAAGAGATAGAGAGAGAGGAGACAGATATGGAGAGATAGAGAAGACAAAGGGGAGAGATAGGGAGATAGAGAGTGAGCGAGATGTCCAGAGAGATAGGGAGAAGGATTGAGAGGTAGAGGGATGATAGAGATAGGGAGATAAGGGAGAGATAGGGAGATAGAGGTTTAGGGTTGCTCGGGTTTAGGGGCATTATTTAGGGTTTTGGGAGAGAGAGAGAGAGAGAGAGAGAGAGAGAGAGAGAGAGAGAGAGAGAGAGAGGTTACTTGGGGTTAGGGGCATTGTTTAGGGTTTATGAGTTTAGCATTGCTCAAGTTTAGGGTTTAGTGGTTAGTGTTTAGGGTAATTATTTAGGGTTTAGGGGTTTAGGGCTACTTGGGTTTAGGGGTTTAGGGTTGCTCAGGTTTAGGGGTTTAGGGTTTAAAGAGAGACATAGAGAGGGGACTGATAGAGATTGGGAGACAGAGGAGATAGAGGGGAGAGATAGGGAGATAGAGTGAGAGACATGTCTAGAGACATAGAGAGAGATTGAGAGGTAGATCTTGGATGATAGAGATAGGGAGATAGGGAGAGATAGGGAGATAGAGGTTTAGGGTTGCTTGGATTTAGGGGCATTATTTAGGGTTTAGGGTTTATGGTTTTGGGGTTAGGCGTTAAGGTTTAGAGGTTTAGGGTTTAGAGAGAGATAGAGGACCAATACCTGGAGATATAGAGGAGACTGAGGGAAAAGATAGGGAGATAATGAGTGAGGGACATGGCCAGAGACATAGTGAGAAAGATTAAGAGGTAGAGGGACAAAGGTGATAGGGAGATAGGGGAGAGATAGGGAGATAGAGGTTTAGGGTTACTTGGGTTTGGGGGTTTGGGGTTTAGGGTTTAGGGGTTTAGGTCTCAGGTTTAGGGGTTAGGGTTTAGGGGCATTATTTAGGGTTTAGGGTTTATTGTTTAGGGGTTAGGGGTTTAGGTTTAGAGGTTTAGGGTTTAGTTTTTATAGAGAAAGAGAGGAATGATAGGGATATATAGAGGAGACTGAGGATAGAGATAGTGAGATATAGAGGAGACTGAGGAGAGAGATAGTGAGATATAGAGGAGACTGAGGAAAGTCTGAAATGCAAGGAAACTCCACAAATTGACCCTAACAAGGATGTACGGCCAGGCTGAATAGTACAACCAGCAGTTGATGGAAAATACAGTCCAAACAACATTAAATCTGCTCCTCCTGTGTAATGCAAACTTCTCACTTCAAATCTCTAATAAATATGCAATAGAAATACTCAACAAATCTCTACGAACTCATCTGTCGAACTTCATTTCAGCACATATGTGAACACTAGATGCATTCACCAACAATGGCACCATTGGGTGATCTTTCACACCTGTGGGATACCGCTACTTAGGGAGGTTTTCATCTCCAAGAGCCTCTAGTTTGAATCCTCAAACCCTAGAGCCAAGCTCCAAAACCCTAACAAAGGAAATCTCAATGAGAGAAGAAAATAATAATCCAAGCATATGCAAATGAGAGCACTTTTCCTCCTTTTATACTTTTCCAACTGAGAGTCTCTAAAATCCTCTTGCATATGGGATAAAACATGAGAGGGAAAATACATTTTAAAATATTATAATTCTCTTTAATTCTTTTCTCAACATCACCCTTAAAGTCCCCTCTTTTAAAACAACATTAAGTTGTTGAGCCTAGGCACCAAGGTCCAATATTAAATAATAATGTTTAATTTAAGGACTTTAAAACAGATGCCAAGATGATGTCAGAAACTAATGATCTATAGCACGTTGGAAAGTTATTGACAAGATGAATCCAACCCCACTCTTAACATCCTGTTCCGGTGCCAATCTTGAACTTACTAAAAATAGTAACGACCATAAGCAAACTGAGCCAATTCAGAGGGTGCCACTAGATCCACAAACCATCTGATAACTCTGAGCTCAGTGCAATGTCTATGAGAGCTAACAGCTGACTGCCAAGTCACCCAAACAATGCCAAACTACCACTTACTAAAAATAGCAGTGACCACCGAGAACCAAAGAGAATAAACCCAAAAAAACCTAGAAAGATTAACGACATGCAAGCACTTACTATAAATAGTATGGACAAGTTGTCTGAAATCCCTCCAAAAAGTGTTAACCATCTCCACTGAATCACCCGAACACCCTGGTGACATTGAAATATTCCTCTAATTATGCTGTCACCAACCCAGAAAGCCCGCTCTAACTGATCTGCAAGAGAATCCAAAAATGGGGACATTACATTAGGGTTTATGGTTTTGGGGTTAGGGGTTAAGGTTTAGAGGTTTAGGGTTTAGATAGAGATAGAGGACCAATAGGGAGATATAGAGGAGACTGGGGGGAGAGATAGAGTGTGAGGGACATGGCCAGAGACATAGGGAGAGAGATTCAGAGGTAGAGGGACAAAGGTGATAGAGAGATATGGGAGAGATGGGGAGATAGAGGCTTAGGGTCACTTGGGTTTAGGGGTTTGGGGTTTAGGGTTTAGGGGTTCTCAAGTTTAGGGGTTAGGGGTTAGGGGCATTATTGAGTGTTTAGGGTTTATTGTTTAGGGGTTAGGTGTTCAGGTTTAAAGGTTTAGAGTTTAGGGTTTATAGAGAGAGAGGAATGATAGGGAGATATAGAGGAGATTGAGGAGAGAGATAGGGAGATAGAGAGTGAGGCACATGGCCAGGGACATAGGAAGAGAGATTGAGAGGTAGAGGGATGATAGAGATAGGGAGATAGAGGTTTAGAGTTGATTGGATTTAGGGTTTAGGGGTTAGTGGTTAAGGTTTAGGGGCATTATTTAGGGTTTAGAGTTTATGGTTTAAGGGTTAAGGTTTAGAGGTTTAGGGTTTAGTGTTTAAAGAGAGAGGGCCAATAGCAAGATATAGAGAGTGAGGGACATGGCCAGAGACATAGGGAGAGAGATTGAGAGGTAGAGGAATGATAGAGATAGGGAGATAGAGGTTTAGGGTTGCTTAGGTTTAGTGTTTAAAGGGTTTAGAGGTTTGGGGTTTAGGATTTAGGGGTTTAGGGTTTCTCAGGTTTAGGGTTTAGGGGCATTATTTAAGGTTTAGAGGTTTCTAGGGTTGCTTGGGTTTAGGGTTTAGGGGCATTCTTCAGGGTTTATAATTGCATGTCAAAAGAAGTCTCTCTCTCTAAATCCCTCAACCCTAAATAATGCCCCTAATCCCTAACTCATAACCCCTAAACCCTAAACCTGAGCAACCCTAAACCTCTATCTCCAGGTATCTCTCCCTTATCTCCCTCTCTCTATCATCCCTCTACCTCTCAATCTCTCTCCCTATCTCTCCGAACATCTCACTCACTCTCTATCTCCCTATCTCTCCCTTTGTCTCCTCTATCTCTCCCAATCTATCTCCTCTCTCTACCTATCTATCCCTATCTCTTGCCTCTCTCTCCTCTATCATTCCTCTATCTCTCTGGACATCTCTCTCTATCTCCCTATCTCTCTCCCTATGTCTCCTCTATCTCTCCCTATCTATCTCCTCTCTATCTCTCTCTACCTAGGTATCTCTCCCTATCTCTCTCTCTTTTGCCTCTCTCCCCCTATCATTCCTATATCTCCCTATCTCTCCCTCTCCCTTATCGATGAAGGAAATGAAAATAAGAAAACTAGGACTCTCTCTCTCTCCATGCACATACTCATTAGGTAGGCTATTTTGCATATGGTGGTCATATCCTTTAGGTCCAATCACCTCCAAACTTCACAAATAGATATAGAGCATAATTCTAAGCATCTTTCATAAAGACCACTTCTCTACATAGGTGCAACTAATACCACTTTTTCATTGTTTTCTACATTTAATACTTATTCTTTTCCATTTTCCAAGTCCTACATGTGTCCAATTTGTATTGTTTGTCAAGTTTTTAGTCTAATTGTTAGTCCTAGCTCTCATGGATATTAAAACGTTAGTATAGTTAGATTTATCCTTAGGTAACATTAATTTACACATTGTTGCACAAACAACCACACTCAAAAATAACCTTACCTAATTAAGGTTAACCTTTAAGTTTCTTTCATTTGATGAGCCTAATAGATCCAACTAGTTCAATCTTATTATAGTCCATGCTTAGCCTTCCAAGAGAGTTCATGCCATTTTAACTTTGCATTATGTCCTCACTTTCCTCTTGCTAGTTGTAGTACTTTTTTTTTCTAATCCTATCCCTATATCATACTATTGTTGTTAACTTTTCTTTCCATCTTCATCATCAGAGTCCTAGTTATCCTATTTTGAGCCTACCATTTATCCTTAGTCATGTCTTGTACTTCTTCTATTCATGCCAATTTTAATGACCTCCAAATTTTCCATAAATTCTTCTCCACCAAACCCTAGACCCTCACCCAAATCATTACTTTCCTAAGAAAAGCCCTTCCCCAAACATCATTTGATCATGTGGCTCCTTACATCACTAGACAGGTGCCCCTACTTTCTATTATTCATCCAATACAATCACAATGTCATAGCTCACATTCCCACACCTACATTCATAGACTCCATTCCCCCTATTGACACCATCATTGATAATCATTTTAAGGAGTCTCCCTTGAATAATCATTAAACCATGGATTATCCCATATCCCCATCTTACACTTTTCTCACCTTTGAACCCTTAGAAGATGACATTTAGCTATCCCCACCATTACCAATCACACTTTCTAGCAATCCCACATAAGACACCTTACCCATCACTTCACCTAGGTCATCACTAATTAAATCATCTCATTACTCCATTCAACCATACTCATACCACCCCTTTCTCACTCCACAACCTGTATTAACGCATGATTCACCCCATGACATGCTACAGTTACCACAATGCCAATTCACTCTACCATCATTCTTCATATTATCTCATGAATCGCCATCCTTTCTTCCCATTCCTTGAGACATCATACCATGACACACACCAATGAAAATAATTAAAAAACAATGAAAAGATTTTTTAAAAAACTATTTTTATAGTTTCAAAAAACGGATATCCATTTTGGGAATATTCCAGAAACAGATATCTATTTCTTGCAACTATAAATATGGTTTTTTAAACCACAAAACGGATATTTTTAACATGCCTATGAAAATTAAAGTTAGCCAATTCGTGAATTTGGCTAAGTGAAGACGCAATTTTTTTTCCATTGCCACTGTTTGGCCCACAATGATCCTGCACATACCCCTACATCATATGAAATGTCAGGTCTCATATGAGTCAACTAAATGAGACTCCCAACAAGTTGTTGGTACAAAGTGTCATCAACAAATGGTGAAGAACATTGAGCCTCAAGTTTGACTCCAGAAAGGAAGGGGGTTAGAGAAGGCCTACAGTCATCCATATGAAACCTCAAGAGAAAATCTAGAGCATTCTTGGACTATGTGAGTGTGATCCTAGAATCAGATTGAGAGATCTCAATCCCAAGAAAGTAATGCAATAAGCCCAAGTCAATCATCAAAAACCTGTCATGAAGGGTAGTTTTAACTAACCTAATGGTGGGTGAAGAACTCCTTGTGATCAACAAGTCATCAACATACATGACCAGAACTAGGAGTGAATCATCCTACTATAAAATGTAGACATTGGGATCAAAATGGCACTGAGTGAACCCAAATGTCAGAAGCAAGGAGTCCATCTTGGCATACTAGGCTTGAGGAGCCTGTTTGAGGCCATAGAGAGACTTCTAAAGGCAGCACACAAGTGAATAATCCTGAATGAATCCCTATGGCTGCTCCATGTAGATCTCCTCTTGAAGGTCACCATGAAGAAAAGCACTATTCACATCCATCTAGTGTACTTCCTAATGATTGGTTGCAACAATGGCAAGAACAAGTCAGATGGAGTTCATTCTGGAAACTAGCGCAAAGTCTCAGAGTAATCAATCCTAGGAACCTGGGAGAATCCTTTGGCAACCAAGTGAGCCTTATGCTTATCAACTGACCCATCTGCAACAAATTTTTTCTGATAGATCCACTTACATTGAACAAGTTTTCTTCCCTTAGGAAAAGGGACATGATCCTAAGTGTGGTTCCTCATCAAGGAACTATACTCCTCCTGCATAGTTGCATCCCACTCAGCAATACCAGAAGCCTCTCGAAAGGACTATGGATCAAAGGCAATAGCAATGAAGACATGTGGAGCATTGTAGAATTGTGAATGAGTCTGCCTGGTGTTTGATGAATCCCCAACCTAATACCCTACAGACTACAAGGTCTACTTAGCCCAAAGTGGACCAGAATTTAGAGAATCTGGAGGAAAATCAGCACCCTCTAATTGATGACTAGGAGAGGAAGGAGGTGAATCCTCTTAATCACTCTCAACATTGGAAGTGGAGGTAGGAGATTCCTCATCATTAAGAATCTTCTCAGTTGAATCTGACTCATCAAAAGATCTGTCATGTAGCCCAAGTGAATCCAATGTCAAAGTAGAAGGAGGTGGAGAAGTGATAGGATTTGAGCTCAAAGAGTCCTCAAACTAAACACTCTTCTTGATGAATAACTCATGTGTAGTAGGGTGGAGCAACTGATAACCCTTCACACCATCAGGATAGCCTAAAAATATACAAGGCCTGCTCTGGAAATCCAAGGCCTTACGTTTCTCTACAAAAATGTGGGCCCATGTAGGAGAACCAAAACTTGAAAGTTCTTAACTAATGGTTTCCAACTACTCCAAGCTTCAAAAGGAGTGATTCCCTTCAAGGCTCAGTGAGGAACATGGTTCTAGATATAACAAGCACAGTTAATGGCCTCTACCTAATACTGTGGTGCAACCTGTCTGGAGTGAATCATGCAATTCACCATTTCCTTCAAGGACCTATTCTTTCATTATGTAACACTATTCTTTTGGGGAGTGTATGGAATGGAATGTTGCAAATCAATCCCCTCTGAAGTGCAAAACCTCTCAAAATGATGGTTGACATATTCACCACCATTGATAATGCACAAAACTTTGATGGCTTTCCCTGATTGCTTCTCTACAAAAGTTTTGAAGTCCTAGAAGTGATCAAATACCTCAAGATTATGTTTGAGAAAGTACTCCCAAGTATATCGAGAAAAGTCATCAATGAAGTTTAAACAAATCTAGCCTTGTTGAAGGATGGACAAGGAAATGGATCATCCAAATCATTGTGAACTAACTCCAGTATCTGTGAATCTCTCCATGGCTTACCTTTGTCAAATTCTTCTTAGGGATGCTTACCAAGAATGCAACTTTCCTTTCATCTTTTACCCCTAAATTATCCCATGCAACCTAATTTTCATCCTTCGCCTTCCTAAATTATCCCAAATCACCCTGTTTCACCCCGAGTCTTCCATTTTTCATATTTTACCATCCCCTTTGATCATTTTCACGTCATCCCCTTTCCTTCGAGAATTTTTTCAAAAAATTTTCTCGAGGCATCCATTATCTATTCTTCGTTTCTATCACCGAATGGGGCATTTTTTAAATTTTTTTGACACGACGCCACCTTATGGGATGTCGTATCAAAGAGGGGCCAAATGTAGACACTTAAAAATGACCATGCGCTCACCTTCATTCTTGAGACACTCATGACATCACTACACATCATGTCTTCTAAATTAATTCAATAATTTTAATTATTTAATTAATTTACCCTTAATTAATATTTTTCTTCACTTACTCACTTTTCTTCTAATAAAATGAATAAATGATATTTTATTTATTTTATTCACTCATTTTCCTTATGAATTAATTAAATAATTATATTTATTTAATTAATTTTCCCATTTTTCCTCCATCATCCCAATTAATTAAATAAATCTTTATTTTTTATTTAATTCCACATTTATCTCTATCTTCACATGACTAGAAGCTTTTAGATGTCCTTTTTATATGGAATCCATTTGACTTTATTCCTCTCATTCAACCCTCATGAGACACTTGCCGCATGACTACAACTCCAACCATCACTTAATCATAGCCCTCGACATCACATTATTCATCTTTTAATCTTAGCCATCCATTCATCATTCAACTCTCTATAAATGGAGCCTCTCCCATCACATCAACATCTTTCATATGCAAGTATATGCTATCACTTTTATCATTGCCTCCATTATAGTCTTCTCATGTCTAGATTATGTTGGTTTGTGTAGGCAGTCTACAATGCATCATTTATCATAGAGAACAAAGCTAGTAGAAGTAGGACCTACATTATACTCCATTCCATCTAAGCATGAAGGTTTGATTTATAGGAGATGAGTGATAGAAATGGATGGCTAGGATTAAATTAGTGATGGATGGCTAGAATTAAATGATGGTTGGAGGTGTAGTCACACTTTGCTGGTAGCTTTCAGGCTAGAACAACTGGGACTTTTGGCACATGAAATGAGACCTCCCTAGCATTTACCCACCCACCCTGATGCGTTGGCACAGTCGGTTCAGCCCCACGAGCTATGAAATGCAAAATCTCACTCCTAGCACCTTTCGACTTTATTGGTAACTTGTAGCTCGGAACGACTGAGGCACTTGGCACATGAAATGAGACCTCCCCTAGCATTTACCTGCCCACCTCGACATGTTTGCATAGTCAGTTTAGCCCCATGACCTATGGAATGCAAAATTTCAGTCCTAGCACCTTTCAACTTTGTCGATAGCTTACAGCCAGAAATGACTGGGACACTTGGCACATGAAATGAGACCTCCCCTAGCATTTACCTATCCATGACAACATGTTGGTGTAGTCAGTTTGGCCCCACGATGAGAAAAACAAAAAATATGGCTCCTGGCAAGACTGTGCTTCATGAAACTGAAGCATTTTGCAAGAATGCATTTGATTTTAGAATGGTCAAACGGATCAAAGTTGACCAAAACAGAGAGAGGTTATTGTGGACAGACCCCACGTGCACCTGTAGGTCTAAACAAAATGATCCCAACCTCCATGAATTTCTAGAACTTCTTTGTCATAGATTGACAGTTTTTGGCTCTTAGGCATCTTAAGGGACTTTACCGGTAGCTTGTTGCCCCAAACTACTGGGATGCTTAGCGCATGAAATGAGACCTCCCTTAACATTTACCTGGTCAACCTGATGTGTTGGCGTAGTCAGTTCGGCCCCATGAGCAATGGAATGCAAAATCTCACTCCTAGCACCTTTCCACTGCATGAAATTGAAGCATTTTGTAAGAATGCATTTGATTTCGGCATAGTCAAATAGATTAGAGTTGACCAAAAATGAGAGAGGTTATTGTGAATAGACCCCATGTGCACTTTTAGGTCCAAATGAAACGTTCCCAGCTTCCATGAATTCTGAGAACTACTTTGTCATAGTTTGGTAGTTTTTTGCTCTTAGAGATCTTAAGGGACTTTGCTTTTAGCCTGCTACCCTGAATGACTGGAATGCTTGGCACATGAAATGAGACCTCCCCTAGCATTTACTTACCCACCCTGACATGTTGGAGCAGTTAGTTTGGCCACACAAGCTGTGGAATGCAAAATCTCACTCCTAGCACCTTTCCACTTTGTCGGTAGCTTGCAGCCTGGAATGACTGAGACACTTGGCGCATGAAATGAGACCTCCCCTAGAATTTACCTGCCCACCCTAATGTGTTTGCGCAATTAGTTTGGCCCCATGACTTATGGAATGCAAAATTTCAGTCCTAACATCTTTCGACTTTGTCGGTAGCTTACAGCCTGGAACAACTGAGACACTTGGCACATGAAACGAGACCTCCCCTAGGATTTACCCGCCCACTCCAACATGTTGGAACAGTTAGTTCAGCCCCACGATGAGAAAAACAAAAGATATGACTCCTGGCAAGGTTGTACTACATGAAACTGAAGCATTTTTCAAGAATGCATTTAATTTCGGCACGGTCAAATAGATTTGAGTTGACCAAAATTGAGAGGTTATTGTGGACAGACCCCACATGCACCTATAGGTCCAAACGAAACATTCCTAGCTTCCATGAATTATGAGAACTACTCCGTCAAAGTTTGGTAGTTTTTTGCTCTTAGGGATCTTAAAGGACTTTGTTGGTAGCGTGCTGCCCTAAATGACTGGGATGCTTGGCACATGAAACAAGACCTCCCTTGGCATTTACCCACCTACCTTGACGCGTTGGTGCAGTCGGTTTGGCCCCATAAGCTATGGAATGCAAAATGTCACTCCTAGCACCTTTCCACTGCATGAAACTGAAGCATTTTGCAAGAATGCATTTGATTTCGGCATGGTCAAACAGATTGGAGTTGACCAAAACTGAGAGAGGTTATTATGGATGGACCCCACATGTACCTGTAGGTACAAACATAATGTTCCCAGTTGCTACAAATTTTGAGAACTACTACGTCATAGTTTGGTAGTTTTTTGGTCTTAGGGATCTTAAGGGACTTTATTAGTAGTTTGCTTCCCCAAACAATTGAAATGCTTGGCACACGAAATGAGGCCTCCCATGGCATTTACCCGCCCACCTTGATGCATTGTAATAGTTGGTTCGGCCCTACGAGCTGTGGAATGCAAAATGTCACTCCTAGCACCTTTCCACTACATGAAACTAAAGCATTTTATAAGAATGCATTTGATTTCGGCACGGTCAAATGGACTAGAGTTGACCAAAACTAAGAGAATTTATTGTGGATGGACTCCACATGCACCTGTAGGTACAAATGAAATGTTCCAACTGCCATGAATTCTGAGAACTGCTCCATCATAGTTTGATAATTTTTTGGTCTTAGGGATCTTAAGGGACTTTGTCAGTAGCCTGCTATCTCGAATGACTAGGACGCTTGGCACACAAAACGAGACCTCCATTAGAATTTACCTGCCCACTTTTTGTTGGCATAGTTGGTTCAGCCCCACAAGCTATGGAATGCAAAATATCACTCCTAGCACCTTTCCACTACATGAAACTAAAGCATTTTGGAACAATGTGTTCCTTGCCACCATAGGCAAATGAAATTGATTTAAAAAAAATGAGGTAGGTGTTTGTAGGTGGACTTGACATCCACTTATACATGCAAAGAAGATGTTCCTAGGTGTCACAGTTTGATGGAACAGTTGGTCCAAAGTTTGACACCTTTTATGTCTTAAGGCTCTTGAGAGATTGTCTGCATTTGATATGCCTGAGAATGACCATAAGGCTTTGCCACCGAAAAGACATCTCCCCTAGCGTTTACCTACCCACCTGGATGCGTTGGCACCATCTGTTTGGCCCCATGAGATACTGAATGTAAAAATCTAGTCATAATACCTTTCTAGTACATGAAAATTTAGTACTATAAAGGTGTTCTCACTTGATCCAATGTCTTCTAGGGCATTAGTTGAGGCTTCCCTTACTGTTTCTATCAATTGTTAGCACCAAATGTGAAGAAACAAATGAGGGTTTGTCATTAGAACTCATTAAAACTCGTTATGAAATAGTAACATCATTAAAACTCATTAAAAATCATTATGAAATAGTAAGTAAAGGACATATCATCATGAAATAATCATGAAAACCTACCTTACTTTCCTTCCAAAGGCAACTTCATAAGGATTATGCCTACCTCCATCATACTAAAATCCTGCATATAAATGCAATTGCACTATTTAGCTAAAATGAGTAGCTAAAATATAGAAGGTGAAATGAGGATAACAAAGAAAAATAACATACCTTTCTGTCATTCCACTGATTCAATCCAATGAACCATCTAGGTCTGCTCTACTCTTTATTGTGTCGAGTATTACCTTGTGGTTAGACTCACGAACCTTCCATAAGGTCATGTTCAATGGTCTACCCCTATATTTGATCAAATGAACGTTTGATGCCACAACAAGGTTAGAATAATGAAGAATCTTACTATGTGTGTCAAAGTCCTTAAACAACCACACATCAGACTTCTTCACTGGGTACCTTCTAATCCACGTTCCAGTAAAAACCACGGATCCTGTAGGGTACTCAATGTTTTCTCCATCTATAATAGGGGAATCTAATTTCTTTTTTTCCTCAACACAATGACAAATAATAATGCATTCCTTCTTCATTGTCTTCAGCTGCAATAATTACATAAACATGTCCTGCATTGATACGTGCATTTAGTTAGATGAATATAGTCAACAATACAAGAAAAACTATAAAATAAGATGGAATATTGAATTTTATTAAATTTGAATGCTGATAATACCTGGTTGAACTAGATCTAAAACATGGTCAAATTCAACCGATGATTCAATCTTTGTGAGTTGTAGTGTTGTCGGTAGTCGATACATGTCAATTGGACTTAGGCTTTTTATACACCAATCATTGACCCACTCCTTTGACTCACAATCATACCAAGATTCATCTGTACATGAAGAACAAAAGCATACCATCTATCATGTATGAATACTCCATGAACCTACATTAGAGCTTCTAAAAGAGTGTAGTTCACTTGATCTTGTCAATGTACAACAGTCCTCATATTTTGTAATGTTAGTATCATCAACCAACCAAAAATATCTACGAACTATAGACTTACCTTCATTACCTAGACCCATTATAGAGTTACACCATTTGACAATAGATCTCGCATCTTTCAACTTTACATTGTTTTTGTACTTCAACTCTTCTTGTGCCAATGCTCTTTTGATACATGCTCCTACACCATCATGCTCCCTCTTTCCATGCTCGGCCTCACAAAAATTTCACATATGTTAAACACCATTCATCTTATGCATCCTGCTCAACCAATAGAACATCCACGAGTTCTTGAATTGTGATGCACAATTATCTAACCATATGATATGCTGACGAAATGATATGCACCTGCTAGCTAAATCATTGAAGAACATCTAAAAGAAACCTTGCACAAACTCTGTAGAATGTGTGTGATCATCACTAATATAAAAATGATATTCCCTCAAGATCTTCATGTCATCCTCTGTACTATCTTCTGCATGAATGAATGCTATTTGCACAAATATAGCAACTTGCGTAGAGTTGTAATACTGCGATTGCACCTCATTCTGTAGTTATAGAGTGTAGTTCTCTACAAAGTCAACAACTAAAACAATGGTATCAAGTGGAATGTGTCCTTGCATAACTTGAATTGCAAGTCCAACCATCGAGATCTATGGGTATGCCTTGCATACTCGTAAACTATATTATCTCATAAAATAGAGATAAATTGATACACTAGAATATTTTGAATGACCAATTCACACCTTTTTATTTCGATGCCATCTTTCAGAGTATATGCCACTATCATGTATTTGCCAAAACTTACTAGCTCATTTGCAATTGCATGTGTGTTCTCCATATGTTGACAAATTGACAAATATTGCAACCCACCACAATGATCACACATGCTATCCAAGCATAAGCTATTGTGGAATTATTGACCATCCACTCTCTGGCATAAGATGCTCAATATGAAATATCTTGAAGATCTAGGTGGGCACTTTATATTACACTCTTGTAAAACATCGCT
Source organism: Cunninghamia lanceolata (assembly GCA_027924645.1). Classification (NCBI taxonomy): domain Eukaryota; kingdom Viridiplantae; phylum Streptophyta; class Pinopsida; order Cupressales; family Cupressaceae; genus Cunninghamia; species Cunninghamia lanceolata. Next base: position 4,581,962 of record BSBN01000433.1, on the reverse strand, counting down.
AGTATGCAAATCTACACATATATATCTATAAACATCATAATGATTATAAAACTTGATATGTACTCTACAACAACAAGTTGTGTTTGTGAGATTTATTTTGACATAAAAAGGCTTTACCATTTCAAAATACCTTTGACTAATTTTGATTTGAGGATACATCTCTTGAAAAATTGTGTTTGAGTCACATCCAAAAAAATGCTTTGGATGTGGCTCACGGTTTCGACAACCAATTCTCCTTCTTACAACATCTCTTTTATTAGGAGATACCCTTGTGTTATTTTTCCAAAATTCTTTGATGATGGATCGCAAGGCTTCAACAACAACTTTCTTTATGTGGGAGTCTCCCAAAGAAAGCCCACATTTTGAATTGGTGTTTGGGTTCTCAACTCTTTAACGTCTTCCAATGACTCTCATTAGATTTTTTCTACTTATTTTCAATGCTTGACTCGTCTTTCTAATGAGGCGAGTTTTCTTTGTTTGTTGGCTTACTATTGTCGATGTAATGACATGTCATGTGGCATTACTATCATTGGTATGTAAGGTGGAACCCACACTCTCATGTGCACTCATTAGATTCTTTACAATTAATTTTTCACTTGAGGCATCCGATGTTCTTAGGCTAAGAATCTTCATAATGGGCCTAAATTTTAGATTTCTCATCAATTCAACAAATAGTTGACATCTTTCAGTTTCATTTAAGTTCTCAAAGAATAATTTCCATATCTTATTGGCATATCTTTTTGAAGTATGCTTGGGAATCTTATCCTACATGGGCTTCAAAACATTCTCATCTATATCAATTAGAAACTTAGGCTTTCTATGCAAAATTCTAGGAGGCATTTTCATTGGTAAAGTTGACTCAACATTAGGAATTTCTTAAATATTTACTTGAGATGGGATAGATGATGTACCTTCAATTAGAGATGAAAAAGATGAAAAGTCTTGAATTTGAGATGGAGAATATGGTGTACCGTCAACTTGACATGTGAATGATAACATGCCACCAGCTTGAGAAGAGAATGAAGATGTACCTCCAACTTCACCTGTGAAAGATGGAGTGCCTCCAATTTGAGAAGATAATGATGGTGTTCCTTCAACTTGACCTGTGGACGATGGGGTGCCTCCAACTTCAAGATTCAATTTCCTCATTGAATGGAGGTTTTGCATTCGTTCCTTTGTGCTTCCAATTCCATCTCTCTCTTAGCTTCATTAGATGTGTCATGTTCCTCTTCAATTGGCAATGGTGGAATGTCTTCTTGTATAGTTGACAATTTCCTACTTTCGCAATTTTGCCTCATTCTTTCTCTTTTCCTCTCATTCTTAGCTTCATGCTCTTCTGGTATTAGAGTCTTTGCTCATTTCCTCAGCATGATGGTGATTTCTATATGCATCATGAATAAGACATGGATAAATTAGTCCGTCTTGGTACAATAGAGTAAATTAATCTCATACACAAATCTCAAAATATATAATCATATATAATTAAAGTGAAATTCGTATTTTCTTAACATATCTTCTCAAACACGCATTTTACAATCTCTAAGTTAATTTCACATTTTCTTAACATATCTTCTCAAACATGCTTTCTTAACCTCCCATGGATACACCTACTCAAGACAAGATACAAGAAGTCACTAGCACTAAGGAGAGTTATGACAAGCACATTGTGATGCACCAACCATTCCAAATGGAGACTCACAAGGTAAAACTAGACCCACTTGCATGTTAAAGGACAAGCCAAATTCTTATATTGTGGGTGGTGAATTAGTTAGAGTAGCTCATGAAGACAAGTATGAAGTCATCTCAAATAATCAATCTATTGTCAATCAAGGTCATGTGAGTAATGATCACAAAGGTAATTCAGAAAAAACCAATGGATTTAATGACAAGGAACACAATGATGATGTTAGAAGCATAATGAATGATTAGTGTGATGATTGTTATGACAAACAAGCTAAGTATGGTGTACCCTTGTAAGGACTGAAAGTGTTGAATTATCACAATCAATGAATACAAATCAGTCAATTGGCAGTAAATAAGACATTGAGTATGATGGCACACCTAGTCCCAATGATGAACATGAGTTGAATGGTTTATATGTCACTATTGAGAGTGGAAATGAAGAGGGCTTTTATGATTATGTTTGTCTAATAAATGACTCCAAACTTGTTGATGTTGACATGATTAGATTAGAAATCAAATGTGTAATGACACTCTAGGCCTAGATGTTCTTGATGACATAGATGATCACATGTTGATTGTTGATCTCATATTCTACCCTGATAAAATTGTAAAAGTTTCAGCTCTTTTGTGTAATCCTAACTATGGTGCAATCTTCAAAAGTTAGGAGAATGTCCTTGGTTTGACTAGCAATGATGTGACAATTGGTTTAAGTGGTAAGACACTAATCAAGACTCCTTGCCTTCAATAGATATGTTTGAAATGTTAAGATACAAAATATTAACATTAGAAACTAGCTTTATGATGCAAGACTTGAAGAAAATCATGGTGAACATGTAAAGAGCATCAATTTATAGTTTGAATAAGCTATTCAAGATAGCCAAGAGGTAAAATCATCAAGAAAGGAGTAATTTTAAGGCTAATTATGATGATAGAGTTGTTGGTGATCTTTTGACTGAGTTTTATGATGACAAAAGACTAAAGTATAGAGTTTATTGCAGGCTAATCATCCTATTTATTGGAGAAACCTAGATATGGCAGTCCAAAAAAATTAGAGGGTACTTGAAAACAACAATGAACTTATCTAGTATAGGTCCAATAAACGAAACTCAAACTAATTTTTTAGAGGTAAATGGCCAAGAGGATGATAGTGACAACTCATTACTATATGAAAACCAAATATATCAAATTTGTAGCATCAATAGCACTATATTTTAAATGTTGATACAACTGGTTACATTAGAGAGAATGATGATAATACTTTGTTATAGGGAGGTTTCAATGACATAGTTCAAATTCAAGATACAACAAATTCTATTAATGATTCAAGATACAACAAATTCATGTATATATCATATTTTAATGATTCTAATTCTATTAATGCACATAATGATGACTTTTTTAACTTAGATAGTTCCACTTTTAGTGATTGTGAGTGTTCTAAAGAACATAAAGTGAAGTAAACGAATACATAAAGAACATACCTTAGAATTCGAGATTCGAGTTGACTAATCCTCCAAAATTTGGCTTCAAAATCCTCAAAAATTTGATCTTTTTGGCAAGTTCCTTCATATTCAATATTTAATTCTATATAACTCTAGAACATGATTAGTGAAATTTATGAAAAAACAAACATATATCATCAAATTCAATCTACATACATGAAAATTAGCTAAATGAAACAATATGAAACATAAAACTTTCAGTTTAAATAATCAAATTTTGTCCAAAAACATGCAAAACCAGTTCTTCTATGTTGAAAAAACAAACAAAGGTGGTGGATTGATCAAACAATGATTCTTAAAATGACAAACACCATGAAAAAGCATTTTCTTGTCCAATAGGATGCATGAAAAGTAGGGAATAACAGACATGTGGGGTCTGAATCACGGATCCCACAAGCTTTTTCCCCATTTTTTTGCTTCCCAAAATGCACTAGCATTATAACGCGCTCATGTTATAACGCGAGCGCGTTTTGAAAAGCATGGAAACAAGTATAAGTGTTTTAAGTGTTTTTAGTGTTTTAAGTGTTTAAAGAGGGGAGGGAAAGAGATCAAGAAAGAGAGACTGCTTTTGACATGCAATGCTAAACCCTAAACCCCTATCTCCCTATTTCTACATAATCTCCATATCTGTATCATCCCTCTACCTCTCTATCTCTCTATCTCCCTCTCTCTCTAAACCCCTAAACACTAAATAATGCCCCTAAACACTAAACCTCTATCTCCATATCTCTCCCTCTCTAAACCCTAAACCCTACACCTCTAGACCTTAACCCCTAACCCGTAAGACATAAACCCTAAACCCTAAATAATGCCCCTAAACCTTAACTCCTAACCCCTAAACCCTAAACTTGATCAACCCTAAACCCCTATCTACTTGTCTCTATCATCCCTCTACCTCTCAATCTCTCTACCTATGTCTCTGGCCATGTCCCTCCCCCTCTATCTCCCTATCTATCCCCCGAGTCTCCTCTATATCTCCCTGTCAGTCCTCTCTCTAAACCCTAACCTAAACCTCTAAACCTTAACCCCTAACCCCTAAACCATAAACCCTAGCCCTTAAACCCTAAAACTAAGCAACCCTAAACCCTTAAACCCTAAACCTTTAAAAACCATAAACCCAAGAAACCCTAAACCTCTATCTCCCTATCTCTCCCAATCTCTGTTAGTCCTCTCTCTCTATCTCTCTAAACCCTAACCCCTAAACCCTAAACCCAAGCAACCCTAAACCCTAAACCCAAGCAACCCTAAACCCTAACCCCTAAACCCTAAACCTAAGTAACTTTAAACCCCTAAATCCTAAATAATTCCCCTAAACCCTAAACTCATAAACCTCAAATAATGCCCATGATCCATAAACCCTAAACCTGAGAAACTAGGCTAAACCCCTAAACCATAAATAATTCCCCTTGAACCCTAAACTTGAGCAACCTTAAACTCATAAACCCTAAATAATGCCCCTAAACTTGAGCAACCCTAAATAATGCCCCTAAACCCTAACCTCTAAACCATAAAATATAAACTCAAGCAACCCTAAGCCCCTAAACACTAAATATTTCCCCTAAACCCTAAACTTAAGCAACCCTAAACTCATAAACCTGACCAACCCTCTCTCTCTCTCTCCTCAAACCCTAAAACCCTAAATAATGCCCCTAAACCCTAACCCCTAACCCCTAAACCCGAACAACCCTAAACCTCTATCTCCCTATATCTTTATCGTCCCTCTACCTCTCAATCTCTCTCCCTATCTCTCTAGACATCTCGCTCACTCTCTATCTGTCTATCTCTCCCTTCCGTCTCCTTTATCTCTCCCTATTTGTCTCCTCTGGATCTCTCTACCTATTTATCTCTTCCTATCTCCCTATCTCTTGTCTCTCTCTTCCTTATCATTCCTGTATCTCCCTATCTCTCCCCTCTATCTCTCCCTCACCCTTATCAATGAAGGAAACGAAAATAAGAAAACTAGGACTCTCTCTCTCTCTCTCTCACATCTTTTTCATGACACAGATTGGCCTGCCACATATGTGCCATGGAATCCTTTCCAACTAAAGAATTTACCTTTATCATGTCTTTTTCATGATGCAGATGGCTTGCCACATATGTGGTACTCAGTCCATTCAAAAACTAATCAAATTCAGCCCACAGTTCTATGACAAAACCGCTGCAACTCATATTGTACCGCCCATAGTTTATAGACTCTAGACTATGGATAAATAAGGGAATGAATCCTCTTCTAAAGCGTAGTTTGTGCTCCCTTGTTTTTTCATCTCTCTCTCTCTCTCTCCATCTCCACCCTCTCTCTCTCTCTTCCTCCCTTTCCCTCTCCCTTATCGACAAAGAACATGGAAATAAGAAAACTAGGACATGCAAAGAGGGATGATGATATAAATTGGGAGGATGAAATGGAAACAAGATAAAATGAAGGTTCATTGGATGGGAAGAATGATGAGGAGAGGTGGAAAATAGTAAAATAGGGAAAAATTGGTGGGATCTAAAGAGAAATTGGAAAGGAAAAGGAAAACTAGGAAAGCTAAGAAGATGAAAACTAGGAGGTAGATAGGTTAGAGAGAGAGAGTAGGAGTTAGAGAGGGGAGAGAAGAAGAGAGTGAGAGAGAGGGTAGGAGGTAAAGAGGGGAAGGAAGTAGAGAGTGAGAGGGTAGGAGCTAAAGAGGGGAAGGAAGTAAAGAGTGAGAGGGTAGGAGGTAGAGAGGGGGAGAAGTAGAGAGTGAGAGAGAGGGTAGGAGGTAGAGAGGGGAGGGAAGTAGAGACTGAGAGAGAGGGTAGGAGGTAGAGAGGGGAGGGAAGAAGAGTGTGAGAGAGAGGGTAGGAGGTAGAGAGGGGAGGGAAGAAGAGAGTGAGAGAGAGGGTAGGAGGTAGAGAGCCTAGGAGGGAAGAAGAGAGTGAGAGATAGGGTGGGAGGTAGAGAGGGGAGGGAAGTAGAGAGTGAGAGAGAGGGTGGGAGATAGAGAGGGGAGGGAAGTAGAGAGTGAGAGACAGCTTGGTAGGAGGTAGAGAGGGGAGCGAAGTAGAGTGAGAAAGAGGGTAGGAAGTAGAGAGGGGAGGGAAGAAGAAAGTGAGAGAGGGTAGGAGATAGAGAGGGGAGGGATGTAGAGAGTGAGAGAGAGGGTAGGAGGTAGAGAGGGGAGGGAAGAAGAGAGTGAGAGGGTAGGAGGTAGAGAGGGGAGGGAAGTAGGGCGAGAGAGAGAGGGTAGGAGGTAGAGAGGGGAGAGAAGTAGAGAGTGAGAGAGGGTAGGAGGTAGAGAGGGGAGGGAAGTAGAGAGTGAGAGAGAGGATAGGAGGGAAGTAGAGAGTGAGAAAGAGGGTAAGAGGTAGAGAGGGGAGGGAAGTAGAGAGTGAGAGAGAGGATAAGATGTAGAGAGGGGAGGGAAGTAGAGAGTGAGAGAGGAGGGAAGTAGAGGTGAGAAAGAGAGAGGAGGGGAGGGAGAGAGGAGGGAAGGGAGTGAGATGTTTCATTTCAGCATAACATGAGTGCATTATAATGCGTTCGCGTTATGCTTTGCCTTGGTAATTTTAAAGCCTTAGGCTTGTATTTAACTTGGGCTTCCAACCCAAATGCTTAGACTGTGTTTAGGACATCCAAAGACATGTTTTTCTAGATTGTAACAAAAGTCACATTATTTGGAGCATGCTCCCCATCAGGTTTGCACTTTTTTCAATGACAAGTAAAAAAAAATAGCACCATAATCTTAAGCTCTTTGTTAGCTTTCTAATCATATAATGTTTTTCACATTTTGAGTATGTTAAGGATTTCATCTTTAATTTCTTTTGTTAGTGTATCTATTTTTTGTCAAAAACTAGTGTCTGGTATTTTTGACATTTTGTTTAACCGTTGATCAAAATTTTAAATAAATTACACTTTTAGAAACTAGACTCCATTCTACACGTATTTAATTTTTTATTTGATTTTTGATTAATTGTCAAAAAATTTAGGGGGGAGCACACTCAATTTTCTATTTTTCAGGATGTGCCCACTTTGAAAATTAGTAAAAAATCAATTATTCATCAAAAAATTATCAGAAAAACTAGGGATAAACTACATGGTGTTAGCTAATTTCTCACTGAAGTGATTTTTGAAATACAAAAAAAAAGTTAACATTTTAAGGGGAGCACACCAGATACTATGTTATGGTTTTTTAAAAAAAATAGGACCAATTTGTGTGCTCCCCCTTTTTGAAACCCTTAATCTCAACCATTTTTGAAAAAAATAGTAGTTTAGAAACTAGATTTAGAGCACTATGACTCTTGTTTTTGTTGTATCTTCAAATTTTGAATGTAACTATCTTCAATATCTCATGAATCCAACATCAGTCTTTCTTGATTTCAGAAAAAAAAAGTGGCATCTTAAGACCCCCTTTTGGTCCCTCATCTTTGTGCACTTACCCTTGCCGCACTTGTAGTAGCTAGCATCATCTCTCTTTCTCCTACCTCTGTCACGACCTATTCTACCTCTGTAATTGTTATATTGTCCTCTTTCATCATTGTTATAGTTATTATTGTATGGTCCTTGATTAGGAGGTGTATTCTATAATGTATTCACATTCCTTTGGTTTCTCCATTTGGGTCTTACGTATCCATGATTTTGATTGTATAAGGGTCTCTCAGCTAGTCCCTTCACATATGCCATTTCTTGATCTATTGTCCTGTTGTTGCGGTGGGTATTGCACCAGGGTTTGTGACGTGCATCCTTGCTACATAGTCTAAAGCACTAGGATGGGAAATCCTTGTTTTCATGGTCATCCCATTCACTGCAGACATTACAATATACTATATTGTTCCTTCTAGGTGTTGTCTTAAGGTCTACCCTTAGTGTGGTAGCCTTCTTTTCACCTTTTATCATAGGGCACTCATTTCTGAGGTTTCCTTCCCTTGAATAATATGTACACCATATGTTGGGTCTTTCTCTTTGTGGGTTATCCTTTCTTGCTAGTATTTCTTGTTTTAGCTTTAATTGCTCCAATTCCAATTTAAGTCTCTCTATTTTAGTGTTCTCCTTTACTTTGTCAGTTCTCTGCCATGTTTGGGCCTCTATGCGGCATGCTCTAGGGTGACTACTTCTGAGTAAGATGTGAAGGTTTTGTCGTCTAGTGAGGTCCTAATTTCAGGACTTGACCCTAAAATAAACCACTCAATTCTTTGCTTCTCTGTTAATGGTTCTTCCAGCTTCCTAGAAACCTCTTTAAATATCTTATCAAAATCCTTTATGGATCTTCTCCCTCTTTCTGTACTAGATCCCTCATCTTGCTAACTTTTTCAGTTGGGATCTCCGAAGATTCAAAATTATCCAAGAATTCTTTCTTTACCTCATCCCATGTTTTATCATGTTAGGGATAAGTCTTCTTATACTAGTTCAAAGCAACGTTTCTCAAAGTCCCCACAAAATCAAATAATTTGGTTTGGTCTCTATTTATGTTCTTTCTTTGTCAAATTGATTCCAAGATGATACATGCTCTGTGGCGTCAATGGTGTCCTTATTGAACACTGGAAATTTGATAGGAGAATCCATTTTATGTTTTGTTTATTCTTTTTCTTGTTTGTGGTGTGTTTTGCTTACTTTCTCTTGTGTTTTTTTAGTGGTTCTTTGCAGTATGGGTTTATATTCCCTTCCTTTGTCCCTTCTCAATTATATATCAAAATATTCTTCTCCTAAAACTACTTCATAGTCCCTTACAATTTATTCTTCTTTTTATTTTTGTTTACTCAATTGTTTGTTGTTATCTTGTATTGAAATCCTTCTAGCTTTATATGGCACATGGGGTGATGCCTGGTTGGGGCTTGTACCTCTTCAAAGTACTGCTTTGTTTTAGGGATAAATTTTTGTTAGTTAGTGACATTCCATTAGATAGTGGCATTGTTCCGCTTCCCTCTCTTATTTCAATTATGTTGTTGAACATGAGATTGTTGTCGTCAGGTACCGCTTGTAACTCATTTTCTCTTATCTTTCTCACACTTCTATTCACCAATTGTTCTAAATACTGACTCATTAAATTTTAAAGACTGGAGATTCCCTATACGGTTTACTACTAGTTCCCAATTTTTATCAACCTTGATCTGAATATTAGAAAAAATGGGTTGAATATGTGGTGTCCTACTTAATTGTGGTAGGGTTAGAGTTAGTATACCCCTACATTCTTCTTCCCATATTTTTCTAGATACATCATATGCAATAATACTTCCTTCTAGATTATTTATCTAGAATTTGAGTATCCTTTTCAATATGTGAACTCATTTGTTGCAGAGTATTATCTATATTTATTCCTATCAGATTGGTTACAACCCCTATGGTGTGCTCATTTGTTTCCTCAAACTCAAGTAAATTGTTTTTTTGTTGTTTGGTTGCACCTATAGTGGCATGCTCAACATCATCCTTATTGGTGCACTCATCCTTTACTTCCTTTCTAGCCATAACCCTTATGACATGGTCTCTTTCTATCTCTCCTACCTTCTCCATCCTCTTGCAATATATTTCCTGATGCTCCTGAGTTTGTTTGCTCCTTTTCTCTTCCATGTTCATTTCAATTACAAATTTTATGATAAATCACTAATCTCTCTTAATTTCTTTTTATCTCCCTTGACCATGGATGTTTAAGATATGGTTTTCCATTATTCCTTTTGTATCCCATGGTCAACCTAATTTGAATAGTTACATCTTTTCAAGGATCTTTTTAGATCCCTTCCCCTTTCCATTTGTCACCCCTTAGGTGCCTTCCCCCCTCTCACAAGGGTAGGACCTAAGAGATTGTTTCGCAAATCATAAAAAAAAAATTATTTCCTTTATATTATCTTTTAATTATTCCTTTTATTCCATGCTTCCCTTCTTATTTTACCTTGTTTATTCTTCACTGCTCTTACTAGGGTCCCGACAATGGAACCAAATGTTGGCAAGAGAAATGGGGACATGGTCTAGAGACTTGAGCCTAAGATACTCTTATGTAGTCTATTTATACCCCAGAAGAGACAGTGACATAATACTAGATAATTGTGGTAGGGGTTAAAACATAATGCAGTAAGACTATACTATTTATTATATATCACATGTGCATCATAAAACACTTAAATATTACTCCATAATCCTTAATCTCTCTCTTATATGTATGTTCAACATCTATTACAATAGGCAGGTCTAAGTCTCTGCTTTGTCATATATCTTTCTCTATCTTCACTTACTTTCTATCTTTCTAACTTACTATTCTTAAATAAATACATTATATTACAATAGGATGCGTCCCTTATGAAACACTCCTTTATATACTAGCCCTAGTCGGCCTTGTGCTCTGCATCTCCTTTGCGGTCAGTTGTGGTAGCTCTCTTCCATGCTCCGTACTCTACCAACAATCTATATAAAGGTTAAAGACTTAGGGCAAATTAGATCTAGAAAATAAAATAAAAAATAATTGAATTACAAATAAAAAAGCTAATTAGGGTTGTAAGGTTAGGTAAGTTTGTCGAGTTCAACAAAATGAAAAGGAAATAAAACTTTCCTTTCAGGGGTTTAATCTAGGTTAATTAATTAAATGAAGCATTTAACCATAGATGAACCTATAGGTTGTGAGTTGTTAGCATGAAGTGGATCAGATCAATCAATATCAGACAAAGTATAATCATAGATAATAGTAATAAATAAAGAGAGATTTCTTAGCTTTGTGGTCAAAGAATGTGTGTCAATTAATAAAGACAATGGGATCTGGGCACCTTGAAATATAGAAATCTCTTAGACAATCATGTGTATAGATCAAAATTAGAAGGTTCTTCTTTGCCTTATGTTGGGTCAACTTTGCTGTTCTTAATGGTGGATCCCACAATAATGTGTCCCACTTGTGGGACATCTTAATTTTTACCTAAAATCACATATTTTTTAGAAAAATTAATGATTTGTGCCTAATGGGGTTTGATTGAAGGGGGTTATATCAAAGCCCCTTGGATTGGGTCAAACCCCCTTATATAGAACCCCTAGGCTTAAATCAAACCCCTGACGGAGTCTTCTCCACACCTATCAAAATGGTAACAAAAATAATTTTGCTTCACCTTTTAGGGGACCAAATGAAGTCATTTCAAAATGCCATTTGTAATTATGTAGCCCTTAGTATTAACTTTACAAAACTTATAATATGTATTATGTTTTCTTTAATATTATATTTATAAATTTTATTATGAATGAAGGTCCATTAAAAAAAATGACGACCTCTATTCAAAACACTAGGAAAAATAACAAACCTTGTTAGAAAAATATCAAAAAATACACTGCACTCCACATAGATGTCCTCATTTCAATGACAAAATAAAATTTTAGTTTTTGTATATATGCTTAGAGAAATGTGTTACAAAATAATATAGGTCTGAAATATTTGTAAGTAGTAATTTAAAAATTAATAATAAAAAATTGCCAAAAAAATCCATGCACTAGATATTGGAGTTAATGATCTAATTCCAATAAATGATGGAAACTTTATATTTGTAGTGAAAGTTATGCATTATGGAATAATGTCACTCAATAAAAATTTAATAGAGAAAAAATTAATTGAAAAATAAAAATAAAAATAAAAATAATAGAAACAATTCTTTAATTCTTTTAAAAAGATATACCTTGAATCTACATAGAAAATACTACAACTCATTAGTTTACACCATCCTTAAACTTTTGACCATTTGTTCCATATAATTGACACAAATTGAAGAATATTGAAAAATGTTAATTTCCACTTAGGTCAAAAAGTGGGACACACTATTGTGGGATCAATTGGATTTAGTCTATGGCTATTAACTTGCTTTGTATCTGTGAACATGGTCTCTGGTGATCTATAGAATTTGCCCTATGGATTCTCAAATAATAGACTCCTAAACAATGCTAGCCTCTTTTGCACTCTTAAGGGTTTTTCTATCAAGCTAATGGTAATTAAAAATACCTTGACAAACAACATGCTTCAAACATGCACATGAGTTCTAGAATGATCACTAGGTGATTCGCATGTGCTAGGATTAGTATATGGTAGATTAAATGCAAATGATTTGTTTCTTGAATATCCTTGTATTGAGAGATGCATTTTTGTCTTTTTGTGTGCTCTAAGATGTTTATGTGTGTGTTGAAGTGAATGCAAATTGATGTCTTTTTATACATGAACATAACACCAAATTGTGAAGATTTGTGCATTGTTAGTTTGGAACCAAAGTGCAAAAGGGGGCCAGTGGAATAAAATGTTCAATTTTGATTTTACAATTAAGTGAATCAAGATCACGGTTACAAGGATGACTTTATGATTATAGACTCGACTTGAGTCAAATAGTTAGGTTTGATAGTGCCTGATAAGGGTGGATTATGAATTATGATTGGATTAATGATTAGAATTAGATAGATAAGCCAATTGAATTGTGATTGTCTGTCCAGAAACAAAAATAAGCAAGAAACATAAGACTAAATTAGATACACACAAGACTAAATACACATACCCAACCATACACAAAAATGCACCATTTAGAACTGTAAATACATTTTCCTACCATTAAAAATACTAGCACTTGCACCCATAGAAGGTTCAAAGAATACACCGATAGGAACAATTGATGAGTTTAAAAAACTTTCCGGCGTGAATTTTTTTTACGGCATGAGACAATTCCGAACACTATAATGCTCACATATAAAAACCTATCGGCTAATAATTATTTTTTTAAAAGACTAACTTGTTAATATTGACGACTAATCCAAAATTGGTCATGAAAGAATTCCAACGGGACACGGGTCTTTTGGGTCAGGAGAGTCATGGTCAATTTTTGTGAATATTAAAATCAGTATTTAGGGTATATATAATCTGTAATCACATATATTGTAAATCTGTTAAATCCCATAAGAATACGGTACACGCAAAAGACTAAAATATTCTAGCGTCGCCGTTTCCTATCTCAATTAATTATGTAGAGAGTCACATGGTTGAGCATCATATAATTATACACTCAATCATGATTTTAACATTCAAAAGAATTGACTAAGACTCCCTGACCCAAAAGACCCGTGTCCGGTTGGAATTCTTTCTTGACATAAAGATTCCCCTCCACCACTATGTACCGTCTACTCTACGCCTTTAATAGAATTTTCTTCTTACTGTTTGTTTTTTTATCGTCCGTGGAAGTCATGGTCATTGGCACAACGCAACTTGCTACGAAGTGCCTCTCAAGACGTGAGCCTTGCGTTATCCTCTCTTTTCTCGTTTATATCTTTCGATAGGATTTGGGTGCTACCAATTGCTTGATGGGGCTCTGTAGGTGGACAAAACAAACACTAGTTGTTCATTGCTTCATATTGTTCTGCTCATAATGGGGTTCTAGTGAGGTTTCTTGGAGGGGATGTTGATTGCAGGCGTTTCAAAAGGAAAAATTTAACTAACCCCAATGAAATTCGCAGCGAGTTTGTTCTGGATCTTGGTGGGATCTGTGCTATTGCTGCAGATTTGTTGGGTATCTTGTTGCCTACAAGATGAAAAACTTTCTCTGTTGCAGTTTAAGAAAAGTCTTCACGATCCCTCTAGTCGACTGAAAACGTGGATTGCTTCCACTAACTGCTGCGAGTGGAAGGGAATCCAATGCCATAATATAACAGGGCACGTTATTCATTTGGATCTTCGAAATCCTCGTGGCAACAACCAGGCAAGCGCTTTGCAGAATTTAACCGGTGCTGGTCTTTCCAGTTTCAAAGACAGTGTTGTTTCTTCCTGGTTCAATGCCAGTACTGTTCCTTCCTGGTTCAATGTCAGTGCTGTTCTTTCCCCTTTGAATGATAAACGTGACGTTCTTTCGCCATTGTTTAATCTAACAATGTTAGAACGTTTGGATCTGAGCTACAACGCCTTCATTGGTGTAAGTGTCCCTCAGCAACTTGATACGCTGAAATATTTGCAGTATTTGAACTTGTCAAATGCTGGATTTGTGGGAAAGATGCCCAGGGAGTTGGGCAACATGTCCAGGTTGCGCTACTTGGACCTTTCCACTAATTACTACATTTCCTCTTCCTCCATCACAATTGATGACATGCAGATGTTGATGGGAAACATGAGAGATCTAGAGGAGCTGCTGCTAGACGGAGCGAATATGGCGCAAGTGACAAGCGATGAATGGGACAAAGCTATCTCCACCATGTACAGTCTCAAGCGTCTTCAAATGTCCTACTGTAAGCTGTCTGGACCGATTCCCCCTTCCCTTGCAAATCTTACCAGTCTAACCCACCTCCAACTTGATGGCAATTCCTTCTTCTTGCCCATACCTGCTTGCTTACAAAACCTTTCCAAGCTGGTTTCTCTCAAGCTTAGCGGCTGTCGCCTTAATGGTTCCATCCCTTCTGATCTTTTGAGCCTTCCGAGCTTGCAAGAAGTTGACTTGTCTGCCAATCTGGACTTGGGAGGGAAACTTTCAAGCATTCTGCCACGACACTCTGCGCGGCTTAACAGCCTTGTTCTTACAGCAACAAATGTAGCAGGAGCTATTCCAGAGTCAATTGCCAACATCTCCTCGTTAACTCTCTTGGATCTCTCGCACTGCTCTGTCCAAGGTATGCTTCCTCCCACCATTGCAAATCTTACAGGACTTGTAATGTTGGATATATCAAGTAACAAATTAAAAGGGAGTATACCGTCGTTTGGGGCTAAGCGCCCACTAGGAACACCATTTCCTTTGGCCTATATCGATCTTTCAGACAACCAGTTGGAGGGTGACATACCCTCCATGTTGTTCGGTGCATTTGGGAAGCTCCGCTATGTTGACTTGAGTCACAACCGATTGGCCGGTGCCATTTCATTCCCTGCACGGAATCTTACCTCCCTCACATGGCTTGATCTGAGTTACAATGAACTGGACAGCACAATTCCTTCCTTGGCCAACATGAAGTCCCTTGTTCTGCTTGATCTGAGTAATAACCTCTTGATTGGCAAAATCCCAGCTTCCGTAGGTCAACTCCTTTCCCTCAATACGCTTGATCTAAGCAACAACGCGTTAACACATGCCATACCTCACAGCATTTCAAATCTATCTAAATTGAAGGTTCTTTCCCTATCCTCTAATCGGTTAAGCGGAAACCTTTCAGATTCCCACCTACATAACCTTTCAAGTCTGGTAAATCTAGATATTTCGAACAATGTGTTAACTGTGAAAGTCAGTCCGACTTGGAATCCCCAGAACTTGTTTACAACATTGAAATTAAGATCATGTAACATGGAGGATGAGTTTCCGGCCTTCTTGATCACTCAAACTGACATTTCCTATTTGGACTTGTCCGAAAATAGATTATGGGGAAATATTCCTGAGTGGATATGGGATTCTCCTTCTCTTCAGCAGCTCAACCTGTCTTATAACAATTTTGCAGGCGCGTTACCTTCTAAGCTTCTGGGGCCCAAAAGATTGAAAGTTCTGGACTTGCATAGCAATAAGTTACAAGGTCCGCTTCCGCTTGCTCCTCCTTCAGTGATTGTGTTGGACCTGTCAGAAAATCAATTTTGTGGATCTATTCCAGCTGAAATTGGCGAGTATCGATTTAGTTATCTGTCTCTGTCTGACAACAATCTCAGCGGTAGCATTCCACCTACTATATGTGAACTGAACATGCCTATGCAGATTCTGGATTTGTCAAATAATAGACTTACTGGTAAGATTCCTCCAGGTTTTGTAAACTGCAGTTCTCTTGAGGTATTGAATTTGGAGAACAATCGTTTAGAAGGCGAGTTGCCAGCGGAGTTGGGAAACGTCACTTCGCTTCAAACACTGAAAATCAGGGGAAATCTTCTAAATGGAAATCTGCCAACACTTGCAAATTGTAAACAGTTGCAGATATTAGATGCGGGAGATAACAGTCTGTCAGGGACCATTTCTTCAAATTGGATTGTAGAGTTTCCTAATCTTAAGATTTTGATCTTAAGATCAAACAGATTTGAAGGAAGTGTACCTGCTGATGTAAGCAAAATACCGTATCTTCAAATACTAGACCTTTCAATGAACAGTTTTTCAGGAGTAATTCCGAACAGCATTTCAGAGATGAAGGGCATGGCAAACGACTCAACGAACAGTAATACAAAAGTCTTTGAGTTTGGATGGATAACAGGTAAAACCTATGTAGAGAAAATAATCATCAGAAGCAAAGGATCGGAGCTGGAGTTTGTGAGAAGTTTAAGTTTAGTAAAATGTCTTGATCTATCAAACAATAGAATATCTGGTCAAGTCCCTGAAGGCATGGGATCTCTCGTTGGTTTGATCATTCTTAATGTTTCAAGAAACCAAATTAGTGGTGGTATACCGAAGTCCTTGGGAAAAATGGCACAGCTAGAGTCCCTTGACCTCTCGCAAAACCAATTGTCTGGAGTTATACCTGTTGAGTTGCAACTTCTCACATTCCTAAGTTTCTTAAATCTTTCTTACAATAATCTTAAAGGAAGGATTCCGCAAGGGGGACAGTTCTTAACATTTGATGGCTCATCCTTCTCAAACAATTCAGATCTATGCGGACTCCAACTGAATAAGTCTTGCTCGTCTTCGCCAAAGAATGAAAGCAAGCCTACGAGCAAGCCTAAGAAAAAAGAAGGGGAGGATAAAATGATGGCAACAGAGGGAATTGACAGTTTCATTGTGTTGATGGGGATGAGCTTTGGAATGGGCGCAGGCATATTTGTAGCTCCTTTGTTGTTTCTGAAGAAACGCAGGGAAAAGTTCTTCCATTTGTTAGACAGTATATTGATTTGGATTGTTGACTTGATTCCGTGTGAGAAGTTGATTCCGTGTGACAAGTTGCAGATGGCGGACGAAGACCAAGAGCATTCCAAAGAAAGCAAGAAATTAATACGCTTTTGCGTACATTGTACTCAAATTGACAGATATACTAAACGTATAGTTCATACTAAATGTATATGTTGACCTAAAAAAAAATTAATATCTTTTTGTTTACGGGAAGGGCTCAAAAACTAAAGGTTTATGGTGGCTATCATAAAAATTAGGGTTAAAGAGGTTACGAATTCTTACAAATTGGATTATTGTCTCTATTTATCACCTCTAACCCAACTCTCTTTGTAGAACAACCTCCTCGACTCCATAAGCCTATCTATTAGGCATAGTCCAACTCCCCTTTGGACCAACCGCCATGCATCATCTAAGGTCTTTGCGTTCTCTCATAAATTTATTTTGAGCCATTACAAAGTTGTTAAAAGGAGTTATAAAACTTTGTAAAGGTAATTAAAAAAGATTAAGCAATTTAAAGGTTATCAAGAAAAATTAAATGAGTTGTTTTAATATTAATAACAAATATATTTATAAGGAAATAAATACACTTAGCATTAATTTAGATTTAAGTTAGTTGATATAAAATAATAAATAGCAATCAAATCTTAATAAAAGGTGGTCTATGTAAATTCTAAATTTGTTAAATAATAGTCTTATAGGTTAAATTGTATGTTGGAAAATGAGCCACACTCAAACTAAAGATGTCCTAGTCACCAAGAGGGTCGCTAACTTAGTGGTAGAGGATGGTAGAGCACCCTCACAGCGCATAGGAGGTCCTAGGTTCCACCCCTAGTTGGTCCATGAAAAGTTTGGCATTAAAGCTCAAGGCCGTCAAGCTAGGATCCCTAGCACATGTAGCGGTCACTAAGAGGGTTGGTAACCAGTGCTAAAGCACCATAGCAACAAATGGGTGGTCCTAAATTTGACTTCTAATTGATCTTTAAAAAATTCAAACATATTAAATTTCGAGGAAAATTATTTAGAAGAATTCCCTGGAGAGTTGGAAACATGACTTCACTTCAAACACTGAAAATCAATCGAAATGGTCTGAATCTCTACCTACTGATTTTAGCAAAATACCGTACTTCAAATATTAGACCTTTCAATGAACAGTTTTCCAGGAGGAAATCCGGACCGCATTTCAGAGATGGAATAAAGAAGGCTTTGAATTTGGAAGGATGCCAGGTTCAACCTATGTGGAGAAAATAATAATCACAAACAAAGGATCGGAGATGAGAGTTTGTGAGATTTTTGAGATTGATAAGATGTCTTGATCTATCAAACAATAGAATATCTGGTAATATCCTTCAAGGGATGGGATCTCTCGTTGGTTTTTTCACAGTCCATAATATTATTCAGTCTTGTATTTCTGGATTTAACTGTGTATAATTATTTACCATCAACGTTTATATTAGTGGTGCTATGCCAGAGTCCATGGGGAACATAGTACAGCTATAGTCACTTGACCTCTCGCAAAACCAACTGTCTGGAGTTATTCTGCTGAGTTGCAATTCTCACATCCCTAAGTTACTTAAATCTGTCAAACAATAATCTTACAGGAAAGGCCTGTTAATGACATTTGATGCCTCATCCTTCTCAAACAATTCAGAGCTCTTTTGTTGGTTTTGACGAAACAGGCCGGGCTTCTCAAGGTTTGAGCTACTACGGTCCCACCTTCCTTCCCCTCTCCATAACGGCTCGTTTGGCAAGCGTGGCAGTGGCCCGCACACTCGTCCGTTAAAACCTCCGTCTCCTCCTCCATTTTTCGACTCATACTGCACGGTTTCATTTCCGTCACTGTTAGTTAATCTTAGCAGTTGTAGTGAAATTTTAAATTTCAATTTGAATCTTTTCCTGCCCAATGCATTCCGCCTAAATTAAATCACCATACAAGTTGCAAATTGCAGATGGCATTAAATCCATTCCACAATTATTCGCAGATGGCACGTTATATTCTTTAACCCCTTCCATCCATCCCAACAGAGACAAAATCCAAACCTGTTGTCTCATTTTACATGTTTATATTGTTGTTTTCTAATTGGTTGTTTAACTGGGAATATAAGTTTGTTGTATTGCAGAGAAGATGGTTATCGAATATACACTTAACAATGGTGGGCTTCACCCACGCTTTTGTAGTGTTTGCAATGATTTCAACAGGTTTTAACATCTCAGCAGGGCACGTAAACCCGTAGGTCACATTAGCCTTAGCAGTGGTCGGTCACATCACAGTTGTCTACTACTTGCTTGTTTTTCTCACTGGCGGCCTGCTAAGTAGGCCAAAATAACTTTCTGCTACAAAAACAAATCCTTGCTCTTGTGAAAAAGGATTCACAATAAGCTTTTTTAATTTTTTGGGGGTCTTGCTTGCTCTTTTGGTTCTGCTTTGGCTAGCGGAGAGTGGAAGGAGCACAGGGCCGTTAATTTAAGCTTTTTAACTCTGCAAATTTTATTTTATTTTTAAATGTGGAATATTAAAATTTAATCAAATTTGCAGTGTGATTTGGGCATTGCATATTTCTCCACGAGGTTATAGGAGCTCTGTTTCAATCGCTGCCATTAAAAATTTACACTTTATGTGGTCGCTAGACTCACTGATTCCTCTTGAGTTTACAAAATAAATAACTAGCAATTGGACCCATAGGTTCAATTGGCAAACTAAAAACTTTCCCAAGAAATTATAGAATTTATTAGATATTTTAATTATTTATTAATTATAAGTTATTTAATCCACTAAATTATCTTATCAATTTTTATTGAAATTTCTAACTATTGTCTTCTTTCACTTACATTAGTGAATTTCTTTTTACATTACATATTGAGATCATATATATATCAGCAAAATCCTATATAAATATTGACAGTTTGTCCAAAATCTCTCCTTTCATATGATACAGTCTTTTTAAAAATTTGATTGTATTTTACACCAAAAATGGCTAAATACCGCTATACAACTGTCAAATTTAAGCCCTGATGAACAAGTAAAATTATTAGTATGTCAATTCCTTGCGAGATAAATATTTATATTTTTTAAGTTGTCATTACTTTACATTCACTCCCTATGGGAGATCACTTATCCCTATAGATCATTTAAAAAATATAATTTTGAAAATTATAGTTCACCTTCTAAGTAATTTGTCCAAATTGTATATATGTAGTAAATTAATTGAATCTCTTATTATTTTTATATAATCCTCCATAGAAACAAATGAAAATAATTATGTGAGGGTACAATAGATTTATCAACTTATATCTAAAATTATGCACATAAGGCATAATTATATTTTTCTATTAAATACATACTAAGATGGCTCATAATACATCTACTGGAAATTTTCATAAGTATGTATTTGATATATGAACTTTTATAATATCTATCACATTAAAAAAATTAGAGAAATACTTTCAACATATAATCAACAATACTACCCTAACTAACTAGATCATATATTATGGTTTTTTAATATTATAATAATAATATGTTCTTCTCAAACTCATTATAACTCAATAATGAAGAAGAAAAACAATTATGTGACATTCATATAAAACAGTACAACAACATAAAATAAAAAATATTAATGATTAATGCTTGCTATAAGAGATTTTTTTATTTTAACTCAAACTCATATTATTGCAAAATTATATAATGTGGAAGACCGGTAGAAAATAAGATAAACCATAAAATAATTAAATAAAATGAAAAAAAAAATTAATTATTATGACTCATCTCAAAAATAAAATTTTATAAAAATCTATTAGTAAAAAATAATAATAAAACCACGCATGGATATATCTATAATTATATAATAATAATAGATTATATCATAATTATGAATATAAAATATAATAATTATAAATAGCTTGATATCTCAACTTATGTCATATACCAGTTATTAATTATAAATATACCATCTATTAATATTCCTATATTTAACAGTAAAATTCACCTCTTTGCTCTTAATGCCTTTACAACAGTTTTTAATTAGACGGAAAGTAGTAAACGTCATCTGTTCACACTTACTACCTTTACAAACATCAATACCCTTCCACTTATTCCTGTCATCGTTATGGTTAATTTGTGTGAGCTGACATTGTTTTATTTTACACAATTTTGATTTTGATGTGAAGAAATCTAGGTTAATGGATTAAAATATACAAATGTTATTGAAATTTATGTAATCATTAAGATGATTTCGATGTCAAATCAACAAAAATATTACTGTCAAATAAAATATTACTGTCGATTTGATTTTGTTTGAAGATTTTACTTAGTTGGCCGCTGCAATCACCATTATTTCATCTCTACTGTGCATTGTGCATTGATGGGTTTATTGCGTATGTGCACTGCTGTCCATTTCGTGCCCTAGAACATGCTGCACCGCCCAAGTGAATCTGTCCGTTTTTTTTGTCGTCGGGTAAACGATTTCTGGTGGAGATGGAAGCGGACGTAGACACGGAAAGAAGACAATGTTTTGCAGGTAATGTAGGGCGGCCTTGGGAAACATGAAAACATACCCAGTATGGATTTTTGTAAAGAAATGCTTGTTGTTGACATCAACAAATCCAATCTTCAGTCGCCCTTACTGCGCAAACACCATTTTGGAGGCTCTTGGGTGCATATGAGGAGAAATAAGCTCTCTTCGAGCTATGTCAAAGTGAATCATTGTCAATCCATGTGTGTTAATCCCTGGCATGGCATGGTCTGTGGAGTAATGAGAGTTGCACTTAGTCCTGTGCCTGATGTATTGCCTGTCATGCCCAAAACTGATGTCTTAAAATGCTTTGCATGAACCTCTGTGGGATTAAGACATGGAAGCCCATTCATTGTATTCGAGGAAGCTGATGTGTCGGCTACACAGAAATCCTGCCAGGTCGGCCGGTAGAAAGAAAAGCTCAGCCGGCCCAACTTACCAAACACGCGTCTCTGACATAAACCTTTGGACCACCTAAAAATTACATGTCCCGTCAATTGTCAACATCCACACACTTACTGACTCTTGCCTTCCGTGGGAAATCAGATAAAAATAAAATGAAGGAAAGATAAAGCCGGTTCTTATCATTAATGATATTTTTTGAAAAAATCAATGGTCAAGATGATTTTCATAGTAGTCATTTTAATCTTGATCATTGATCTATATAATTTATCATGTGGTACTCACATATGGAAGGTTTTCAGCGTAATAATAAATTAGTTTTAATGATAATTACAACTAGTTGTTAGATGTTTTAAAAATGATTGGTGTCTATAAATAATAGGACTCTTGTAAAGGTATAAACATATATGGACGTCTTAAAGGCATACAAATTTAAGATTAAATAGGTCTTCATAAAAAATATATGGGTATCTTTTAAGGCATAAAATGCTTGCAAGAAGTCTTCTTTATTGCAACAAAAGTGTTTTTACAAAATGTAGCAATTGCTCTCTAAGTTCTCTCTCTTGTTGATTTCTAAAAAAGATGTCTACAAATGACAAGCAATGTCTTTTTATAACAACTTTAGGTAGTTACAAGTTATAGCTAACCTATGACTATATTTCTAACCAAAATTTCACTCACCCTAAACCTTAAATGAATCAAATCACTGTCAAACATAAGAGAGGCCCAAATACAAAAAATGAACAAAGTCACTTTGAAATTAAAACAAGTCACTAAAGTTGAATTTAGGACATTAAAGCACACACATTCTTTGGATCCTCAATTTACAATTTTGTTGGAGCTTCCTTTGATAGGGTTGCTTTGAAATCACCTCATGCTTGATCTTTGCCTTGTGATCTTCAGAATGTATACGTGATACTTACTTGTGTTAATCAAAGATGGAGTTGAGAAGACAAATAAATTTTTTTGGGTGATATGATCACAACATAAACAAAGGAAAATATCACCCATCAAATTAAATGTGTCTAACAAATAGCAGTAAAACATCAATATGGATCAGATACATTCTTGGAGCCAAAAACAATGCTTATTGGGTCTAATTTTATTGACAAACAATTGCCGTGCAACATATTAGATTAAATTCATCTATGGAGTCTTTCAATTACCAATCCCAAATTTGTCCTTGAGTTCAAACATATTTTGCTATTTTATTTACTCAAAAAATATTTTATTTTATTTACTTTATTTTTACTTGAAGAGTTATTTTTATTTACTTAAGAGTTATTTCATTTACTAAAATGTTATTTTATTTACCTAAGAGTTATTTTATAGTTTTAGTTTTCTTAAATATATGTTAGTTGTGTTTTGGTTTTTATGTATCTAGTTCACGACATGTCGGTTCATGCCTTGCTGCCATTGCCACTGTAGAATGTCTATCAACATAATAACTCTTAAGTAAATAAAATAAAATATCTTTATGTAGTAAATAAAATCCCTTGAATATTTCTCGATAGATGTATTTGCAAAAAAACTAAAACTATAAAAATAAATTTCTAAAGAGTAACAAATAAATCATATTGCAATGTTTATATTATAGGTATTACTTGACATGATTCAAATGTTATCACCTACCATTTAAATGTCCTTGCACTTTATCTTATGTTAGCTCTTTGACTAGTCTAACCCATTGTCTACGTCTTTTGTCATTGTTTTAACATATGGAAACTAGCTATAGCTAAGCCAATGACCAATTTGAGGCCAATAGGTATTAGGAGGTCCATTAGCCATTGGCATCAAATTGGGTTTTGGCTATCCTTTAAAACTCTTCATTTAAATCTGGGTTTCAACAACTTCTTTCATGGATGGTAGGCTTTGCTCCAAGCATTAGAAAAGTATTCACACTTGTAGAGGAAGGACCATAAGGAGCCCTATGGCAACTCACTAGAGCTTATGCGGTCATCAATGATTCTAGTTTCATGAGTTGATTACTCATTGGTATGCCCTCTTGTTTATTTTAAATGATCTCAAATTTTATATTTGTATGTCCTTTATAAGTCTGAGAACACGTAGAGCCAAAAAATCATATAATCATGGAAAACAAGAATCTTAATATGATACATCCAGTTTATAGGTTACTAAGCCCCCATTTCTAGGACATAATCAACATCAAGGTTCTAGCTCACCAAATCCTCATAAACACTAGAGGAATACTTGAACACTCGATCTTTTTTGGCAAGTACTCCCTGGAATTGTCTATTGTAGTTTACAAAGGCTAGAGATTTGATAAAGAAGGGCTATCCACAAATCTCCTTAAAAGGTCAAATGTAAGGGAAGTAAGAATAGAGTTTTGTTTATGCACGAGAAGTTAAGTTATGTTTATGTACGGGAAACTAGGCTTGATTGCTATTGATTATAATGGTTAACGAGGAAAGGTAAGGGAAATATTTAAATTAAAGCTATCAACAATTTAAATGTAACTTTAGGGGTAATAGTTGGGGTGGTTATGGTTAAGCTGATTAAGGAAAAGAATTTGATAGAACAGAGTAAGAGAGGGGCCCACTAGCCATGTAGGAAGTCAAACCTTAGAGTGTGTGAGGTAAGCCTCTAACCCATGTAGACTAGCAATGTTTATGTGGAAAACATTTTTTTATTGTTTTTTGGTCAATGGTGACTTATGAAGGGCTAAAAATCTTTATAAAATGAAAATTATTTTAATTATTGTGATGAAAATAAAATAACCTGACTAAGTTTATCTAACAATTTATTTAGAGCAAATAATTAATCTAGTATAGATATTTTAAATATGCCTATCTAAAAATTGATTAGGGAGTTATTTTACTTAAAACTTATTTTATTTTAGAATATTTTATTTAATTATGTTGTTTACTATATTTTTATTTGAAGAACTATTTTACTTTTGTATGTAAATTTTAATTTTGAAAAGTCACCATTCATTATTTATGTAATTTTTTTGTTTTTTTTTCTACTTTGAAAAGTCTAGTAAATATTACACTTATATTTTATTTTTTAAATTTATGTTTATGATTAAAATATAATTATTTGACGTGTAAATAGCAATCAAATTCTTAATGGGCGAAGAGACTCGAGTTAGAGAGGATTAAGTTCGTTAACCCCTGGACTAATCTTCATGGAGTATGAGAAAATGATGACAAGGCGGGATTTCATGAATCGTGGCCTCCTTGGAGGAGATTTAAACCGTTTATGAGTCAGAAATATTTATAGTTGTCATAATGTTTTAGCTTGGACGGGACTTCCACTGTATAGTTGATTTTTTTTAGTATTGAGAGGAGGTTCTTTAAATACAGAGGCAACATTACTTGATTGAAGCAACATTTATTCTTCTTGGGGAGTGTAGGAAGTCCTTTCGGTGATTTGAAGAAGATATTCAATTAAGGCTTGTAACTGTTGAGATGTTGATAAAGTATGGCTCAAGCGATCGTGGCACAGACTATAAGTTGATATGAAAGGCATTTATATTTCAGATCTATGAAGATTACACCCATCGCAGTTGAAGGCATCAACCTAAGTATGTCAGGACTCGCGAGCCTATGACATGACAGAAGCCAAGCCACTTAGATTGAAGACCATTTAAGACTCTGTCTTGCGAATGAGAATGTTCGATTGTCATGACGTATTGGCTGAATGAACCTTTCTATTTAGGTGGCGGATTTCCCATCTAAGTCAACATTTCAGGATCTATTCTCCGTCTTTGCTTCTTTTTTGCGCTGCAGGTTCTTCAATGGAGCGACTTTATGTCAACAGGTGAATCTCCTTCCCACCATTACAGTGGGAACCTAAGATTATCTGGCGAATCAAGATCACAGATATGTGCCTTATTTTCGACAGAGATTGTACCTTAGTGTAGTTTGCAATAAGGAATGTATGTGGGCAGAGGTGGATTCAGGGGACTAAGGACAGAGCAATTCGCTGGTCAGATGTGGTTCCACATTTTTTGTCCAATGTCACGGACATAGTGTAAGACTGCCATTATGTCCATGCAATTGGAATAGGATTGGTTGCCGGTCAATTGTATAGTACCGAGAGGTGGAACCAGGCCCGTCTGGCTTATGATATAAGCAATGGGGAGGCATTAGTTGGAGGTATATTCCCTATTGACCTGCTAAGGATGTCCAGAGCAGCTGAGTGTGTATATCAAGCAGTGCAGCAAGGTTTGATGTGCCGATGTAAGGCAGGATTAGAGAAGGCTTTGAGGGGGCATGTCTATGATTTCCCACTCAACTAGCAACCAGGTGTTGGGATGTTTTCATTGCTATGAGGTTCCTACGAGCCCATGCCCCTGATTGGGCTCCACACATGCCGAAAGAAATTCTGGAGATTGAGGACGAGGAGGAGGAAATGGCTGCTCAAGGAGCGGCTTACATACCTGATGAACCAGCTCGAGGACATGGAAGACAATCAAGGATGTTGAGGGGTGTCGATGGATCTGTGGAATCCAGGGTGGAGGGTTCATGGTGCTCAGTTTTTTGTGATGTCGTTTGTTTTGCGTAGCATGTTGGTGCAGATATGTAATGTAGTGTTTTATGTCTTTATGTTTTAGTTTGCTTCTGTTTGGGGGCTGTTAATGCCCGCTCACTGTTAATCTCTGTGAATTTTGGTATCGAGCCTTACAAAGCTAATTTCCTTGGCCCATTTTATTTAGGGTTCGATTGTATAAGCAATATTTCGATATTAATATAAGTCTGGTGGCCTACCACCTTTATGATTAAAAAAATAGCTATCAAATTTACATGGCCATGACATGAGACTCCTTGTTGCAACCGTAGAACACCCCTCGACATAATAATACTCAACCTTGGGATTATGAATTGGTGCTAATATGATAATATAATTAATGTGAAAATTAAATGTATTAATGTAAGGGTATTTAGTTTAAATTTAATGAAGATATCATTGTCATAGGTGTCAAAAATCAATTTACTATGGTACTAGAAAATAAAATCTTGTTGAATAATCATTGTTGATCTAAAAATTTGACTTCGTGGGTGTGAACTTGAATTGACTAGATTTTGATGACTAAAAATAATTTGTCTTGTTAGTATGTGGTGACAGATCATGTTGTAGGGGCTTCGGGTACACGCAATAAAGTAAATTTTGGTGACTTTATTAGTCGTAGTTTCCCCCTAGAATAATTAACAAGGGAGTACAGGGGGACAGAGCCCCTCTTGTGGGGTCTAAGGGGATTATTGGCCCTAGTGGAGGCCTAAGGGTAGAGCCCACGGTGGGGGTCTCGGGGCAACACCCCTAACAGGGGTTGCTGGGGACAGCGCCTCCGAAGTAAAAATTGGCCTATATTTAATAAAGGCGTCGGCAGTTAGTTTGTTATTAGTTGACATGTAAAAACCCACTTTTGCTAACAGCCAAAGAGGCTTGATAAATAGCCGCTGGAGAAGGCAAAAAGCCAATAGGCAAGAATGAGATTGTAATGCATTTCATGTAGCATAGTAGCAAGATTGAGCTGAAAAGATTGTTGATTGTAATCGGTTTGTTATGCTAGATAATGAAATACTAGATGGCTATTTGTGGATGTAGCTCACATTGGGTGAACCACGTTAAATCTCTGTGTTCATTTGTGTTATTCTTCATTGTTTATTTCTATGCGTTGTTAATCTGCATATAGTTGTATAATGTGTATTGCTCTGGTCTGCCTAACATAATCCTAACAACTGGTATCAGAGCTATGTAATTTTTGTTAATTGGTAGGGAATTTCATATTTGAGTGGGAGCAATGGAAGAAGGAAAATTCAAGGTCGAGAAGATTAATGGCCAGAACTATCAATTATGGAATATGTAGATGGAAGATTATTTGTATCAAAACGATCTGTGGAAACCATTGCAAGGAAAAGAGAAGAAGCCAACTGCAATGCCAGATGAAGAATGGGAGATACTAGACAAAAAGGCACTGGGAACCATTCGGTTGTGTCTGACACCATCCATGGCATTTAATATATCAAAAGCAACAACTATTGATGGATTGATGATAGCGTTGGAGCAATTGTATGAAAAACTCTTAGCCTCAAATAAGGTATTTCTTATGAAGCATTTGTATAACATGAAAAATGAGTGAAAGAGGATATGTAATAGATCATTAAAATCAATTCAATATAGTCACTAGCTAATTAAATTTTGTAAAGGTGAATTTTGATGAAGAGGCAAGGGCTCTCTTGTGATTTTATGTTCTTTGCTAGAAAGATGGAATAGCTTGGTCATGGTTGTAAGTAACTATGTCTCTGGTTCAAATACATTAAATTTTGATGATGTTATTGGTGTTATCCTTAGCGAGGAAATGCGATGGAAAAACATAGGTGAGACTTCAACATCGAGTAATGTTTTGAATGTAGAGAACAAGGGAAGATCAAAGGAGAGGGAAAATCCCTGCAAGTCATGGGAAGTCACAAGGGAAGAAAAGCATATCTCATTCCAGAGGACGGAAGGATTGCTGGCACTGTGGAAGTCAGGGCACCTAAAAACGATTGTTGGTATCGGAAAGGCAAACAAGGAAATAGACAACAAGATGATAGTAAGGAAGCTAATGTTGCAAGTAATTAATTACAATATGCTTTAATTATGTGTTTAGATAATGCAAATGAATCTTCTTGGGTAATAGATTCAGGGGCTTTGTTTCATGCCATACCCCATAGCAAATATTTCCTAGATAATGATCAAGGTGATTTTGGACTGATATATTTGGGTGATGATGAACCATGTTAGATTGTTGGAAAAGGGAAGATAAAAATTAAGTTGTAGAATGGAAATCAATGGTTGCTGCAAGAGGTAAGGCATGTTCCAAATTTAAGGAGCAATTTAATTTTTGTAGGACAACTGGGCGGTGAAGGTTGCATAGTCACCTTTGCAAACAAAGTTTGGAAGGTCACTAAAGGTGCATTAGTAGTAGCTAAGGGTGAGAAGGTAGGCACATTGTATTTGTGTACTAGAAATACTTATTCTACCCTTATTGCTATAGAAACAATTGATGTAGGTATAATAGAGACACTTACAATAGTTGCTACATGTACAGATGCATAACTATGGCATCATCTAGACTTGCGCACATGAGTGAGAACGGGATGAAGATCCTCCACTCCAGAAAGTTGCTACCAGAATTGAAGTAGATTGACTTGGAGTTTTGTGAAAATTGTGTCTATGGAAAGTTTAGAAAAGAGTCTGATTTCTCAAGGTTGGGAAATAGAAGAAGAGTAAGAAGTTAGAGCTTGTGTATTCAGATGTATGGGGACCATCTCAAGTATCATCTCTTGGTGGCTCTTGTTATTATATTACTTTTATTGATGATGCAACTAGAAAAACATGGGTTTATTTCCTACAAAGAAAATAAGATGTGTTTGAAACATTTAAGAAATGGAAATCTTTGGTTGAGAATGAGACAGGGAAAAAGGTGAAATGTCTTCGATTTGATAATGGAGGTGAGTATTGCAACAAAGTTTTAGAACTACTATTCATTCAAAGGAATCCGTAGGTAGAAAACAGTTCGAAGAACCCCCACAAGAAAATGGTGTGTCTGAGAGGATGAATAGGAAAATCATGGAGTGTGCAAGGAGCATGAGGTTGTATGTTGGACTACCTTTACATTTCTAGGCAGATGTTGTACATACTGTTGTTTATTTATAAACAAAGGACCTTCAAATCCTTTGGATGGTGGTATTCTAGAAGAGGCATGGATAGGTAATAAGGTTAATTATTCTTTTATGAAAACCTTTGGTTGTGAAGCTTTTGTCCATGTTGATATTGAAAACAAAACCAAGATTGATGCAAAATCTAAAAAATGTACCTTCATTGGATATGGAATAGATGACTTTGGTTATCAGTTACAATATGAGATTTTAAAAATTAGATAATTATTAGAAGCATAGATGTTATATTCAATGAGAAGGTCATGTATAAAGATCAACTGCAGGAAAAGAAGCATGAACATGCAAGAAAGGAATATGTGGTGCTGGATGAAATTCTAGAAAGTAAATTGCCATTGGTACCTGATGCTCAACAACAACAAGAAGATATCCCACAGACTCCTGCAAGTGTTAGACGTTCTACAAAGTTAAGTAGACCGCCCAAAAGATTTTCTCCTTCATTATACTCTATTTTATTAACTGATTCTAGTGAACCTAAAGGATTTGAAGAAGTAATGCAGGTAGATGCCAAATAGTAGTGGGAGCTAGGCATGAAAGAGGAAATGGATTCCTTGCTGCAAAATTAGACTTGGGACTTAGTCGACTTACCTGCAGGTAAAAGAGCGTTGCTAAACCTAGATTTAGTAAGGGATAGTTGTGGACTACTTTAATTTGAATCAAATGCTAAGCTATGAAAGTAAATGCAATGGATATGAATAATTAGATTTATTAACAACTAATGAGTATCATTTGATGAAGATTCTAAACTTGATTATTTTTTGCCTAATTGTTAGTTAAATGCTTTGGGTCCTGTGCTAAATCTCTACTTTGTCCCAGTCAAGTATGTAAATCTAGGTCTATTCTATAGTTACAAATTCATCATATGTGCATAGATTTGACCCTACTTAGTGTGTATTTCTAAATTTAATGTCCCCTATTGGAACAATACTAAATTTACCCTAAAAATTCAAATACCCCAAGTTTAGGGTTAGGGTTTTAGAATTGCCATTTATATTACCTTCCAATTTGCATCATTCTTGTGCCCTAAATCTGCAGTCATAATATAAGAAACACATATACAAAATATAGGTATACAAACATACCTCTTGAATTATTAGTGTTAGATAAGATTTCCCTGCATTCAAATTCATAAACAATATTTCATTTATCCATTCACTCAACTCCATCATAGTGGTGATGATAAGACATTCCTTGGCACATGATGCCTCCATGTAGGCCCTTACGGGGGGCATGGCAGATCACATGTTCAGTTCCTCCATATAGGCCCTAACTGTTAGTAGGTGGCGACTAATCAAGAAAGTACTGTACACTAGCCATGTATCCTCACCGGGGTTCGGGGCTGGGCTGGGCCGGGCCTTGAGCCGACATAAAAAAATTCTATTTTTGTGACCGACATAAGAAAACCCTATTTTTGTGACCGACATAAGAAAACCCTATTTTTGTAACCGACAAAAAGGCTTGATAAAAAGCGGCTAAGGGTTAGGGTTTTGATATATTGTATTGTAGTATTTGCAACGGTATTGAGTTGCAGGGATTGCTGGTTGTAATCGGTTTGATTTAC
The DNA here is from genome assembly GCA_027924645.1 of Cunninghamia lanceolata. Lineage (NCBI taxonomy): Eukaryota > Viridiplantae > Streptophyta > Pinopsida > Cupressales > Cupressaceae > Cunninghamia > Cunninghamia lanceolata. The sequence continues at coordinate 4,550,902 of BSBN01000433.1, read as the reverse complement.
TGGATAATAATATTGGACTCTTTGTTTGGTGGATGTAGCCCGAGTTTGGGTGAACCACGTTAAAACTTATCTTTCGCTGTTATTAATTTTGTGTATTTCTATTTCTCTGTTTAATCTTTATTTGCATTTAATTGATATCTTCTGCCGGCTAACCCTAACAAGTGGTATCAAAGCGAGTTGTGTTCGATTATCATCTGCAGGAAAGTCTCACGGTTGAGTGGGAGCAATGGCGGATGAGGGTAAATTGAAGGTCGATAAATTCAATGGGCAGAACTATCAGTTATGGAAGATGCAGATGGAGGATTACTTCTATTAAAAGAATTTATGGATGCCGTTGGAAGGAGTATCCAAGAAACTGACAACAATGTCTGATGAGGATTGGAATCTTCTTGACGGAAAAGCACTGGGAACCATTCGGTTGTGCTTGGCACCATTGGTGGCATTCAATATAATGGAAGCGAAGACAACAGATGGTCTAATGAAAGCTTTGGCTAAATTGTATGAAAAACCCTCAGCCTCAAATAAGGTATTTCTCATGAAGCATTTGTTTAATTTGAAAATGGTTGAAGGTGGACCTGTGACAGGTCATTTAAATGAATTTAATACGATTCTTAGTCAATTGACTTCTTTAAATGTAAAATTTGATGAAGAAGTTAGAGTTCTCTTGATATTATGTTCATTGCCTGAAAGCTGGGATAGTTTGGTAATGGCGGTTAGTAACTCTGTTTTTGGTTCAAATACCCTGAAATTTGATGATGTTGGTGTTATTCTGAGTGAAGAAATTCGTAAGAAAAGCTCAGGTGGATCCACATCAGGCAGTGTTTTGAATGCAGAAAGCAGGGGCAGATCAAAGGAGAGAGGAAAAGGTTTTGGAGGTCATGGGAAGTCACGAGGAAAATCAAAGGACAAAAGATCCCAAACCAGAGGACAAAAGGATTGCTGGTACTGTGGGAAACCAGGTCATCTAAAGAAAGATTACTGGTCTTGGAAAAATAAATGAGACAAATAATAAGGCAATAAGGAGGCAAATGTGGTAAGCAACAAGTCTGAAGATGATGCTTTGATTCTTTCCCTAGATAATGCTGATGATTCATGGGTTTTAGATTCAGGGGCCTCATTTCATGCTACACCCCATAGAAGTTATTTTCTCGATTATGTCCAAAGGGATTTTGGGTTGGTTTATTTGGGAGATAACGAACCCTGTCAGATTGTTGGAAAGGGAAGAATCAAGATTAAGTTGCAGAATGGGAATCATTGGCTACTACAAGAGGTAAGGCACGTTCCAAGGCTCAGTAGGAATTTAATTTCAGCAGGGCAGCTAACTGAACAAGGTTGCACTGTTACATTTACTGATAAAAATTGGAAGGTTTCAAAAGGTGCCTTAGTAGTAGCAAAATGTGTGAAAGTAGGCACCTTATATCTTTGTACAGGTCATACTGTTCCTTCTACTTTAACTGTTACAGAGAAAAAATAAACAAGTTCAGGAACAGTTGCTGCAGGTTTGCAGGAAGAGACTGGAAACGTTGCTGCAGGTTCTGAGACAACACTGTGGCATAACAGACTTGGGCATATGAGTGAAAAAGGTATGAAGGTACTTCATTCTAAGAAAGTTTTACCAGGTCTGAAATGTATTAATATAGATTTCTGTGAAAGTTGTGTGTATGGTAAACAAAAGAGAGTCAATTTTCTCAAGGATGGAAAGCAAAAGAAAAATAAAAAGTTAGAGCTTGTGCATACAGATGTATGGGGACCAACTCAGGTATCTTCTCTCGGTGGCTCTCGGTATTATGTTACATTCATAGATGATGCAACTAGGAAGGTCTAGATTTATTTCCTTAGACAGAAATATGATGTATTTGAAACATTTAAGAAATGGAGAAGCTTGGTTGAGAATGAGATGGGTAAAAGATTAAAATGTCTCAGATCTGATAATGGCGGTAAGTATTGCAGCAAAGAATTTGAAGATTATTGTTCATTTAATAGAATTTGTAGGCAGAAAATAGTTTTAGGGACTCCACAGGAAAATGGAGTGGCTGAACGCATGAATAGGACAATAATGGAGTGTGCAAGGACCATGAGATTGCATGTTGGGCTGCTTTTAAATATGTGGGCAGAAGCTGTCAACACTGCTATATATTTAATTAACAGAGGTCTTTCAGTTCCTTTAGGCTGTGGTATTCCAGAGGAAGCATGGACAGGTAAGAAGGTGAGTTATTCTTTTTTGAAAACCTTCGGCTATGAAGCATTTGCACATATAGATTCTAAAAATACAACCAAGCTGGATGCAAAATCAAAAAAATGTACCTTCGTTGGATATGGCATTGATGAATTTGGTTATAGGCTTTGGGATTTTGAAAATAAAAAAATAGTGAGAAGCAGGGATGTTATATTTAATGAAAAGGTGTTGTACAAAGATCAGTTGCAGCAGCATGAGAAGAAAGAAAAGGATTATGTGGTGCTAGATGATACTCCAAATAGTGATGTTCCAGTGGTTCCTCATGCTCCGCAACAGCAACCAGAAATACCACAAACTCCAGTGAATGTTAGACGATCAACAAGATAAGTAGACTTCCTGAAAGGTTTTCTCCCTCTTTATATTCTATTTTGTTAACAGATGCTGGTGAACCAGAAGGGTATGATGAAGCTATGCAGATGGATACACAGGTTCAGTGGGAGCTTGCAATGAAAGAAGAAATTGACTCAGCTGAAAAATCAGACTTGGGAATTATGTAAGTTATCTGCAGGTAAAAAGGCTTTACTAAACAAATGGGTTTACCGGCTGAAAGGGGAAGATGGAGGTAAGAAAAGATTTAAGGCCAGGTTAGTTGTAAAAGGATTTGCACAGAAAAAGGGCATTGGTTTTGATGAGATATTTTCTCCGGTTGTCAAGATGACTTCTATTCCTACTGTTTTAAGTATTGTGGCTGCTGAAGATTTGCATTTGGAACAACTAGATGTGAAAACTGCCTTTCTCCATGGTGATTTGGAGGAGGAGATATATATGGAACAGCCCCAAGGATTTGAGGTCAAAGGTAAGGAGAAACAGGTGTGCAGATTGAAGAAGAGTTTATATGGCCTAAAACAAGCACCTCGGCAATGGTATTTGAAATTTGATAGTTTTATGGTTGAGCAAGGCTACAACAAGTGTAATTCTGACCATTGTGTTTATTTTAAGAGGTTGGATAATGACAACTACATTATTTTATGTTTATATGTTGATGACATGCTTTTAGTCGGGTCTAACATGGATCACATAAGAGAGTTAAAACAACAGTTAGCACAGTCATTTGATATGAAGGATTTGGGGGCAGCAAACCAAATCCTTGGTATGAAAATTTGTAGAGATAGGATGAACAAAAAATTGATTCTATCTTAGGCTGCTTATGTTGAAAAGGTGTTGCAGAGATTTCACATGGAGAATGCAAAAGTTGTTAGCACACCTTTGCCTAGTCATTTGAAATTGACTAAGGAGATGTGTCCTAAGACACAAGAGGAGGAAGAAAAAATGTCCAAGATACCATATGCTTCAGCTGTAGGAAGTTTAATGTATGCCATGGTATGCACGAGACTGGATATTGCCCATGCTGTAGGAGTCATTAGCAGGTATATGAGTCATCCTGGATTAGAGCATTGGAATGCAGTAAAATAGATTCTCAGATATTTGAGAGGTACATCCAATAAACACTTATGTTTTGGGGGCTCTAATACTGATTTAGCAGGCTATGTAGACTCAGATTTAGCAGGGGATATTGATACCAGGCGTAGTACTACAGGTTATGTCTTTACTGTAGGTGGGACAGTAGTGAGCTGGATCTCACGATTGCAAAAGGTGGTTTCTTTATCCACCACAGAGGCAGAGTATGTAGCTGCAACTGAGGCAAGCAAGGAGATGATATGGCTGACCTCTTTCATGGAAGAATTGGGCAAATAACAGGCTAACAGTTCTTTGTATACAGACAGTCAGAGTGCCATACATCTTGCAAAGAATTCTACTTTGCATTCAAAGACCAAACACATACAGTTGAGGTATCACTTTATTCAGTCGGTGTTGGATAATGGACAGTTAAGGCTGGAAAAGATACATACAAATGAAAATCCAGCGGATATGTTTACAAAGGCAGTGACAAGGGAGAAGCTGAGCTCCTCTTCAGCTTCGGTTGGTCTTCTAGACTGAAAACAACAAAAATAGAACATCAGAGTCCAGGGTGTTTATTTCCAGTGGGAGCTGCATGCGCAACGGTGTTGTCCAAGCTCAGTCTCCAAGTGGGAGATTGTTTGGTGTGGAGCCTGATTAGTCTCCAAGTGGGAGATTGTTGGTAGGTGGCGACTGATCAGGAAAGTACTGTACACTAGCCATGTATTCTTGTTGGGGTTCGAGGGTGCAGCCCCCGAGAAATTTTTTTTAGAGCCGACATAAAAAATCCTATTTTTGTGACCGACATAAGAAAACCCTATTTTTGTAATCGACAAAAAGGCTTCATAAAAAGCGGCTAAGGGTTAGGGTTTTGATATATTGTATTGTAGCATTTGCAACGGTATTGAGTTGCAGGGATTGCTGGTTGTAATTGGTTTGATTTACTGGATAATAATATTGGACTATCTGTTTGGTGGATGTAGCCCGAGTTTGGGTGAACCACGTTAAAACTTGTCTCTTGGTGTTATTAATTTTGTGTATTTCCATTTCTTTGTTTAATCTTTATTTGCATTTAATTGATATCTTCTGCCGGCTAACCCTAACACTAACGGGGGTTTGGTAGGATCAAGCTATCATACAAAGCCTCCATACAGGCCCTTATGGGGGGTATGGACGGGGTGCTAATCAAACCTGCTCCCAAACAAGCCTTAGGGGGGTATGGCAGGACTACTTGCCTCTGGTCTGTTTGTCATTTCCCTCCTATGATGGGTGGTCATATTAAATATAATAAAGAAATATTTATATGGATTCAAAACTGACCTATCCACAATATTATATATGATGCTCAATAATATAATGTCCTTGAATATATATAAATATGCTTGCAGATATGATTTTATGATGAGTTGGTCTGCCTTTTTATTCCACAATCTAATTGTTCTTTTAATTCTAATTGCTTTCTGGTTTTAAATATATCTCTTACCTTTTTTGTTAGAAGGGTCATGACTTTTGATTGGGAAAGAGTCATGATTGTTGGTGGGGATCGTTGCCCCTTTCCCATGCTAGTCATGGCTCTTGGATGAGCGCTGATTGTTGTTCTGTTAGATTATATTTGCTGACTTTGTTTATATGCATTGCTACTAGAGATTGTCGTTGCCTAACTCTTTATTAATCACTGCTACCAATCACTATTGTACTAATTCTTGCTTTGGTTAAGAGTCGATGACTCTTAGTCATCGTTGATTAATATTGACCTTCCTTTATTGATCGCATCACCTCTTGCTACCTTTACTATGAATTAAGCTTATTCTTTGTGAATCGTAGCCTTTTGCTGCCTTATATAATATTTAATATTTATAATTATAATTTATATTATATAATAATAATAATAATAATAATAATATTTAATTTGTCAATTTATAGATATATATATATATATATATATATATATATATATTATAAATATAATATATCTTAAAATATTATATTTCAATTATATTGAAATAATAATATTATTTCTTAAATATATGATTATTCAATTTTGACTTCATTGTATGATGTTTAAATCTTTAATTTAAACAAAATATCGGGACATCACACTACTCTATGGCTTGCTTGAAGATCTTTGTTAACTTAGCTCTTTTATGATATTTGAGGACATGAGGTATTTAGAAATACCTTGAAAGGATTGATGTTATGTCAAAAGGAAACATGTTAACCTACGTCAACCTCAAAAATGTGTAAAAGGTCAAAGATATTAGATAGGCATCCTATAATGATGCATGTAGATTTGTTACTCTTTTTATGCACTAAATTGAAGTGTTTTGGTATTGACTACTCTTGGATACTTCTAGGATGAGAGAGTATGATCAAATGTGAGAGGATGTGAAATGAGTGTAAATAGATTCCTATAAATACTTCCATGATAATAGACTACATGATAATAATCTTGTTAATTATATCTAGAGTCATATTAAAAAACTTAATTCACAAGTCCCAGTAGAATCAAGAAACTTGTAGGAAAAACTTGACATGGTGTAAATACATCTAGGGTTTACACCATTTTAAACAAATTGCAAAATAACAAATGGCTTCTTTCAAAGGAATTCTTGTTAGAATATGAAAACACAATAGGTCCTCAAGGATCTATATATGAAAGGATATCTTTTACCCATATTACTCAACCTTGAATTTCTACTAGCTAGCTTGGATTGAATCCCTACATCAATGGGGCTTGGATCAAACCCCTAATGTTATCAATAAAGGCTTATGGATCAAATCAAGAATTTACACCAACAAGGTAGCAGTGGTGCTAGACAACTAGTGTATTATTCTTGATCTAATCAACTTTTGCCTTCAAGCACATAACCTCTACCAAGTCCTCAACATGTAAGGAGGTTTCTTATTTGGTTTGTAGGCAAAAGTGCTAAAATAATTAGCAAGCACCATCTATTATAGACCTCGAAGAGGCTTCAATAAAAAGTGGTTTGATTGAAACATCTTCAATTAAACCTCATCCTATCACTAGGTGCCACATAATGCCACATGTTGCTCATATGATCCATCATGAAAATAAAAATTTTAAAATGAGAAAAACTATGTAATTTATTTGTATCATTTTGGATCATATCATTAGGATGAAAGTAAAAAATAATTACAGCTATAGTTCCAATTATCTTTTGCTTTCATCCTAATGATAGATCATGATATATGATTGAAAACAACAATACAAATACCTTATAATTTTTTTTTTCTTTATAAATATAAAATGTTTAAAATAGAAAAGAGATAATTATATATTTTTAAATCACAATTTTAAAAAATTAATAATTAGTATCCATATCTTAAATACATCTATCTAAAAATGGCAAAGATATCACTCTTGAGTTATTTTGTTTACTTATTATAGAGTTATTTTATTTTACTTAAAACTATTTAACACTTAGTATTATTTAATTTTACTTTAGAACTATTTAAGAACAATCTACGAACATACTTTACAATTGAGATGAAGACTTTAAAAAAAAAACCAGGGCCTCATAAATGTCACAAGAGTCCTATTGCTTATATATACCAATCACTTTTAAAACATCTATTAAATAGTCATAATTATCATTAAAAGTATTATGATTTTAATTTTTTTAAAACCCAAGAGGAATCAGTGAGTCTTGTAACCAGATAAAGTGTAAAATCTCTAATGGCAGATATTGAAACAGAGCTCCTATAACCCCTTGGACAAACATGCAATGACCAAATCACACACTGCAAATTTAATTAAATTTTTATATTCCATATATATTTTTTGTTTTATAAAGTAAAAAATGGTAAATTAATGGCCCTATGCTCCTTCCACTCTCTCTTGCCCAATGTGGAACCAAAAGAGCAAGCAGGCCCCGATGCCAATACATGCAGAGGTGTCACCTTCACTTAAAACAAAAACAACATCGGAAAAAATTAAAAAGATTATTGAATGAATAAATGAATTTTAATGACTTCTACGAGACTAAGCAATTTAAAGGACCAAGAGCCGCAGCCCTAAGACATTTTCAGGATCTTTTGGATGTGACTCTTCTACTATGTATCTTAACTAAGAAGCCAGGCGTTATGTGCAGCCTTGCTTCCTCAAAGAGCTCGATAATACTGCCCACCTTCAAGTTGTTTTCATATTGATTACCAATATTCTCATAAGAAGCACACTCAAAGATGAAATACCATTCAGTTTCAACCACTCTTTTACTACAGAAAATGCAAATCCTATTGTGAATCCTTTTTTGCAAGAGCAAAGATTTGTTTATGTAGTAAAAAATATTTTGGCCTACTTACCAGGTCATCGGTGAGAAAAATAAGCAAGTAGTAGGCAATTACTGAGCCCAGTCACTGTGCAATCTAGTAGTGAAGCAACCTAAAAATCTTGATGTGCCCAACCATTGCTAAGGTTAATGTGAGCAATGGGTTTAGGTGTCCTCCTGAGATGTTAAAACCTGTGGAAGTCATTGCAAATGCTACAAAAGCATGGGCGAAGCCCACCATTGTCAAGCGTATTTTTTATGACCGTTTCACGCCATCTTCTCTGCAAGATAACAAATTTATTCCTAGTTAAACAACCAATTTGAAAGCAGAAATATAAACATGTAAAATGAGATGGCAGGTTTTGGATTTTTTCTCTATTGGGATGGATGGAAAGGTTTAAAGAACACAACATGCTATCTGCGAATAATTGTGGAATGGATTAAATGTCATCTGCAATTTGCAACTTGTAATGGTGATTTAATTTGGGCGGAATGCATTGGGCGGGAGCAAATTCAAAATGAAATTTAAAACTTCACTGCAACTGCTAAGATTAATCGGCTCATCAAATGGTTAACCATGATAGAAATGAAACCACGTAGCGTGAATCAGAAAACAGAGGAGGAGACAGATGCTTCAACGGATGAGTGTGTGATCCACTGCCACGCTGGTCGAATCAGTCGTTACGGAGAGGGGAAGGGAGGTGGGACCGTAGGAAGTCAGACCTTAAAAGTGTGAGAGATAAGCCCGGGCCCTAGGGCCTAAATTTGACGGTCGACCTTGCGTGTCAAGTTTTTTATAATGGTTATCTATTCAATGGTGCCTTTAGAATACTGTGACATATCTTAGTATAAGTAAAATTATATATAAATCAAATATATGAATTATCATAATTTTGTATAAATTTTGACAGTTTGTCCAAAATTTCTTCTTTCATATGATACAGTCTTTTTAAAATTTTGATTGTATTTTACGGAAAAATGCTTAAATACGGCTATACAACCATCAAATTTAGGCCCTAGGCCCAGCCAACACAATGTAGGGAAAAATTCTTCCTTTTGTTAGACAGTATAGTGATTTGGGTTGTTGACTTGCTTTTGTTGTGAGAAGTTACAGATGGCGGAAGATTTTGACGACGCAAATGCACAACATTCCCAAGAAACACAAGAAATTAACATGGTCTTGCGTATGTTGTACTCAAATTGATAGAGTTACCAAAAGTCTAGTTCATACCAAATGTATATGTTAACAAAAATATTGCTACTTAACAACATCGAATATCAAATGGTTGATTGGTATACACATTTATAGTCTATTTGGCCAAGCACTTCATATTTATTTTTAACCTCAAACAAAGTTAAAAATATATATGTTTATGAGTAATTTGATAGTACTTTTAGGTGATGTTTTGAAGAATTTCAGTATGTAATAATGTTAGAGACTCTTTATAGGAAATAAATAACTTAAAAGGTGTAATAATTTTTGAGATTTTGTTTTCATACATGTTAAAGAAAGATTTCAATTTTATAATGTATGAAAATAAAAACATCTAAAAAATTTAGATTTATCAATCTAACTTGCAACTTTAATGAGACAAAATTATGTATCTCAACTTGTCAAAATTTTGAAATTAAAACTTCAACTTGAATGAAAATAAATTACAAAATTAGTATTGGTTGTGCAAAGTAGATTGTTTGATGTTTGAAGAGATACCTTAAGGTATAAACAAAATATTAAAAGGAACTTTGACTCAATTTATCCATGAACCTAAATGCTTAACTAATATGTTGTGAATGGATTTCTTATATTTAGTTCCAATAAGGAAATCAAGAGGTCTCCATCCATGAAGAAAATGAGTTGAAGATGACACTTAATGCTTGCATGCTCCTAACTACTTAAGATACATAACATTAAATAAGGTACTATTATCCTTGTTTTTTACCTTGAAATTTTTTGAACTTTTCACATTCCTATGTTGACATGTGTTATCAAATTGTTGTTCCGAATGTCATGTTAGTTTTCTAATTCACATGTGAAACTTATTTATTGCCTTGCAAGCATCACAAATCGAGTCATAAAACCTTGTCAACTTCATAGTCTATATGGAAATGATTAAATGTTTATAAAATCCCAATGGTAGAAATATAGGTTTTCAATGTAATTTGACGAGTATACTATCTTCAAGTACATTTCAACATCTTTATTCTTCTCTAGGTTCATGGTTTCATGAAGTAATAAGGTGTTTTAAAAGGCTCAACAACATGTTTTAAATGACAGTCTTGGGGTTTAGACATATTGACATTAGGTTAATTTCAAAGAGTGATTTTGTTAAACTCACTAAATTTTAATTGTGTGATTCATTAAATTGCCTAATCAACAAGAATGTGGAATCACAATGCATCCACAATGACATTTAAAAGGTGTTCACGCAAAGTTGTCAGCAAAAATTTAGAAGTTGATTGATGGTTTTGTCAGTCACAAAGCATGAGAAGATTGAAACTAGGTAAAAATGATGATTTTGAAAATCTGTAAGTGCTTTTGTGATTATGAAGTTTACAATTTAATCAAACATCAGTTTGCTTTTAAAATACTATAATTTTGTAGTATAGAACCAAACTCCAAAATTTGCATACGACATGCTAAACCCACATTTTTGTAACATCAAAAATTGCATACCCTTGCAATTTCATGCTACATTTTGTCCTCACTTTGGTCTCCATCTTGTAGTATATTTTTAGGTTTTTTAGCCCTTGTTCTAGCCATTTTCCACCCACAATATCGAGTTGGTGTTTATGTTTTGTCCTTTCTGCTTATCTTTGTAGATTTCTATTTTAATGTGTTATTTCATTTGTTGTTCTAAGGTGTTTTAATGCTTTAGAAACCAAAGTCACCTGGATGCAAACATGATGCATTGATGTCTACACAATAGGCTAGTGTCCCATGACCATATGTTGTCTAGTGACCATTTTTGAGCATTTTTTGCCACTTTTCTTTCGCATGTGCAAGTTTCTATAATGATTCTGTCATGCCCAAACAACTCTTTTGTCTTGGTTTTCCTCTTCTTCCCTCCAACTTTGCATTTATAAAATCATTTGGTGAAATCTAAAAGCTTCTTGCATTCTCTATTGTTCATGGATACTTTGGGAAATCTACAACACTCTTTTACAACTTCCTTTTGGTAGTCTTCTACAAGAAATGACATTATTGTGATTCTTCAAGATTCATGTAAATAGTTATTGAGCATTTGGCATCTTTGTGAGTTTTTGGAATTGTTATATCAAGCTGGACTTTCTTATTTAGGTCTTATTCATTGGCTGCATAACATTCACTTCTCTTCTTAGAGGTGATTGAGATCCTCTTCCTGTCTTTTACATTATTAGCTTTGCATAAAACCATTTTTGTAGAAGGCACTTTGTGGGTTCCTCATTTCCTTTCCCTTCCATTACACTGCAATTTTCTTGGTTTGGTGGGTCTTAGCGCAAGCATTCATAGCATTACTCTTGTTTGTTGTTCATATTTCTTAGGTGCATGTAAGATTAAGAGTACACATATTTTTTTTTATCATTTTTATCATATTGGCTATCCATGGAGGTCGAGAGACCGACATAGGGGCTTGACCTAAAGGCAAGCTCCAAAACAACCCCAACTATTTTCTATGTATTGTAGCCTACAAGTTTTTCATGGTGAAGAAATCCAACCACACAATGCTTTTGTTGATTTCTTCCCTATCTTTCCATTTTTTTTCTTTTTTAATACATAGATAAATCTTACCATATTAAATCTATGTTATTACCTGAAAACCTTCTCAGTCTTCTATTTCTTATTTCTCTAAAGGTTGGGCATGCTGCACATATGTTACCTAAGGTTGTCACTGATGTGGTTGTCATTAATGCCAACACTCAGTTTGGGTTGTATTTGATGCTTATGTTGATGATATATACTATGATGGTATGCTAACAGTGATGTTGTTGATGTTCATGGTTGGATGTCATGCCTTGTTTAATGTCAATTAAAGTTGTATTGAGTATGTTTGTTCTCAGCAGAGATGATATCATGATGATATATTAAGATGAGAATTAGAAGCACTAAGATGAGGATTAGAAGTAATGTTGATGTTGGGGAGATGTTGCTGATGGTCAGTAGCATGTTGTATGCTCTCTCGTATTATTCCTAAGGAAGTATGTGTTGCTACAAGGAGGCTTTGATCTCCAGATGTTGGTGAAGGTTTCTGCTGCATGAAGTTGCCTTAAAGATTGATTGGGAGAATGCTCTGCAGTCCTTTGCCCTCGAAGATACGGTCATGTGGTTCAGAAGTTAAGTTAAGTGGGTTGTGAAGGTGCTACATTCAAAGTTTCGCATCATTTGTCCCCATGTAGAGAAAGTTGTAAGTGACAGAGTGCAGGACTGTATTGTCCGGTGGCTAGTTTCAGTGTTTATTGGCTTGCGCCAACTTGTTAGTGTATGAAGTGGTGAATTGGTTGGTGGAGAATGATCTTGAGGATCTTGTGATGTTTCTTGTTGCTCTGCAAGGTGTTTTTTGGTTTCTCCAGAATAGGTTGTGGTCTAGAATGAAGGTGTTGCTGGGTTATGCTTTTGCCTAGCTGATTGAGGTATGTTGAAGGTGTGCACCACAAAGTCTTTGTTGTGCAGAGTTCAAGGAGTGTTTGGAGATGTTGTATGGGTCATGCCGACTCATTTGGGAGAAGCGCAAGTAATGTTTAATCTTCCATGAGTTCTGCCAAGTTGTAATGGCCGACATGCTACAAGCTTCATATTTTCTTGCTTAAGGCTGACCTATTTCAAATGTGTGAAGCATACAGATGTTATTCTTTAAAGGTTGATGTTGTGAAGGGTGTTTAGGACCAGGTTAAGTGTGTGTTGGAATCCACAAGGCGCGTTCCTCTTCCTAGTGTTGCATGTAGTTCATTTTAGGGCTTGCCCTCTACACGTTTCATGTTGTTTGATCTTTGGCCGACTGGTAATTGTAATATTCTTGTTGTCTTTGGCCGACATGTAATGTAATCAATGTAATATCATGTATGTATTGTAAACCTAGTTGATCTAGGTGAGGTGTGATTGCGAGTGTGATTGCAAGGAGTCAAATGTGGATGTGTAATGCATTATGATGTGTGACTAAAAGAGAAAGAGCAGAAGTAATAGATCATGTCCGGATTCATCTTGAAGATATTTTTGTAATAGAAGGGAAGTGAAGAGTGTGCCTAACTGATTGCTGGAGGTAGTGAGCCAAACGAAAAATTTCTTGAAGGTTGAAAGTAGTGAGTTAGTAAGCTATAGAGAAGACATTTGAATAAGTTGCAGAAGTTGTCAAAGAAGAAGAGTAATCATCAAAAGAGGAGTGAAAAGGCAAAATTGTAATCATCAAAAGGAGTGAGATTCATTGTTAGATTCAGACAGTAGAAAGACTGTCATGTTGTAATCTTTTCTGAGTTTGTTCTCAGTTCAAGGTGTAGTTTCTTCCTTGGGTTGAAGCCCTAAAACAAAGTCTGCAGGGAGTTGTAGCTTCCTTGGGAATGACCCTAAAACCTTTCTACATGGAGTAGTAGCTTCCTTGGGTTGTAGCCCTAAAACAAAGTTGTAACTATGATTCTTTTGTGAGGTTGGATTAGGATAGTATCTCCTAGCAGATTTTCTCACCGTGGTTTTTCTTGTTTGGGGTTTTCCATGTATATCTGGTGTTATGTGGTATTGTGCATTGTGTTGATCTTTTATGTTTTTGTTAATGATGTAAATATTAAGTTTCAGTTTGCTCTGGAGGGTTTGAGATTTGTTTGAATACTGATTAACCCCCCTCTCAGTATCAGGTGTGTTCAACAATGGGTATCAGAGCCAAGTTCCTCAAAAGGAGCTTAATCACTCAAGGAAGGTCTGGGATGGCTCATGATGGATCTTACAAGGCACTTAAGTTTGATGGAACAAATTACACCTTTTGGAAGCTAAGGATGGAAGGCTATCTATCCTCTCTAGGGTTTGGTGTTTAGCAATCTGTCAAGGATGGTTACACTACTCCTGCTGATGATCCTATAGATCCAGTTGAGATTAAGTTGTATGATAACAATGCCTAGGCAAAGAATGCTATCATGAGTGGGCTAGTTGATTCAGAACTTCTGAAGATAATGAATTGCAGTTCTGCTAAGGATGTCTGGGAAAAACTTAGTAGCATTTATGAAGGAGATAATACAGTAAAGCAAGCCAAGATGAAAATCTTCAAGAGCAAATTTGAGACCCTGAGGATGACAGAGGATGAAGACATTTCTAGTTATATGCTCTAGGTGGATGAAGTAGTTAATAGTATTTGAGGTCTTGGTGGAGAAGTGAAAGAAGATGAGATTGTGAAGAAGGTTCTAAGATCTCTCCCTAAATCTTGTATTCATAAGGTATTTGCTATTGAGGAATCTAAGGACTTGGATATCTATTCAGTAGATCAATTATTTGGTGCTCTCACAACCTTTGAAATGAGAGAGTTTGACAAAGATGCTCCAAAGAAGGAAGTAGCATTCAAAGTCAGTAAGAAGATAGAAGATGAAACAACTGATCAAGATGATGACCTTGATGAGGTAGAGGAAAATTTTGTAAGAAGATTGAAGAAGGGCACCGACAAATATAGAGGTAAGTTACCCTTCAAGTGCTTCAATTGTGGGAGAATTGGTCATTTTGCCTCTAAATGTTCTTTTAAAGAATCAGAGGATAGCAACAAAAGAGAGAAGTTCAAAAGAAGTATTTATTCCAAGGAGCACAGTTGTTCTTTAGAAGATGAGAATCATGATGATTCAAATGATGAAACACTTTTCGTGGCCTTGAAAGTTGGTGACAAAAAAGGTGATATTGGAAAATGTAAGAAGTCTAGTACCTTGCAGGCTAACAAAAATAATGAAAAATCTATGGTTGTGTGGACTGCTTTTATGCAAAAAAAGAAGAAAATGCTTGGGTTATTGACAGTGGTTGCTCTAACCACATGACTAGTGACAAAGGGAAGTTCATCAGCCTTAAGAAGTGGAATGGTGTAACAGTCAAGTTTGGTGGTGATGAGTCAACACAAATTTGTGGAAAGGGTGCTATAACTATTGATGAAAAGAACAAGACTGAGGATGTCTTCTATATCAAAGGACTGAAGCACAATCTCCTCAGTGTTAGTCATATGTGTAGTAAAGGATACAATCTTACATTTCATGCCAAAGGTTGTGAGAATAGGAAGGCAGGGACCGGAAGATTAGTTGCAGAAGGTACTAAGACATATGGAGATATCTATCATCTAAAGGAGGTAAATGGATGAACCTATTTATTGGATCAATCCGGTGAGTGTTGGCTATGGGACAAGCGGATGGGACACTTCAACTTTGACAATATGGTGAAGATCAACTCTACTCATGCGGTGAGAGATATTCCTAAGATAACCAAGCTTGCAAACACATTATGCAAGGAATGTCATATGGGAAAGTAGACAAAGAGAAATTTCAAGAGCAAGTTGTGTTATTCTACAATACCATTGGAGCTGATTCACACAGACCTATGCGGACCTACAAGAACAAAGAGTCAACAAGCTGAAAGGTATTTCATGTTGCTTATTGATGATTACTCTCAAATGACTTGGGTTACTTTTTTAAGAGAAAAATTAGAAGCCTTTGATAAGTTTAAAATTTTCAAAGCAAAAGTTGAGAATGAAATGAATGCTAAGATTAAATGCTTAAGATCTGATAGAGGAGGTGAATTTACTTCAAATGAATTTGAAAAGTTTTGTGAAGATCATAGTATTAGGAGACATATGTTTGCTCCTAGGACCCCTCAGCAGAATAGGGTAGTGGAGAGGAAGAATAGGATTGTGCAAGAGATGGCTAGGGCAATGTTGAAAGATGTAGATCTACCTGATATGTATTGGAAGGAAGTAGTTCACACTGCTGTGTACCTTCTTAATAGAGTACAATTAAGGGTCAATAGCACTAAGACCCCTTATGATCTATGGTATGGAAGACCTCTCACTGTCAGATACTTCAAGATATTTGGCAGCAAATGCTACATCATGAGAGATGAAGAAGACCTTGGAAAGTTTGATTCAAGATGTGATGAAGAGCTCTTTCTTGGTTACTCAACTAGAAGCAAGGCCTATAGATGCTACAACAAGAGATTGGGAAAGATGATTGAAAACACAAATGTTAAAGTAAATGAAGATTTGTGTCAGATCTCACAAGAATTAGAGGTTTGCAGATCTGATATACCTCCCTACATTGAAGAAGAAGAAGAAGAAGAAGAGGAGGAGAAAGAAGAGAAGGAACAAGAATCAGAAAAGACCCCTAAGCCTCCAACAAAGTATGTTTAGAGGAACCATTCAGTAGATCAGATCATTGGGGATAAGGATGAAGGTGTGTAGACTAGGAGAAGGCTTGCAAAAGCAAGTGAACAAGTGAATTTGTGCTTACTATAAAAGGTAGAGCCCAAAACCTTTGATGACGCTAGCAAAGATGATGGATGGTTGAAGGCAATGGAAGAAGAATTGAATCAGATAGAAAAGAATCAAACATGGGAACTAGTTCCTAGACCAACTAGTTCCTAGAACAAAGTGGGTGTTTCGGAACAAGCTAAATGAAGATGATGAAGTTGTAAGGAACAAATCAAGATTGGTGTGTAAGGGTTATTCACAAGTTGAAGGTTTTGATTTTGAGGAGACTTTTTCTCTAGTAGCCAGGATGGAGGTGATCAAGATGTTTCTTTCCTTTGCCGCTCACAAGAACTTCAAGGTCTATCATATGGATGTCAAGTCAGCCTTCTTGAATGGTGATTTAGAGGAAGAGGTCTACATTGAGCAACCAGATGGTTTCCAACTATCAGAAGATCTAAACATGGTGTGTAGACTCAAGAAAGCTTTGTATGGACTCAAGCAAGCTCCTAGAGCTTGGTATGCTTGATTGGGTAAGTACTTACTTCAGTAAGGTTTCAAGAAAGGTACCGCAAATAGTAAACTTTACATTAAGGTAGAGGAAGACAAGATTTTGATAGTTGTTGTATATGTTGATGACATCATCTTTGGTGGAGATGATAATATGTGTAAGAGGTTTGAAGAACAGATGTAGAAAGAGTTTGAGATGTCTATGATTGGTGAGTTGTCTTTCTTCCTTGGGCTTCAAATTGCTCAACTAGATGATGGTATCTTTATTTATCGGGCTCAGTATGTTAGAGAGATGTTGAATAAATTTGTCTTGGGGGATTCCAAACTAGTAAGTACTCCTATGGTTACTGGTTGTCACTTGAGCAAGGCTGATGAGTCACTTGAGGTTGATCAGATTCTTTATAGATCTATGATTGGAGGATTATTGAAATTAACTGCTTCTAGACCTAATATTATGCATGCAGTATGTTTGCTTGCCAGATATGAAGCCAATCCTAAGCAAACTCATGAGAAGGAAGTAAAAAGAATATTTAGATATATAAAGGAAACTCTGGATTATGGCTTATGGTACCCAAGAGGTAATGGATTTGATCTGAGTGCTTACACTAATGTTGATTGGGTTGGTTGTGTTGATGATAGAAGTACAAGTGGTGGTGCTTTCTTTCTAGGAAGTAGATTGGTTTCATGGCATAGTAAGAAATAAGATTCAGTATCTTTATCAACTACAGAGGCAAAGTCTATTGCTGCAACATCTTTCTATACACAAGTGTTGTGGATGAAGCAAACATTGAAGGATATCAAGATATAGTATGATAAGCCTATTCATATTCTGTGTGATAATACAAGTGCTATCAATATTTCCAAGAATCCAGTGATGCATTCTAGAACCAAGCATATATCAGATAAAGAAGTGAAGTTGGAATATGTTTCAACAAAGGATTAGATTGCAGATATTCTCACAAAGGCTCTTGCAAAGGATACCTTTGAGTATCTCCGGTAGAAGTTACCTTAGGGGTAATTTCCCCTCCTTCTTGCTAGATGCATAGTTGGTGCATCTATCCAGGGGGAGTAATTCATGCTATATCTTTTTCTTGGACTAATGGTGGCTACCTCTCAGGGGGAGCGGATAGTGGTTGTTGCTGACAGGGGGAGCCCATTAGTTGATTCAAGAAGGAGTTTATGTACATCAAAGGGGGAGAAGGTTGAAAATGAGAGTTTGTGCCTTAAGGGAGAGAAGTATTTTCTCTTTGTCCTTGATGTCAAAGGGGGAGAATGAGCAGGTGTGTGTTGCCATCAATGCCAAAGGGGGATATTGTTGCACATATGTTACCTAAGGTTATCACTGATGTAGTTTTCATTGATGTCAACACTTAGTTTGGGCCATCTTTGATGCTTATGTTGATGATATACTATGATGTTGTGCTAATAGTGATGTTTCTAATGTTCATGGTTGGATGTCATTCCTTGTTTAATGTTAATTAAAGTTGTATTGACTTTGTTTGTTGTTAGTAGAGATGATATCATGATGATATATTAAGATGAGAATTAGAAGCATTAAGATGAGGATTAGAAGTAATTATGATGTTGGGGAGATGCTGTTGATGGTTTGTAGCATGTTGTATGCTCTCTCCTGTTGTTCCTAAGGAAGTATGTGTTGCTACAAGGAGGCTTTGATCTCTGGATGTTGGTGAAGGTTTCTGCTGCAGGAAGTTGCCTTGAAGACTGATTGGGAGAATGCTCTACATTACTCTGCCCTTGAAGATACGATCATGTGGTTCAAAAGTTAAGTTTAGTTGGTTGTGAAGGTGCTACATTCAAATTTTCATATCATTTGTCCCTCTGCAGAGAAATTTGTAAGTGACAGAGTACAAGACTATATTGTCCGATGGCTAGTTTTAGTGTCTGTTGGCTTGCGCCAACTTATTAGTGTATGAACTGGTGAATTAGCTGGTGGAGAATGATCATAAGAATCTTGTGATGTTTCCTATTGCTCTACAAGGTGTTTTTTGGTTTCTCCAGAATAGGCTATGGTCTAGAATGAACGTGTGTTGGGTTATGCTTTTGCCTGGTCGATTGAGGTTTGTTGAAGGTGTGCGCCCCAAAGTATTTGTTGTGCAAAGTTCAAGGAGTGTTTGGAGATGTTGTATGGGTCATGCTGACTCATTTGGGAGAAGCGCAAGTAATGTTTAATCTTCCTATAGTATCACCAAGTTGTAATGGCTGACATGCTACAAGCTTCATAGTTTCTTGCTTAAGGCTGACCTATTTCAAATGTGCGAAGCATGCTGATGTTATTCTTTTAAGGTTGATGTTGTGAAGGGTGTTTAGGACTAGGTTAAGCGTGTGTTGGTATCCGCAAGGCATGTTCCTCTTCCTGGTGTTGTCTGTAGTTCATTTTAGGGCTTGCCCTCTACATGTTTCATGTTGTTTGATCTTTGGCCAACTTATAATTGTAATATTCTTGTTGTCTTTATCCGACATGTAATCTAATTAATGTGATATCATGTATATATTGTAAACCTAGTTGGTCTAGGTGAGGTGTGATTGTGAGTGTGAGTGCAAGTAGTCAAATGTGGACGTGTAATGCATTATGATGTGCAACTGAAAGAGAAAGAGCAGAAGTAATAGATCCTATCTGGATTCATCTTGAAGATATTTTTGTGATAGAAAGGAAGTGAAGAGTGTGCCTAACTGATTGTTGGAGGCAGTGAGCTAAAGGCAAAACTCCTTGAAGGCTGAAAGCAGTGAGGCAATAAGCTACAGAGAAGACATTTGAAGAAGTTACAGAAGTTGTCAAAGTAGAGCAATCATCAAAAGAGGAGTGAAAAGGTAGAATTGAAATCATCAAAAGAAGTGAGATTCATTGTCAGATTCAGATAGTAGGACTGTGATTCTGTAATATTTTATGAGTTTATTCTCAGTTCAAGGAGTAGTTGATTCCTTGGGTTGAATCCCTAAAACAATGTCTACATGGAGTTGTAGCTTCCTTGGGAGTGATCCTAAAACCTTTCTACAGGGAGTAGTAGCTTCCTTGGGTTGTAGTCCTAAAATAAATATGTAACTGTGATTATTTTGTGAGGCTAGATTAGGATAGTAGCTCCTAGCATCTTTTCTCACCGTGGTTTTTCCCCTTTGGAGTTTTCCACATATATCTGATGTTATGTGGTGTTATGCATTGTGCTGATCTTTTATGTTTCTGTTAATGTTGTAAAGATTAAGTTTTAGTTTGCTTTGGAGGGTTTGAGATTTTTTTGAATACTGATTCACCCCCCCTCTCAGTATCAGGTGTGTTCAACAGGGCATACTTCCCAAGAAGAAGGATTGAAACTCTATTATTTCATGTCATGCATTCTACAACATGATGTGTAGATGTTTGCATGATGCTTTAGCATCCTAGATAGTCAATTCTAAACTTATGTGCTAGGTTCTTCTTCAATCTCTATTTACAATTTTATGTTTGATTTGTTTAATTTTTATTTGGTAATTCTATAAATTCAATAGTTTTTACTTTGCATAGTGTTTTGACTTGTTAGGAAACCTAGATTTCTCAAGGATAAAAACACATCAGGTCCAACTAGATTAATTTTATCTTTCTAAATTAGATTAGTAGCAAATTAGATTCATCCTTAAACGAGATAGTTGTTCCTAGTGTAGTGCCATTGAAATCATTTGGTGAAGAGAAGTATATTTTTCTTCTTTGAATCAAATTTTATACTCTACATGTTGACGAACCCGATGCTCTTTAAGCATTCGGGTGAGTGCGAGATCATGATGGGCCAAATAGTAGCAATGTTAAAACAATCCTACTAGATGAAGAAGTGCTAACATTTATGGAAAAAGTTTTAATATTTCTAGCTCAAATATGGATACCCTCAAAAAATTCTTTGGGATTACCTTAGATTTAGGCAAGTGGGAGTCGTAGAACTTTCCAAAGAAACTTACAAAACCACTCATTTAGTATCATTCTAAAATTTTCAGTGACTTCATCCTTGAAGCTGATAAACTTTTTGTAACTAAATTTAATAAAACAAAGAGGGTTTGTATAGGAAACTATCAAGAATCTAAAAATATAATATATGCCTTATTATAATTTTAATAGGTAATTATTATTAATTGTATACGCCTAAAAATGACACGATTCAACTAAATAAATATTCTAAATATTTATTCTGTTCTTCTACCAATTAAATAAATATTCCAAATTTATTTAATCGATTCATTATTCCTTAATTAAATAAATTTAATTTATTTAATTAAAATTCCTAAATTCTTCTAATGTCCTACACAATTAAATAATCATAAATTATTTAATTAATCCAAATTCCTCTATCCAAAGTTTAAATTCCAAAAATCCACCTCACACTTACACCTCACTTTTCCACCTCACCTTGTCCACCTCATCGGGTTGCACATGTAATTAAATATATTAAATATTTAATTACCTATTTTCCCCCTCACCCACATGTCCTATTTCTTCTCAAATCAGAAGTTAGTTAACTAATCAATCAGAAGTGTTAACTAACCAGTCAATTGAGTTAATCCCTCAATCAATTCAATCAATTCCATAATTCATTCTTCCAACTGACTAATCAAGTTTGTTAACTGATCAGTTAAAGGAGTTAACTCTCCAATCAATGTTGTCAAGTCCCCTCTTTCATGATGGAGATGAGACACTTGTCATATTTCTACTGGTTGCACAT
Source organism: Cunninghamia lanceolata (assembly GCA_027924645.1). Lineage (NCBI taxonomy): Eukaryota > Viridiplantae > Streptophyta > Pinopsida > Cupressales > Cupressaceae > Cunninghamia > Cunninghamia lanceolata. The sequence continues at coordinate 4,529,382 of BSBN01000433.1, read as the reverse complement.
TCCTCAACCATCCTCAGCCGTTGATCTTCATATCTCCTCTCAACCATTGATTCTCATTCTTCTGAGTCTATAAAAGAAGCTTCATCCCTCCATTCTATTCATCCAGGTTATTTGTATTGTTACTCTGCAGAATTCTACTCGCGCGCCTTTGGCACCCCCAATACAATCTACTTGAGATCACCATTTGCTTTGAAGCTCTACTTCACAGCATTATCTATCAACATAGCCATTTACTATCGACATCCTACAACACAGCTAAAAGAGTGCACTCACTGAGGGCCTACTTCATCAGCAAAGGACGGTTGTAATAGGTGAACAACAGAAGCTTTGAAATAGGGAAGGTTTGCATTGTGTTCTTCATTGCTTCATTCCATTCAATCTTTTGTGTTTTCATTATTCTGTTGATGTTTGGGTTTGATATTGTTCATTTGATTAATCCACATTTTAACCTAACATTTTTGGCATCTGCCAATAGAAACTAGGTCAAACAGATGCGTCGAAGTGCAGAACGGGGGTCCTGCCTCTGTTGGCCACCTGAATCGTCGGACTCGCTCGAATCGGTGCTCCTCGCGTGGAATGTCTGCTGCTCTAGCTGGCATGCTGCTCCAAGTTACTCTAAGCTCTCTATATCTAATCCTGATCAAACAAGTGTACAAATGAATAATCTTGTGGACCCAGCTCCTATTTATAGCCTCCAAACCCTAATTCTGGCTACGTGATGACTGTGACTGCTTCCCGCGCTTGTTTTCCCTCTAGTTTTCTTCCTGTTTCCATGAAATGAGTCCTTTTTCCTCCAACCTAACCTAACCTCTTCGTCTTCGTGAGATTGTCCGTCTCCAAATCTTTCGCCCTTTTCCCGTCCAATCTCCCGAGGGGGCATCCTATCGTCATTAAACTTGTACCAGGGGTAAACTGGGGCATGTATCACTGTCAGACCATCGATTTCTTTGAAGCAACGCCGTAAACTGCATTGCATCAAAGAGGGGCAAAATGTATACGCCTAAAAATGACACGATTCAACTAAATAAATATTCTAAATATTTATTCTATTCTTCTACCAATTAAATAAATATTCCAAATTTATTTAATCGATTCACTATTCCTTAATTAAATAAATTCAATTTATTTAATTAAAATTCCTAAATTCTTCTAATGTCCTACATAATTAAATAATCATAAATTATTTAATTAATCCAAATTCCTCTATCCTAAGTTCAAATTCCAAAAATCCACCTCACACTTACACCTCACTTTTCCACCTCACCCTGTCCACCTCATCGGGTTGTACATGTAATTAAATATATTAAATATTTAATTACCTATTTTCCCCCTCACCCACATGTCCTATTTCTTCTCAAATCAGAAGTTAGTTAACTAATCAATCAGAAGTGTTAACTAACCAGTCAATTGAGTTAATCCCTTAATCAATTTAGTCAATTCCATAATTCATTCTTCCAACTGACTAATCAAGTTTGTTAACTGATCAGTTAAAGGAGTTAACTCTCCAATCAATGTTGTCAAGTCCCCTCTTTCATGATGGAGATGAGACACTTGTCATATTTCTACTGGTTGCACATTCCTCAACCATCCTCAGCCGTTGATCTTCATATCTCCTCTCAATCGTTGATTCTCATTCTTCTGAGTCTATAAAAGAAGCTTCATCCCTCCATTCTATTTATCCAGGTTATTTGTATTGTTACTTTGCATAATTCTACCCACGCGCCTTTGGCACCCCCAATACAATCTACTTGAGATCACCATTTGCTTTGAAGCTCTACTTCACAACATTATCTATCAACACAACCATTTACTATCAACATCCTACAACACAGCTAAAAGAGTGCACTCATTGAGGGCCTACTTCATCAGCAAAGGGCCATTGTAATAGGCGAACAACAGAAGCTTTGAAACAGGGAAGGTTTGCATTGTGTTCTTCATTGCTTCATTCCATTCAATCTTTCATATTTTCATTATTCTGTTGATGTTTGGGTTTGATATTGTTCATTTAATTAATCCACATTTTAACCTAACATTAATTTTTTACATACACAATGCCCAATTTCCTTATTGTTATACATATGAAAAAATATTCATAAATTTCAAACTATTTATCCTTTTTTAAATCTAGAAGATGTTTCACATTCTAGGATTTATTGGCTATAGGTTTTTAAAAAAACTAAATTTTATATATTTTTTACCAAGTTGGTTGGCTAGAATTTTTTTTTATATTTTTAAAAAGTCATAGTAAAAAATTCATAAATAATTATTTCTTTATTAAAAAAATAAAAAAAATATGCATCACTTCTGCTCATGTGTACTTTACTTAAATCCAAAGTTTGGAGGAAAAATATTTTCTTTTACTCATACTTAGAATGACACCTACTTTTTACATTTTTCTAAAAATTTTAGTAGTGTCTCATTGAAATATCTAATATTCACAAAATTAATTTTAAAATTTTCAAAATGAAAGTAGTAGCACATAAAATACATCCAATTTCCTACAAATTTTATTATTACCTTATTTTCACATTATGTAGATAACTCATTCAAGTTTTTATGTGAAATTACTTAAATCTATTTTTAGCATTTTCATTGCCACTTATGGGTATCGTTTGGCCCATCATGATCTTGCATTAATCCATTCAAATATTTAAAAAAATATACAATTCTTCTTATCATTTTAGATTATGTGTTGTGAGGACTAATTTAGTTTATGAGATTCACGACCCAATCTCTTTATTTGCACGTCGTTGCTAGAAGAAGCTTGTGAAATATCAAAATGCCTCAATCTTGTGCCTCTGCTACTCTAATAAGATCAACATCTAATTTCACAAATTTTTCATATGACTCTACTGCAACAACTCTTCTCTTTCAACTTTCTTAACTCCTCCACTTACAAGTTTTCATGATACGGATGTGGCTTTTGACCATGAGGTTACATTAAAAACTACCTCTCACACTTAGATGCATGACTTAGATCAACACTTGGTTGACTATTAGGCCTTTTTTTACTAGTAAGAGCATGTTTAATGATATTGTCCCTATTATTGATGCCCTTTGTGCCATGTTAATAAATCACCCTAATGGTCTTGATTTTTTATGTGGTATTGATCACAAAGTACACAACTATGTTCCACTACTATTAACTTACTATAAAGGCACTCAAGACCCGCACTCTAATATCATAGGTAATCAACTTTCAATTTAAATGCCCAATCCTAGTTCCCATACATATACATCTTCTCATATGGGTGAGTGCAGGATCATCACAGGCCAAACAGTGCCGACAATAGGAGAAAAAAAGCATTTTACTTAGCCAAAATCGTGAAATGGATGTTTGACTTTTTTGAAGGGTCAGACATAATATCTGTGTAGACACTAAAAAATGTCCATGTCTCAACACAACACCTTGTCGACATGATATTTTGTGTTTTTCCCTAGGTCCTAGGTCATCCAACCTCATCCCACTCATAAATCCCACTTACCCCACTCCTAATCCTATCATAATCACTTAGCCAATTAATTAAATAAATCATATTTATTTAATTAATTCCCCATCCCATTTGTCCAACTTAATTACCTTCTTGATTAATTAAATAAACCCACTTTGTTTAATTAATCCCACTTGATCACATTCCCAATTAATTAAATAAATCCTATTTATTTAATTAATTGCACCTAGTCACATGCCTCACATAATTCAAATTAAATATTTGAATTATTTCCCTCACCTTTCATCACATGAAAACACTTGTCCACTTCCCTATTTGTCTCAATTAATGGGACCTAATTTTAGTATTTGTGTACACGATCACACATGAGCCCTATTTTCTTTTGTACACTTGTCACATGACTACGATTTCTTGATGTACAAGGAAACCTAATCAATCCTAGCCATCCATGTCTTCCAAACCCTAATCGATCTTGTCCATCCATTCAAACTAGGTCTTTCCTCTAAACCTAGCCTCCTCTAAGCCATTTGCAATAGGATGAGCCTTTTGAGTACTGTTATCCTGCCAAAATCCTGAGAAACCAACATTCAACCATCCATTCAATCCATCAATCTCATCTTGCATCTCTCTTGCATCCATCATCTTACAGAGATCAATCAAGCCATCATCTTGAACATATCATTCGAGGTATATTGATGATTTGGGTTTGGGTAATGCATGTATTTGTTTCATCATTTCAGCTAATCCAAATTTATCATATACATTTTGGCATGCCTGCAGTTGTAGCCCTCGTCATTACAGGTTTTTTGTGATCAAATTTGCAAGGTTTTAACATTTTTTATTTGAGTTTTGCAAGTGACTTGTTACAGGAGGCCTCTAGAGCTCAAACGGACTGTGCCGTTGAGTCCAGGAGGCTCGAGAAACAAAAAATGCCATAAAATTTGCCCAATTTTGCTTCCAAAAATTTTTGGCATTTTTTGAAATTTTTTTAAGGGGCGACCATCCGTACAATATGGATCTCCACCCCCTCTACACTGAATATCTCCGGTTGGATGTTGTAGGTGTTTGATTTGGTTAATTTCGTAGAATTTTCCTTCATTGTGTATTGCAGGTTTAAAGTCTATGGTTTATATTTTATTTATAGGTTTTGGCCAAAAAACCCTAGTCAATTTTCTTTTCAACCAATTGCCCCCGCCAACGCTACAGTCCCTAGTCGCCGCTGCCATGCTTCAACACTCTCAACCACTACAGAAGCTTTCTATCGCCACCAAAGTCTTAACTTAGTCGCCACCATTAGTGGTGACTATGTTCTCTGTTGCCCATCTTTGCGACCTCCACTTCACAGGGTCGTCGTCGATCAAAACCCCAGTCGCTCCACGTTTTCCGTCACCTCTTCCTACCTTGCAAACCCTCCATCACCACTAGTTTGGTGTTGCACCTCCCGACCGTTGCTCTGATAAACCTTCGCCACCTCCACTCCAGCCACAATTGCCACTTCTTGAGAGACCGGTCGCCGCTCATCATCTGCCTTAAGCCATCGACCACATTCTAAACCCTAACCTGCCAGTGTATTTTTGCTGCTAGCTTTAAGCATAGGGTTTTGTTGTTAGGTTTTAGGTGTTAGGTGTTAGTTGTTAGGCCTAGGTGTTAGTTGTTAGTTCTTTGACTGTTGGCCATTGGACACTGATGTGATCGAGGGGCTAGCACATAGCCCCCTCTTATATATTCTCTTTTTTTCAAAACTTTAAGCCCCTGGTCATATCACCGACCAGGGGCCCTAAACTAAACTGCCAACATAAAATGCTAACCACCTGCCCATACCACTGCATGTGACCACGTTTCTTTAACTGTTAGTGGTCAAGGGTCAAATAGTCAACCAGTCTTGTGTGTCTCTACATGCCCTAATAGGGCCTTTTTTTCAAATTTGCATAACTTTCGCATACGGGCTCCAAATCGTGCAAATGAGGACTCATTGGAAAGCTGGCTTCGTCAATTTCACAGTGGAGAAGAAATTATCAGGTGAAAGTGCCATTTTGACTAGTTTTTTCGTATTCAAAGTCCAACTTGCACATAAATTTCAAACGTACATAACTTTTTCAATTTTAATCAAATTTTCACTAATTTTTTAAAAAAAAGAGCATAGAATTTCATATAGAATCTATTCATGCAACTTATTTTGCTATATCAGTCCATTTTCATCAGATTTCTCTTTTTCACATAATGGTCTCCTTTGCAAGTTTACTTGCTTCATTTTCAATTTTGTGATTTGAAGGTGAATCAACGGAGCTAGAACAACGTTTGGATCAACAAACACATAAGCTTGGATAGAGAATTAATCAGGTGCACTCATCTCATCTCTTATATCTTAATCATTATTTGATCACACATTTGGACTTTGGACTTAAAAACAAACAACTTGTTTGCAATCACACATCAAAATTGGGCATAAAATCAACAAGTGTCTTCCATCACACATTTGGATTTGGGTCTAAAAAGAACAAGTGCTTCCTTGTCTTCCAAAATAGATTTCATTTTTTAAGGGTTAATTTACAAGTGTGAGTGTGAATCAAGTGTGCATGTGTATGCTCTCTCCTCGCATCGCAAGGTGATCTTGGAGATCAAAAACACCTCACTTGGTTTGCTTTTGTTTACCCTTTCCTAGGAGGCCTGCTTGGAGACACACCACTCCAAGGGACAACCTCATCCGAGGTTGAATCGAAAGACACCCTCATTGGGAGTTGGAATCTTGTCACTCTTGGCTAAGCCCCAAAGAACTTTATACCTTTGGGAAGTGAAGGTGAAGGGTGGGTTACCCCTTTCTCCTATCTGTGTGGCAGGATTTTGCTTTCAAATTCCTAGTCAACCTCGTGTAAACATAGCCCAAAACCTAATAGGCCATACCCTATTTCAAACTAGACATTAGGCTTGTTGTTTTGTCTTCAAGTGTGTGATTAATCATAACATTTAAACCTTGAAAGGAAAATTCATCATCTTGTTTGGTGTGTGTGTTCATCCATTTTCTTGTGAAATCTTGTGTTTGATATTGCCCTAAAGCAAGCTTCCAATAAACACTTGCCACATCATATTCATTCGACTTTCCAATAACACATATCTTAAACCACCTCATCCACATCATCCAATCCTAATCACCCAATTCATAAATTCATTTTAACTCACCTCTATCCTAAACAAAACCCTAATCTTATCTAAGTCATCATTAGACATCATCATCAACCTCATTCTAATCAAACCTGCTTCATTCTAATCGTCATCCTAATCACATCTAATTCATTCTAACCTAATCCTAATCATATCCTCCTCATTCTACATGAGCAAATCAACATCATCCTAATCATCCTAATCATCATCCTAGTCATCACACATCATCTAATCACCAAATCTTCATCCAAATCACTTCACATTCATGCATCCTAATCTACCACTTATAAACATGGACATGAAATTTCTAAACAAAACCTATCAGAATGATCCTTATGGCAATAAAAGAATGCTTGATCAACTTAGGTGGTTATATAGAAAGGAAGAAGACCTTGTGTCACCACAACATCAACAATTCCCACAACATCAAGTCCTAGGCCAAGATCAACGATCCCACATTCAATCACAAGCCCAACAAGCACATAATCCTCCACCCATTCCTTATGTGGCATCTCTCTTATCATCCTATCAAACTAATCCACCCACATATCAAATCCATGCCACATCAAACTCACTTCAAACTCCACCATCACCCAATGCAACACCCACACTTGACCAAGAGGTTATCAATTTCATGCAAGATACCGACCGTATGGATCTAGCGCATAGAGTCCTTGAATCAGATCCTACTAGATTTATGGAATATCTTGTTCGACTTGGGGCCACTCCACCTTCCACTAATCCCATAAACACTAACGCCACCACATCCATACCACAAATCACCCTCACTATTCCTAACAACACCACAAACACAAGTGCTTCCATAAGTGTACCATTCGATGATCCTAACTCCATTGCCTTTATATCACAATTACTTTCTCAACAAACTTCCAACATCAACCAATGTCCACAACAATCCACCTCACAAAACCTTTCACCTACAAATCCTATCATGCCACCTGTATATACCTAAAAGTGACACGACTCTGTCTAGATAAATATTTCTAATATTTATTTCAGTTTAATTCCTCTATCAATAAATGAATAAATTTATTTATTTATTTGATTCACATTCCTCCACAAAATTAAATAACATCGTTTATTTAATTAAATCCTTCATATTCCTCCAAATTAAATAAATTCATTTATTTAATTAAAATCCTCCAAGTTCTTCTACATTAAATAATACCCAATTATTTAATTAATTCTTCCAAAATTCCTCTAAATTAAGTAATATCAAATTATTTAATTACGTCTTCTAAATTCTAAAGTCATCCTAAATTAAATAATGTCCAATTATTTAATTAGTTCTTCTAAACTTAACATCCTCTATATTTAAATAAATCAAAACATCTATTTAGATTATCTATTTCCTCTTAAAAATGTATTAACACCTAAATTAATCCATGAAAATCCATGTGCAAACTTAATTAAATATTTTAATATTTAATTATTTGTTCCCTCACCCACATGTCCTTTTTATCCTCTAGTTCTAATTAGTTAACTCATAAATAAAATTAGTTAACTAGTTAGTCAATTCTATTAACTGGACAATCTATTCAGCTAACTCTTCAATCTATTTATGTTAACACCCTTGTTACATGAAGGAGCATGACACTTGTCCTCTTTTGATTTGCGCACATCTCTCAACCTTCCTCGACCATTGATCTTCTTATTCATTTTATACCGTTGATCTTCTCTCTCTCAAGTGTATAAGTACAACCCTATTCCTCCATTTCAATCATCCAAGCTTTTAGTAAACTTACTCTACAGAATTCACAGCGCGCCTTTGGCACAAACACCATATCCATAGCTTGTGATCACCATTTTTATTGTATTGAAGATCCTCTTCATTGCAAGAACTATCATAGTCATTCTCTATTCTCATCTTGAAGAAAAAAATAAGGAAGTGTGCTTTCTGAGGGCTTCATTCACATGAAAGATCAATTTGAGATTAGGTAACCAATGGAAGCCGCAGAGTAATAAGGTTTGCAAGGTGTTTTCTTTGTATTTGAATATCGATTATTGCAATTTCTATTGAGTTATTGGGTTATTATTAATTATTGATATATTATATCCACATTTTCTCGTAACATTTCTGGCGCCCATTGTGGGGCCTTGCCCAATTTAACCTCAAATCTGAGTTTTTGTGCGTTAGGTTCTGTACATAGGAAGTTTCTGCGCATCTATTCATTGGTAACACGCTTCTATTCTCTGCAGTGACGCATCTGTTCAATCAGCGCATATACTCACTGAATCAGTGCATCTGCTCTTTGAATCAACACATACATTCAAACTATGCTTTCATTTCCTGTTTTGATGCTTTTACTCTATGTAATTGTGCATATATCATAACTGCGCATCCATTCTTTCTTTTAGTGCATGTACTCTCTATAACTGCACATATAACAGATCTGCGCATCTGTGCTCTATATCTATGCATATATGCTCTGTAACTGCGCATTTGTTTTGACAGGGTCCTTAGGTTATTTCTTGTGATTTTTCACTAGCGCTAACATCTCTCACAGGGATATTCTCAGATCTGATTTACAAGTTAAGGGCTGGTTAGACATTTAGTTGCATCATTAACTCACATTTAAATCTAATTAGCAAGGAAAATAATTGGATTGTTCATGCAAATCTTATCTAGATCTAAATAGGAATGGCTATAATTTGAACTTGTTGCATCAACAACTCAAACATAGTCCCAACTAGGAAGATCTAAAATTGAACCATTGCTTTCTATTTGCTTCTTTCAAAGTTAACAAATCGTGTGTGTGCTCAAATAGCATAACTCATTTAGTTTTTTTTTCTTTTAAATAGGATTAAAGAACCATTGTTCTCCATGTTTTCAGAATGATAGTAGGCCTATGCTCTCCCCTTTCTTGGGTGACCATAATGCCAAACCTATCATTTTGCATGTTTAACCTTTAGAGAGGCCTACCCTTGGATATCCTTCCGTCCAAGTGGGAACGACCTTAAGTGGTAACAAGCTAAAACCTAGCTCTGCCTAGCCACTATAAATAAATTGTGCTTGAGGCAAAAGCTTCATGCAACGAGTGTTGATTAGTTATACTGACAGCCAACCTCCCCCAAAACCCTCCAAGGCGCAACCCTTGAAGGCTGGGAGACTCCATAATGGAGAGCAGCGCTGCCGCACGTATAACCACTCGAACGGTTGCCCTTACTACTTATCCATTGTTTTAGAAGCCAAAATCCCCTATAAACTGGTGCCGAAAAGAGCGATTATCATCTTCCCAAGATGAATCATGTTCTTACGATTCAATAGTATAGATAATAGGGAAATCCTAAGGTTTGCGAGCCTTAGGAACCTGGAACTTGGTGTACTAGAGAAGTTTGTGCACTTGTAAGGGGGAGCCCATGTCCCAAGTTCCTAAGTTATCCGCTTTGAATAGCGTAGCTGGTGTAAAAACCAAGTGAGAATTCGGTTTGTATTGCCCCTACCATGCTAGGATTTGTACTTGTTTTTAGTTAAAAAAGTCAAAATCTAAAAAAAGAAAAAATCATGCAAAAAAATTCTTTGTGTGTGCTATGTCTTCTTGCCATATTTGAAAAATTAAAACAAAGAGACCAACTTTCAGCCAAAGAAAAACTAAAAACATTGAAAAATCAGTCAAAAATCAACCAAAAATACAGAGCTACACATTTGTTCATTCCTGTTGCGCATTTGTTCAAACCTACTACGCATCTGCTTTTCGCTTCACATATGCTCAATTCCACTACGGTTTTGTTTTGTTCTACTATGCATACATATTTTACCAGAACTGTGCATTTATCCTCTGTTCCTGCACAAATATTCTTCACCAGTTTTCCACTTTTGTTATCTTCTGCTGCACATTTATCTTCTGTTACTACGCTTTTGTTCTTGCACATCCATCACAGTGAGCTATTCCGTACATTTGCTAAGAAAAAACAATTATCTTTTCGAGCACCCATTTCAGCCTTGTTTCAGTTTCCCAGATCAGATTAACCATGCAAGTCACTTATCCTGTCCATTTCCACAACATACCCGCTTTTCCAACACTCACCTTGTCCAAAACTTCACAAAACTTCCCCCAACTGAGTCAGAGTATCAAAACTAGGTTAGTGCAAAGCAATTCTAGATCATATTAGCCTCAAACAATCACTAGTAAAGTCTCCACTATCAGGGATCTATCATCCTTCTCTCTCAGAACTTTCACTAGTTGTGTAGGTGCAAAGCTAGTCCCTATCAAATAATCAGATTCCTAACATCCTTATTTGTGGCTATCATTTTGTATCAACCGATTTGTTTGACACCATTGATCTAAGAAAACCCTTGTCAAAATCCTATCACCACAAGTATCCCCTTCACTACAACCTCCAAGCACATCTTGTCAAAGCACCCAATCTCACTCCACCCTATCCCAAGTCACGTTGCATGGTCCTAACTAGATCCCAAAAATAAAAAACAACTTGAAATGGCGGGCACATCCGACAAAATTGTCCCATCCCCTCACGACAGTGATGAGGAGATTTCTCATGAGGACATTCTACAAGCTCAACAAGATCAAAAGTTCCAATGCCTGATGGACAAAGTGCTCAGTCAAGACCCTAGCAAATTCTTTCTTCACCTAGAAAACCAAGGAGTTAAGCTCCCCAAAGACTTTGACGTCACCGCGTTAAAGAAAACCAAAGAAGAAAGAATCCACGAGGATAACACAAAAGAGGAAAGCACCATAGACAAAGGCAAGACGACCATTGACTCTACAAACCCTCTAGGCTTATTGACTCAACAAATCCAAGCCTTGCAACAACAGCTCGCAAACATTCAAACCGAAGCATCAACAAAACACTATTCTCTAGAGGATATCTCACCATATCCTTTAGACAAGACCTTGATCATGATACTTTTCCCTCAAAGTTTGAGGTACCAAAATTTGACAAATATCGCGGAAAGGGTGATCCAAGAGACCACATCAGAGAATTTAGTGTAGCATGCCTTGAAGTCGCCCACAATGACACCTATCTCATGTGACTATTCCGAAGGAGCTTGGGAGGACAAGCTATGGAGTGGTTCTCTCGACTACCTCCCAGCATTCGCACCTTCAACGAACTAGTGGATAAGTTTGTCACACACTTCTCCTACAACATTGAGCATGACATCTCACTTTTAGATCTTTGTAACACTAAACAAAAGGGTGGAGAATCCTTTGCCTCTTTCTTACAAAGATGGAGACAATTGAAAAGCAAATGTCCACATCAAATACTGGAAAAACAAATGCTTGAAATGTTTGTCCACAACCTACATGCTGACCTAAGCTACCAAATTTAGATCCAATGCCCTGCTTCTTTTAGCAAGGTCATTGAGATGGGTTTACTCATTGAAAAGGCATTGATAGTAAAAGGTCAAATCAAACTTTATAAGGACACTCCTAGTGCAAATGTCAACACAGATAAACCATGATTTTGGACTAAAAATAAGAACATCGTGAATGACGGGGTGGTTGATGCCAAAAATGTGGCACCAAAACAACCAATTTTCATTTTAACAAGCCCACAAAACAACCCCCCACAAAACAAACCACAAAACACCGAATCACAGTCTACAAACTATCCTCCTTCGAGAAAATTCACAACCCTAGGAGAAACATTAGAATCCACCCTATGGAAGCTACTATCAAATAAGCTCATAACACTTCCAATGGTGTAGGAGTATGAACCAAAGGTCAAACTGCTTCAGTGGAATGACAGTGACTTCTCTGAATATCACCGAAACAAGGGACACAAAACCAATGACTGTATAGCGCTCAAACACACCATTCAAGATTTATTGGACAAGAAAAAGGTATCACTTGATGGGCATGCCTCTAATGATGATCACTTAGCATTCAAGAATCTGCTCCCCAACTATGAGCAGGGAGGGCTGTCAAATCAAAACAATAGTGGAGCTAACAATGCCAATTATACAAACGTATCATTTGACTATGTTGTTAACCACAGTTCAGAGAGTGATTCACATATTAATGTAATCACTATAAATAAAACCTTAGATTTGTTGGGTGAATATTTTGTCATTAACTCGCTAACGGCAAAATGGGTATATCAGCCACAGCTATGATGAGACAAAGTCTCTCCTCTCAGCAAGGGGAGGTTCCCTCTAATTACTTAACTTTTGCAAATCAAACAACTTATCAAATTTATGTACACTAAAAACTATGTTTGTGGTGGTTCCATCTCATCTCATTCTCTTTTTTCAGAATAGATGTTTATACTTCAAACTCTTGATAGAAGACTTATAAATTATCACAAAATCACAGAAACACAAAGTTTTCTGTTACCTCACTTACTACTTGTAAACGGAACTAATTGAAGTAGAATGCAGCCCAAAGTCTTCACTCCTCTTCAAGATGATGAAAGTAAATCAAATATAACAACTTGCAGCGCAAAGTCTCCAAACTGTTTTATTCTCACAAACATGAACATATAACTCATAAATGATTTGATAACACAAAGTCTATCAGAATCAAATTAAGAGCGCTCTTCAATCACTTGAAACAAACTCCACACTTCAATTATTATCAAATAAGATTATGATAGCAAGACGTAAGAACAAAACTATCACAACACAAATAATCCCAAGACAAAGATTGGAATTGAACTTGCTCTCTTGTATTGATAAATATTTGAATATTGATTTTCACAAAAAGCACAAAGTCTTGATTTGCTTCTCAATTCGCCAGAGTTTTTTTGCAATAGACAAAAGATAATATTTACAAAAGAGGTCCCCTTTATTTATAGGGAAAGACCTTGAGAAAATCTAGGAAATCTACAACTACTTTGACTTATTCAACAAGAGAGTCCTATTTGACTTATGACTTCTCTTGTTGCACATGTAATTACATTTTGGAAAATTACATGTGTAGATGTCCAAAACAAAATTCCATTTACATAATATATAAGAAAAACAAGCTAAGGCACTAGCTTCCTCCATCCTTTTTCCTTAGAAAATTCTGATACATGGTTTGAACAACTGACATTTTGCATGCATCTGGTTTTGCTGTGTTTTCAGAGATGGTGCGAGCTCAGAGAATTGAATCTTTCACCGCCTTTACTGCCTTTTCATGCTTGTCTAGATTATTCTTCAGATTCTCCAGAGTTGAATGTTGATCATACAGGTTGTCCATTGAGAGCATTGAGGGAGCTTCCTCTTCAAATTTCTTTTGTACCATTTCTTCAAAAGAACTTATCATTTCCTGTGCCATGAGGAAACTGTGATCTTCCCTTGTCAAGGTGCAAGGAAGTTCTTCCAGCCGATGTAGGAGTGTGACATCACTATCTTCGCTGGCTTCTCGAGCTTGGCACAGATCTTCAAGTAGACTCTTTATTATGAAAATACGATGAGCTAGAGTCTCTTTGGTCTTGAGGTATGATTCCCTGTTGGTGATGACCCCAATGGTGATCAGATTCTTTATCTTGATCTTCTTCATATCTATCCACTCTTCTAGGCTCTCTTCTTGATCTTGTAGCTCTTGTGAAAGTAGATCTACCAGATTGTCCAGCTCCACTTTAGCTTTGTCCATTTTCTCCTTTCTTTCCACAGCGGTTTTCAATAGAACTCGTCCTTGAGCCAACAACCGCTCCACTACATCCCCCACTATCTTGCCTCTGGCTTGGGCTTTTTCTACCTTCTATATCAGGGGATCTTCTACTGTCACTGCCATTGGTTCTACTATTTCTGAGGACTTCACTATTTTCTGAAGGATAGCAGCCAGTTGTTCTGCTTTTGCTTTGTATTTCTCCTTTTCCCTCTTGGCTTCATCATACTTCTCAAGTAGAGTAGTGGCAGTGGTTTGGAAATCTGCTTTGAAACCCTCGTGAGTCACTTTACCAAGCTCAACCCTTGAGATGACATAACTGCTCATGTCAAAAGTATCAACCGTGGCATCTTCAGGAGGTTTAGCAATTTCGGCATATCTGATTCCCTTTTTAGTGACCAGCCTAGAAACAGTCTTAGGCTTCTTCTTCTTCTGGTTCTTTGTTTTCATGGGCAATAACTTTTCAATGTCAATCTCATCAGGTGAGATGGCTTGCTTCTTCCTCTTTGGGGTATAGGCAGATAGCCATGGAGGAAGTATAGATACATCAACAGCTGGAGGAGGATCCACTACTTGCTTGGTTGGCTCCGTGTTTATACCCGTGATGGTGACAATTGGACTTGTGTTGGTAAACACAACACCTGTATCAACAACCTTTTGTGAAGCATCAAGAAGGTTCTCCAAAACAGTTTGTTCCCCAAATATCAAAAGAAGGGGAAGATAAGCTTGGAATGGAACCAGAAGAATCAAAAATAGTTCCAAGACTAGCCCTCATGGATTGAGGAGTATTGTCAGAAGAAACAACAAAAATGGGAGAAAGAGGAACATTTGAAATTACTGGCAAACCATCAGAAAACGGAACATGAGGAGGAGGTGTAAGAACTTGTGTCTTGGAAGGAAGGTCTTTCACAGGAGTTTGCGGGGAACCATCAAGTCGCTCTACCTCTGTATCTTCATCTTCACCTTGTTCAGCTTCATCAGATACTTTTGCCTTAGACCTTTGAACATTTTGTTCTTTAGTCTCAACATCTTCAATTTCCATCTGGTCATCATTGATGTCTTCAACATCTGACTTAGTGGCATCAGAAGCCTCTGTGGTTTCCTTCTTCTTTCCTCCCTTGGATACAAATTTGATCTTTGGTTTGTGTACCTTGGAGGAAGAAGGGGTGTCACTCTTGTTCTTGGTTCGGTTCTCTACCTTCTTACCCGTTTGCTCTTGTGTTCCTTCTTCGGACCCTGTCAGGAACTCTTTCAACTTAATTCCCTTACTTTCCAACCACAGATTGGTGTTTGCCAGTATTAGTTGGAATCTTTTCCTGATGGATGTCTCCTCTTTGACTGACCATTTCACCTCTGGGAGAGGTGAAGCCTCAACATTCTCTGCCTCATATTTGTGATCTAGGACATCTCCATCATCCTCCATTCTATCTGGAATATCAGTGAGTCCTAGTTCTTCAATTTGGCTCAGATGAAGCCTGCAGAAATCTAGTTTTCTGATCTCATTTTGAGTCCTAAGATCTGCCCATATGTCTTCGACCATGGGCTCATGAAAGTTTGACTTCCTCTTTATTTTATCTTGAACCCTTCTGAAGTCAAAATGATTTCTTTTCTTGTAGGTTTTCATAGTGACCAACTGCAACTCAGAGTCAATTACCTTTGCTTTGTTGGCAGACTGAACTGAATACCTCCCAATTTCAATGGGAAACTTTATCCCTGACTTCTTAAGCTCCATTTGTTTGCTGTGTACCACAATCAGTTGTCTGCAAAGCTCCATAAGAACAATGCGATCACTGGGATACCGTGGCAGCATGTAAGGGTAACTAGGATATATCCTACCCGAAGATAGGTGAAGGTGGGGAATTGCAAGAACAAGCAACCAAAAGAATTTACAACCTGCCATGCTTCATCAGAAACTCTTTTTTGAACCAATTCACCATCCCACAAGCACATGAAAACTGAGAAGAATGCATCATTGACTCTTCTGAAATGATGAATTGACCCCTTCAGAGTGATTTGGGGGTAGTATTCATATACTGGGACCAATCTCCTGTCCCCCACTTGGGTTAAACCTGGAAAGTTCCTCATGCTTGCAGCAGCATAGACAAGATAAGAGGTCATGTAAAATTTGAAGGTAGTATTGACCCTTACTAGTTGCTCGTGCAAAGCATTGCTGATCTGTTCACCCCAAAATATCTTCTGGTTACCCCGTAGAATCACCTTGATGTAAGTGTACATCCAGTCCTAGAATTTGGAAGCAGAAGGGAGACCTCTGATGCGACTCAGAAGAGTAATCAAATCACACACTTCCTCCACAAAATCACTCCTGTGGAGATCTTTTGGCCATCTGGTCAAAGTTGCCCTAGGAATCTTTAACCATTTGCTGTTTATGTGCCTCCTAGTAGATTCCAAATCATTGTCATAATCTTGTTGACCTTGAGCAAAATCAATTTGCCCGACATTTTCAATTGGCAGACACATGAAGATTTTGTCCATGAATTCTGCATCCAATCTCATGATAACATTTCCCTGTGAGTCCGTCACAGCTCTAGTGTCTCTATTGTAGTGGTTGGCCACTTGTAGAACAAATTCAGGATTATGAGCACTGACAGGAAAGGATGCTACCAAATGGATATTGCTGTCAATGATTTTCTGCATATGCTTGGAGGGATTTGCTTGTTTAGTTCTATCTATGAATTCGGCCATATCTACGTGCCCAATTTCTGTGTCTCTGATTTCATCAACATTTGACTAAACTGCCGTTACTGGAAAGACACCCTGGTACTTGTACTTCATGGCTTTGGACTTTGACGAAGATGATTCTGACATGAGCTCTGGACTTTGAACTTGAACACCACGAACGCTGATTGAAAACTGCAAAGGCCATGATCTCGCAGTTAGGGGAAAAATTGGATAAACTGGGTCAACTGCGTTTTGACGATCATGGACGGGAAAGCATGCGTTTAAAGGGCTTGAGCACGCAAATCAAGGTGAGGGCAAAAGCGGGCTTTTGGTTTTGAAAAGTGGATTTTCCAGTGTTTGAAAAAAAAAATCAGGGAAATGTGCTTGGGTGGGTGATTTGGCCGACCTTGCAGTTTGGAAGGATCTCTAGGTGTAAAAGCGGTGAAAAACACCGCTTCTGCATGTGTTTTGGAAGTTTTTTGGTTTGACATGCTCGAGCGGTGAAAACGACCGCTATTGCATATAACTTGGTGAAAATCTCAAGTGCTCGGGCGGGGAATTTGGCCGCTCAGGCAGGGGAAGCGATTTTGAGTTTCGATGTAGGGGCGGTTGAAAATGCCGCTTCTGCATTTGGGAGATCTATCGGTCAACATGTTCAAGCGGTGAAAATGACTGCTACTACAGGTAACTCCGTGAAATGCCAACAGATGTTCAAACGATATAAAACGCCGCTCATGCATTTGGTATAACTTCAAGGGTTTTGGTGTTGGGGCGGCGGAAACTACTGCCATTGCAGGTAGGAAGGTTTACCATGCTGCGTGGGTGGTGGAAATTCCCGTCGAAGCATATGATTCTAGGTTTAGTTTGAAGTGTTTGATCGGGCGAATCGACACCACGATGGGTAGGATATTGCTGTGTATGGGAGGTGTAATTCACCGCCCATCCACGTTGGTAGTTCAGGAAGTATCAAGGATTAAGCGGCTAATCCGCCGCTACAGGCATTAAACTTCAAGGGTTTTGAACTTGGGATTGACAAAGCGATGAACACCGACATTTTCAATTTAAAACAAAGACAACAAACAAAGATGCTCGAAACCAAATGATACAAACCCTAGTTTATCACAAGAAATGATCGACAAGAGGAAACATGAAACCCTAACCTAGCATGAGGATAGTTAAAAATGCAAAACGAAAGAAAGAAATTTGAAACAAACAAAACAAGTGAACCTACCAGAGAAAAGAGATGCCAAAGGTTTGATCCAGACTATGGAAATTTCCTCTCAAACTCTCCTCTGTGGCGCTGGTTTGAACAGAAACGATAAACCAGCAAAAGGCAAAACGAATACTTAAAACTTAAAAACGAACATTAAATGAATCGACACGAGTGGCCATTAATGGCACTCCAGTCGAAAGATTTGAAGATCTTGTTGGAGCGGGTGTTTCAGCCGCTGTTGCGTGTGCCATCGAAAACGGTATGTAAAAGCGGGTATTTCGGCCACCGTTGCATAAAACATAAAGTTCAACATGTAATAGCAGCTAAAAACGCCACTCTCACATGTGAACAAGCTTCTAAACATGTAATAGCGGTTAAAAATACCGCTCTTACATGTGAACAAAAACAAAAAATGGCTAACACCTGAAAAATGACTAAAACTAACATTTTAACCAATTTCCAACTTGAACGTTCTTCACAAATATCGAGAAACCGATTCAAGGGAATGTCGCAAACGAATTTAGAATATCCAATGACTTCGCACGAGATCAAGGGAATCTTATCTCAATTTGTGATCTTAGAGTGTAGATTCACGAAACGGACAAGTTTCGTGGGGTTGTCTACAAAAACGAGCGTAGCTGATTTTGAGAACAACAGCTTTGTAATGTGACCACTTGCGGTGGAAAGGTTACTCTTAAGGGAGTTCCATCCAAGCCATCCTCTCCATCCAACTAGTACAACATCCTAAACCAACTTCACAAGACACCCGCACACATTTCCATCTTGGAACTTCTGCATTTGTCCCCATCCCACAGAGCCATACTTGACCAATCTCTTTCAGAAGCCACTGTCCCAACAAACCTTCCTGAAGAGTAGTTTCAGACCATGGTAGGTCATATTACCACACCTCATTTCTTATCATTCACTGAAAAGGATGATATGTCAATCACTCAACCTCATAATGCATCTCTCCACATAGATGCCTTCGTCCACAAGCACAAAATAAAAAGGGTTCTAATTAATGGAGGAGCCTGTTTAAATATTTGCACCTTATAGATAATCCTTGCATTGGGGTTTTTAGAGAATGCTATTGATCCTAAAAAGAAAATCACCATCAAAGCTTATGATGAAGAGGAAAGAACTTCAAAGGGAACTGTTGTTTTTCCTATCAGAGTGGGACCTATGGTAAAGGATGTAGTGTGCCAAGTCCTTGATATGGAGCTTGCATATAACATTCTCCTTGGGAGACCTTGGATACATGATATGAAAGCAGTACTATCAACCTATCACCAGTGTATCAAGTTCCCCCATGAAGGATAAGAAATCAACATCCAAGGTGATCCCAATCCATTTCAATATTGTAACTCCGTACAATCTAAACTTGAAGTTGTGATTCCCCATAACCATGCCTCTACTTCATCCCATGTTGACCCAACTTCACTCCCTTCCACATCGAAGACACCTCGATCTAACTTCAAGGTCAAAGACAATGGTCTCGGTGAATACACAATTGCACAATCCTTTTGCTTATCACAGCTCCCTATCTCCCCCAGATCTTATAGAAAACCTTGCATGAGCAAACCCAAGGCATTAGCAACTACTAAAGGTTCGTTTGTCAAATGGGGAAGCCTTGAAGATGAGAGCGATGAAAAAGACATCCTACAATAGTTATATAAAGATGAAGACAGTTTATCTGAGAAACAAGACCATCATTACATGGTGCAAACTAAAGAGTATGGTCAAGGATTCTCAATACTACAAAGAATGGGGTATGAAGGTCATGGTCCCATCGTATTGAGAAAGGAAGCTATCATTGAACCTATCCAACCTCATACATTAATAGCCTGAGACACTACAAGGCTAGGCTGCACCGACAAAGCAAAGACCAAGGGACCAGAAAAGCATACATGCTAACAACTAGAAACATCTGCTACTAACCTAGTAGATCAAATTCACCGACTACAAGGATGGAGTGAGACTGACTCCAATGAATATGAATGGGATAGTCTCTCTGAACTATCTTGTGATGAAAAAGACATGATGTGGTCCATGAGTATGACCCTACCCATGCAACTAATGAGGGACAAAGTCCAAGGGCTAGACCTCTAGAGTTTGACCCGCATAATAACGATAGTGAGATTCATGAGGAAAGAATGATACTGCACTTGACAGATCAACTAGTGGAGAGTACCATCACATGCATTGTCAATGCTTATAATAACCACCTTAACTCCTCCATCTTGACCATCAATATCCTCGAACCAGACCAACCCAATGACCCTCTACCACTATTGCATCCAGAACTCATTGATTGGGACTTACAAGACACTATCCCTAAGCTAGATACCTTAAAAAATGATGAAGCCATCATAGACTATCTATAGCTTAGAGACCATGTACCTGCAGGGGATCACAAGGCTGGCTATGCCATAGAACTCAATGATAGGGCTTATTTTGGAGAGAATGCCAAGCCTTTCAGTCTCAAAAATGTCAAAATGAAAGAAAGATCTAATGGTGAAAACCGCTCTGCGGCAGTGTGAGATTATGAAAATAGTAAAAATATGAAAGACATATCCAACGGTGAAAACCTCTCTAAGGCACCGAAGGATGAAAGGCTTGACCCTCTCCCCAATCTAACACATCATGAGAGATCCTCAATCTTGATGGAACCAGCAGAGCAAATCAACGTCAGTATAGGTGACAATCCAAGGATGATCCATATGGCACAATCTTTAACTGCAGAAGAAAAGCTAGAGTTCACTGAATTCTTCAAAAGGAAACAAATTAACTTTGCTTGGTCATATGCAGATGTGCCAGGGCTAGATCCAAATCTCATAATGCATCACTTGTCCTTAGCTCTAGGAGCTAAGCCAGTTAAGAAAAAACTCAGGAAGATGCACCCACATATCACCCTCATGGTAAAAGAAGAACTGAAGAAGCTGCTAGATGTCGGATTCATCAGACCAATAGACTATCTTGAGTGGATTTCAAATATAGTGTCAGTTGCCAAACCAGATGGTAGAGTTCAACTATGTAATGACTTCAGGGACCTGAATAAAGCTTGTCCAAAAGATGATTTCCCTTTGCCAAACATTGACATTATTGTATATCTCATGGCAGGGCACACCATGCTGTTGCTAATGGATGGTTTCTCTAGATACAACTAGATCAAAATTGCACCTAAGGATCAACACAAGACTGCATTTACATGTCCATGGGGCACCTACTGTTGGTGTGTCATGCCATTTGGATTGAAAAATGCAGGGGCAACATATCAGAGAGCCATGACCACAATCTTCCACAACATGATGCACACCATAATGGAAGATTATGTAGATGACATCTTGGCAAAATCACTCACAATAGAAGGACACCTAGTAGTATTACACAAAATCTTCACAAGATTGAAACAATTCAATGTGCGCCTCAACCCAAAGAAGTGCATATTCAGAGTCACATCTGGCAAGCTTCTGGGGTACATCATGTCTGCAAATGGAATCGAAGTAGACCCAGCTAAGGTGAAGGCTATCATGGAAAAGCCACCTCCCAAAAATCTCAGTCAACTAAGGTCTCTACAGGGAAAATTGCAATCTATCAGAAGGTTCATTTCTCAATTGGCAGACAAGTGCCACCCATTCACACACCTCCTACATAAGAAAATTCCTTTCAAATAGAATGATTCGTGAGAACAAGCATTTCAACTGTTAAAGGAGTATCTCATGAAACCACCTGTATTAATGCCACCGATCTAGGGTAAGCCTCTACTACTTTATATCTCCGCCACACCAACAGCTCTGGGAGCTCTCCTTGCACAACAAAATCATGAAGGGAAAGAGCAAGCGATTTATTACATTATCAGAACACTGGTTGGCTATGAGCTACAATACACACCAATTGAAAGAGCATGCCTCGATGTGGTCTTTGCTTTGCAAAAATGGAGACATTACATGCTATCGCATTCCATCAAGATAGTAGCAAAAATTGATCCACTAAAGTATTTGCTCAACAAAGCTGCCCTTACAGGTAGATTGTCTAAATGGGTCATGCTTCTTAGTGAGTTTGACATCGAGTATGTAGACAGGCGCACAATAAAGGGTCAAGTACTTGCAGATCAGCTGGCAGATGTGCCTTTAACAGATGATAACCCTTTGAACTTCAAATTTCCAGATGAGTCCATCTTTCACATAACAACAACAACCTAGAAACTCTACTTCGATGGCTCCTATACTCAGAATGGGTCCGGGGCAGGTATCTTGTTGATCACAACTAATGGCGACACCATTCCAAAATCATACAGACTACTCTTTCCTTGCACTAACAATGTGGCAGAGTATGAAGCCCTAGTCATTGGCATCAAGCTGGCAGTTGAATGGAACATCACAGAGCTTCAAGTGTATGGTGACTCACAACTGTTCATCAACCAAGTGAATGACGACTACCAAACAAAAGATGAGAAGTTAATACCATACAAATGGATGGTAGACGAATTCAAAGAATACTTTGTTGAGATCTCTTTTGAGCAGATACCAAGGATAGAGAACAAAGCATTGGATGCCATGGCAATGATCGCATCTCTCCTCGACATCCCTAACAACCAATCACACACTGAGTTCTTGGTAGAGCTGATGTCCCATCCTGCATACGACACTCCTGAATCCCACATCATTTGCCACATTGTAGGATCTGATTCTCCCCTATACGGAAAAGTATTTGCCTATCTTAAAGAGAATACCCTACCCCTTGATCTCTCAAATAACCAAAAATACACCTTCATTCTCCAAGCATCTCGTTATGCCATTATCACCAATACCTTGTATCGATGAGGTCTCCATGGTACTCTCCTTAGGTGTCTCGATAGCGAGGAATATCAAACCGCCCTAAGCAAAGTGCACGACGATATATGCGAGACCCACTCTAGTGGTCCTACCCTAGCCAAGAAACTCATATGCATGGGATACTACTGGCCAACTATGGAAAAAGATTCCTATCATTTTGTAAAGAGGTTTAAGAAATGCCAAATCCATGGGAACCTGATACATGCACCAGCACAGGAGCTACAACCTTTAATGACTCCTTGGCCTTTCTATCAATGGGGACTCGACTTAGTGGGTAAGATCCATCCTCCATCCTCTAGTGGCCATAAATTCATAATCACCACCACCAAGTACTTTACGAAGTGGATTGAAGCCGTACCCCTCACCAATGTCACAGGCAAACAGATTGCCTCCTTCATCCTGAACTACATCATTTGCCACAGTGGTATCCCTTTATCCATTATCATAGATAATGGAAGACCATTCAAAAACCATGATGTCAAATAACTGTGTGACAAATTCCATATCCAACACCACTTTTCCACCCCGTATTACCCCCAAGGAAATGGCCAGCTAGAGGCATCAAATAAAACCATCTTAAAAATCTTGAAAAAGACTATCAATGATGTCGGTCGTGATTGACACATCCAATTGAATCCTGTACTGTGGGCCTACTGCACAAGTATTCACACACCCACAGGTGCAACACCATACTCCCTATTCTACGGATCTGAAGCCATCTTGCCCATTGAAGTCGAGATCCCATCCTTGCGAGTATCGTTAAAAGGCCTCATAACAGATGAAGAGTATAGAGTGTCTAGACCTCAAGAGTTAGAGTTGCTGGAGGAAAGAAGGCAACAGGCCTTTAACCATCTCAAGGCTTATCAATAAAGGATGCCTAGAAGTTACAACCACAGAGTAAAACCCTGGATATTTCAAGTCGGTGATCTGGTGCTTAAGGAAAATCCCCACAATCAGCAGGATCGGGAAAAGAAAGGAAAGTGTGAACCCAACTGGCTTGGTCCTTATGTCATCATTGCTGCCTATGGGTCAAGTGCATATCAATTGGCTCTATTAGAAGGTGAACAATTTGATGATCCCATCAACATCATGCATCTTCACAAGTTCTACACCTAAACCCCAATGCAAGGGAATAAAAAATAACAAAAAAATCAAAAAATGGAAAAATAGCAAAAAAAATCAAAAAATGGAAAAACAAAAAAAAATTATCCTCTGGTGAAAACCTAGCAAAGAAGTACCTTGGATAGATACCATGATGAAAACCTAGCAAATAGGCGTCATGTGTATTTTGGCTATTGTGTAAATAAAAGAAAGTAGTGAAAACCTGGTAAACATGCACTACTTGTGATAAACCACCTTCTGCATCTTTGCCAACCTTGTTCCTCATTCCCACCTCCTAACAGCATCCACCTGATCACATCAGTACCTACCATGGCTTGTTGTTCGCTCGTCCTTATCACCTTCTTCTGTCAGGCTGACAATCCAGACTTGCATCCATCTTGGCATCCGTCTTGAGCTAATCCATTGAACCATTGTCGAACTATGTTGCCTCTGACCTATCACGTAGGCAAGGCCATCTTGTATCAATGCACCATTTAGGCTCCTTTCTCATTCATTCCATCCATCCCATCCCTTTTCCATCTAATTTCACATCGCCTAGGTCCTAGGTCCACAAAAGTCCGTCACCCCGAACTACGTTGCCTCTGCGTCGTCATGTAGGCAAGGCCATTATCAATGCACCCCCGAGGCACTAGGTCAGTCCCTTAGGGCCCGTTTCTTCATATTTATTTGTCAGTTCATCCATAATAAAGTTGATCCTTTTGTCTAAATGGGGGCAAGTCCTTGACCTAGTTGGAGAATTAGATTCTTGAATGCCACATTGTTCTAAGGAGACGCCAATAAGGATTGTGATACCTTTCACTAGATGCACACGTGCAACAAAGAACGCTTCCAAAACATAAATCTTGACGCAAAAACATCAACCTATCCAAAGAAAAGTAAACAAGTGCCTAAACACTCAAAATGATTTTATCTAAATTATGGCAAGAAGACACATCTAATACAAGAATGTTTTGTGAGTAGGTTAAGTTACAAAGTCTTGATTTTTGTTATTATGTCTTTCTATGCTACTCGAAGATGTCAAAACTAGAGAAGCTATGATGGGGGCATAATCATTTTCTTTGTCTATTGTTTGTGGATTTATCTTTAGTAATATGACGACTTTTGTCTAACAACATGATCAGCAAAAGATCATCGAGGACTTCAGAGGCCTAAACATGAAAAGGGGCAATCCTTGTCTGTTGAAATGCAAGAAATACTCAGGTCATCTAGATTCAATTTTGACTAGATGCTTGTATTAGCTTGCTATATCAAAATCCATGTAAGTAATACTCAGGTCATCTTGGTCCAATTATACCTAGATGCTTGTATTTTCTTACAACATTCCAAAAGAGAAAAAGAAACAAAAAGCACCCAATGATGAAACGAGCACTTCAAAATACTTGTAATATCAAGATGACATATATCCGCATCCATAATACATCCATAAATACATCCATTTACATTTCGCATACCATCCATCAAATAAAGATTTGGTTCGCAGTGTCAGTGTTTACAAAAGCTTGTGAGTCCTTCTATCGAGTCATTCTTCTGTAAAAATTCTCTTTCTGTCTCTCTTTGTATCTCCTATAGAGTCTTTTCTACTTTGATTACATACACTTGGACATATCAAAAACATGGTAATCATTTTGTATTAAGTGAAATAGTCATTAATTTGATTAGATCATTTGCATTCATGTAAGGGCATTAGGTCGCCAGTTTGTTACCATCTTGCATTAAGTGAAATAGTCATTAACTTGATTACATTATTTACATACATATTACTACATAAAATCAAACATAACATTGCCTTAACCAAATAACTCACAAAAACATAGCCATAATCATATTGTCCACATTAGATCATCATAGAATGTGAACACATAGGTGCATTTAAAACATCCATATCCATTTGTGCCATCATAACATTAATGCATACATAATATCCCATTAGAAAAATATCAAAAACATTGCATATAAACATAACAAGTAAAATACATCCATGATCATAGCATATGCAACATACATGTGGGTCATAAGCTGCATCATCATATAAAAAATAAAAGTGTCCAAGTGTATAATATCAATTTGTCGTCCATGAGTCACATCATAAAAAGGTCTATACATACATCAAAATAATAATGATACATGTCTCGGTCACTATGCAACAAAAAGTGATGTATACATATGTAGGCTACCCATGAGCCATCAAAATCCTTTATGTACAAAAAGCCAAAATCTGTCCAAGTAGCAGCTACCCTTGCTGTCGTGGGGTGCTACTCCCAGTGCTGTCCCCTCCTCTTCCATCGCGTCCTAACCTAGACTGTTGTGGGCCCATCACTGATGCTCCCGACCATGATCCACCTGCCCTCTATGAAGCCACTAACTGACTCCTGTAGCTTGATGCCCACTAATTTGCCGGCACCACCCCATGATATAAACCCCTATAGTACTACATCTGAGCATGCACTCTACCTAGCTCACCCTAAATCTGTACAACTTGGGTCTGCAACTGTGTCACCTGAGCCTGGGCCTGCGTCACCTGTGTCACCAGAAACGCTATAGACCCATCAGTACCCATAGCGGCTACGGTTGCGTCTCTCTCTACTATTAAGGTCCGTACCCTAGCCAGTGTTGTGTCCCACTTTGCAGTAAGACCAGCTATAACCCCTACATCTGCCTCTTGGTGAGACTTCGTGGCTCTTAGCTGTGCTCTAACCTACCTCAGCTGGCCCCGTAGCATAGTAACTACCGCCTCCTATGCTTGCTCTTGTGGGTCAGGCTACCCATGATCCTACAGTCCCTGTGGGTCCACTACCTATGGAACCTACTAAGGTGGAACCTACTGCTATACCACCTAATGAACTGGAGCTTGTTGTAGCACCTACTTTGCCTCCTGCTGGGGTGGGGCCTCCCCCACTCTCTGTTATTGCCTCTATCTGCTGTCACCTCCACCACCTCCTCCATCACCTCCTCCACCACCTCCTCCACCATCTCCTTGGCCTCCGCCATATCCCTGTCTCCTTCTCCTCTTCCTCTCCCTCCGTCTACTTCCATCACCCTCCTCCTCAGACTCCACCTCCTCTAGACGTGGAGCTAGCTCTCCCGGTCCTGAATATCTTAGGAACAGGTGCACGGCAAACTAGTCCTCGTAATCCTAAGCCATGCTTGCATCCACTATCTCCCTCCTCATCGGCCATGCCTGATAAGGTATCTGTAGAAAGTCTGTCCTGGCCTCCTCATAGGAAGCCATAGGTCCCCATTGCCGCCACTCTGGATAGGTCCTCGCAAATAGGGCCTGCCCCTGTGGCTGACCCTGAGTCCTCCTAAACTGTCTTAGCACTCGATTGACTATGTGTCTCTCCAAAATGTGTGGTGTTCTGTCGATTGGCCAGCGTGTCTAAAAAACATAAGGCAGCTCATCGGCCTCATCGTCCCAGACCTCACAATCTATGTATAGTTGCCAAACCACTGTGTCCACATTATCCAACTGATGTCGCCAATACTCTAGCTTCCCCAGCCTGTGATGGGAAACTACACCTGCATATCCATAAGAGTAGGGCTCTCTTGGCTGTCTAGAAAAAGGACAAATGGGCCGTGTAACTACAATGTGCTCCCACGCCCAGAACTACAACAATGAAACTCCTGCAAACAAGCTAGCTGCTCCACAGTAAACCACCTAGTGCATGTCATGGTAAAGGTGTGCAAGAACATAGACATCCCAAGCAAATCAAGTGCCCTCAGTAAGCATCTGCTCAAGTGTCCATCCCCAGCCAATAGGGAATCCATGAGATCACCTATCGGGGCATACAACACCCCCGATCAACCCAGCCATAATCCCTGGAAAGTAGTCATAATAATCGTGCATGTCCTGCCAACAGATCACTAGCCCCTAAAGCCCAAGATCATTGAATACCCTTCTGCACTCAGCCAATCCAGTGTCGCGTTAAGAGTAGGTGCAGTATCCTATAAACGTCCTCCAGTGTCATTATCATCTTGCCAGTGGGGAGGTGGAATGTCCCATCCTCACTATGGAAGCGCTCCACGAAAGCAGTCAGCAGACTGAGGTTCGCTCGAACCTCAAGCGTGAAACACACATAATCCAAACTGAGAGCACTGAGCACTGTCTGATCTACCTCTATTAGCATTTACCGTCACAACAGTGCCATGGGGAACTGCTCCCATGACATAAGCGTATCTGAAATATTCTACTGTAATCAAGCAAAGAAAAGTGTCATCCATAACTGTATCAAAGCAAACTTTCTCAAACTATCAAAACCTATCAAACTCACTCACTTAACATATCAAATTGATCAAAACAAGCATATCATCTCTTGTCTAGATTTTATCAATCTCGGAGATCACTTATCGATTGTCGCATTGATCAAGATGCCAATCGAGTCAATTTCGCTAAGTAAATGACTATCCTAAGGCAAATGCACCATTATAGGTGGCAAATGCGCCTTTTTAGAGAAAATGCGCTGATCCAGGACATATGCGCTAAATCTTTGAGCAAATGTGCAACTCTAGCACATATGCGCAGCTAGACATAACACATGCGCAACTTCTTAATGGATGCACAGATTCACATAACAAATGCGCATTAAGGATAAATGCACCGACTCATGACTCAAATGCACAGCTTGTTTACAAAAGCGCGGTTTCAGTTAACAAATGCACCAAAACACAAAACATCGCATTCATTCAAGCAACTTTTCCTAGCATTTATTGCCATAATAAATGACCCTAGGCTAAAAATTTTGAAATACGTACCGGGGCTCCTGCCTCTACTGGCCGTCTGAATCGTCAGACCCTCTCAAACCAGTGCTCCTCGTGTGGAAGATCCATCACTATACTGACTGCTCTAGCTCCTATGCTTTGCAAACTCTCCTCAAAGCTCTCTCCAAATGATAAGTGTGCAAATGACTAGGATTGTGGACCTTGCTTCTATAAATAGACGTGCCAACCTACCTAGCTGTGTGGAAACCTAGCTTGTTCTCCGTACCCTTTCTTGTCCATTTTCCCAAACCGTAGCCAATTTTCTTCACCCTAACCTAACTGTTCAACCCTATTCATCGTGAGATTGTCCGTCTCACACCCTCGAACCTTTCTTCCCGTCCAATCTCCCGAGGTGGCATCTTGTCGTCGTAACCTATACCAGGGGCAAACTGGGGCATGTATCATTATCAAAAAATATCTATTCTTTGAAACAACGTGATAAAACACATTGCATCAAAGAGGGGCAAAATGTATACACCTAAAAGTGACACAACTCTGTCTAAATAAATATTTCTAATATTTATTTCATTTTAATTCCTCTATCAATAAATGAATAAATCAATTTATTTATCTGATTCACATTCCTCCACAAAATTAAATAACATCATTTATTTAATTAAATCCTTCATATTCCTCCAAATTAAATAAATTCATTTATTTAATTAAAATCCTCCAAGTTCTTCTAAATTAAATAATACCCAATTATTTAATTAATTCTTCCAAAATTCCTCTAAATTAAATAGTATCAAATTATTTAATTACCTCTTCTAAATTCTAAAGTCATCCTAAATTAAATAATGTCCAATTATTTAAATAGTTTTTCTAAACTTAACATCCTCTATATTTAAATAAATCAAAACATTTATTTAGATTATCTACTTCCTCTTAAAAATGGTTAACACCTAAATTAATCCATGCAAATCCATGTGCACACTTAATTAAATATTTTAACATTTAATTATTTGTTCCCTCACCCACATGTCCTTTTTATCCTCTAGTTCTAATTATTTAACTCATAGATCAAATTAGTTAACTAGTTAGTCAATTTTGTTAAATCTTCAATCTATTTATGTTAACTCCCCTGTTGCATGAAGGAGCAGGACACTAGTCCTCTTCTGATTTGCGCACATCTCTCAACCTTCCTTGACCGTTGATCTTCTTATTCATTTTATACCATTGATCTTGTCTCTCTCAAGTCTATAAGTACAACCCTATTCCTCCATTTCAATCATCCAAGCTTTTAGTAAACTTACTCTGCAAAATTCACAGCACGCCTTTGGCACCAACACCATATCCATAGCTTGCGATCACCATTTTTATTGTATTGAAGATCCTCTTCATTACAAGAACTATCATAGCCATTCTCTATTGTCATCTTGAAGAAAAAAGCAAGTGCACTTTTTGAGGGCTTCATTCACATGAAAGATCAATTTGAGATTAGGCGACCAATGGAAGCCGCGAAGTAATAAGGTTTGCAAGGTGTTTTCTTTGTGTTTGAATCTTGATTATTGCAATTTCTATTGAGTTATTGGGTTAGATTAATTATTGATATATTATATCCACATTTTCCCGTAATACCACCTCATCATCAAACCCATCCACAAGCAAACCAAGTGTCCTCACAAGAAGCATCCTTGATAGACCTAAATCCACCTATGCAAGACCTAATGACCTTTGACAAGGGAAACATCAATCTAGAGAAAGCATCTTATGAGAATCCTCCATCATCATCCACTCAAGTACCACTTCATGAGCCTACTTGTCCTATCTTAACCCCACCATGTGATCCAACATCCACCCATGACCCTATCAATGAACCTCCCAACACCTTGTCTAGTCATCTGAATCCATCATGTGATCTACAAGCCATCAAGTTTATTGAGGAATATTCAACTCCAAGTCTAAGTCAAGAACCACCATGCCCTCATGTCAATGACTCTCAAGAACATGTCAAGCCTATCCATGAGCCTATCAAGCTTATTAAAGTGTCTCCTTTCATAAGTTCACATCAAGAGCCATCATGCCCTAACATTGTTGACCAAGAGCCCATCCAAGAGTCATCCCTTTTCTCGCAAGAAAATTAAGAGGTATGTCAAGAGTATAATCAAACACATGTGGAAACATCAAGCCCTCAAATAAATCAAGATCAAAACATATCTAAGTTCCACCCATTCATGACCTACATCTTGTATATGATCAAGGTATTATTTATGATCATGACCCTATTTGTGAGTAAGTTTGTCCCATCCATAGCCTAATTAATCCTATTTATGCTCACATTTGTGATCAAGGTTCTATCTATGATCATGAAAAACATGATGATCCTCTTAGCCAACATTTATGGAATCCATGATCAAGAGGTTATCATTCCACCTATCCTTCCTTCCATAAACACCCATGAGCAAGATATCCCACTTTCTCCTACCAATCCTCCACCTACTCCTATCCATGAGACACCAACTTCCACTTGTCATGATGAGATGTATGCCTTCCAAGTAAGCATAGAAGATTAAACAATGAGCATAAAAATAATCAAGATCCTAATGATCCTTCCACATCCACCATTGATTCCATTTCAAATCCACCACCATACCCATTTGGTCTATCTGTTTTCATTCATGACTATTCTTCCCTAGGACAACAACCTTTGTCCTCCACTTCACCCTCTCCATCCAATAATCAACTCAAGTCTAGTGTCCAAACTACACCTAGTCCTATTGTCAATCACATGCTCCAAAACATGAACTACCAAGGCAAAGGTTTAGGCCTACATGAACAAGGCATTTTGGAGCCAATCCATGTCAAGGTCCCTCCTCGCTCATTTGGCCTTGGATACACACCCCAAGGTCAACAATCTAACGATGTTGGTACTTCCTCCACACTTCCTAAATCCACTTCCTTCCATCATAAACCCCATCATATTCCTAAAACATACGTTTCCATTCCACCTCCCTCATCCTACAAATGCCCAAAGCATGTGACCATTAACCTTCCACCATCCACTTTACCTCCACTCCTTCCAACTCCTAATATCCCTCCATTCGCTTTTCCACCATTGCTACCAACACCCCCTTACCCAATCATTCATAAATACCCTAAATATCCTAATCATGACCAACAAATGCACGCATTGTATAAACAAGGAGATTCCACTCATTTAATCCACCACATGGGATTCAAAAATAAAAATTTGGATGCCTCTGTTAAAAAAGCCACAAATCCTAAGGGTCCTAATGCCTTAGGAAATCAATCCAAAAATTCAAAGCAAGGTACATTCAAAAATCCATCCAAGCCTATACTTCCAAAAGAAAAGTCAAAAACTAAAATGATATGGGTCCCTAAACAAAAATCAGTCAAGTCAAATGAGGCATCCACCTCTCAAAAATCCCAACCATTCCCCTCCATTCAAAAATGTCATTCCATTCAAACATTTCAAACATCCCACATGAAAAGAAAAAATCAGAAAAATACTAAGTCCATGTGGGTTCCAAAAGTCATCAATTATCCATCTCCTAAGAAAACATCACCATTGCTTCCTACACCACTATCCAATCAAAAGCTTCCATGTTTAACATAGTGTGTGCAGCCATTGGTCATGATTCCTTTCCATGCCTCCATCACTCCATCATTCACTCATAATCCTACATATCTCCCCCATCACCTTCCTATGGTCCATGCTTTTACATAAGTCCATTATAATCCACTTTCACCCCTACATAATCCACATCATAATCCACTTTCGATCCCTCCATAATCCACGTCATAATCCACTATCTACCTTATCCATCTCACTTTCACACAATCACCCTACCAACATCTTGAGCATAATGACTTGACATGGTCCATTTGTGATGACATCCTTTTCTAATTGGACTATCATATTACATGGAACTAGACACTTGAGTCCCACCTATTCATATCCCCCCCTTTCCCATTCAAAAGTCAAAAAAATAAAAGATTTTTTTAAAAAAAAAAGTAAAGAGAAATCCTTTCGTCCAACGGTGAAAACCTGGTAAACAGGCGCCTTGGATAAGTACCATGATGAAAATCTGGTAAACAAGCATCATGTGTAGGTTGATCTTCTATGTCACTTACACTTAGGGGCACCTTGTCTCATCCTTTTCCAAACTATCATACCATTTCCATATACATACCTATCACATTGCATCCATTCATCCCCCCTTCCTCTTTTAATCTTGACAAAGATTGGGAGCAAATGTTGAAACATGTTTTAGATATCTCTTGATGTACCCCATCCCATCCAACCTATCCTATCATTACTCTCTTGCCATTACCCATTTTTCCATCCTATCCAAACCATCCTATCATCCTATTGTCATAAGCATTGTCTTGAAATATCCTAAGTATTGTACCTAAAACGGGGCATGTTATTCCTATGCGACATAATCTTTGGAGATCTAGCTTCCTTATGATGCATACATCCATTCGCCATAGCCTATCCTTGTATCTATCCATCTATCATGAGTCCTTTTATTCATCTATCTATCATGAGCCTTCCATCCCCTAATCGCTCATCCTTTTATCCATTCATCCATCCTACATTATCCATGCACCTAGACTTGGTTTTTTCCCTTGTCATTGGTATCTAGAACAAAGGCTACCCAAATTGTAAATCCATTGACATTCAAAACATTTCAAAAATCCCAAAAAACTAAAAACATTTTCAAAAATACAAAACACAAAAAAATCAAAATATTTTAAAAACAAATACAAAAAAAAAAAAATTTCAAAAAAAAAAAACATCAAAATATTTCAAAAAATACAAAAAAAAAAAATTTCAAAAACCAAAAAAAAATCAAAACATTCTGTTAGTGCCTGAATTGACTGGTAGTTTTCTGAGCATTTTTCATTCAGGCACTCTCCCTAAGTATCCAAAAAATGTTCTAAGTAATTGACCTCCTCAGTAGTTTTCAGCTGCATCATCATATTTTCTGAAGGAGGAGGTCATCATCATCATGTTTGTTTCAATGATGGTCGGCATCATCATGTTCCCCGTCGGTCGGTTTCTCATCGTCATCATCATATTGAAGTATCGGGTGATGTTTGGTTTTTATCCTGATGATGCTGACGAGCTACAGTGCGCCCTGATCTGCTTGCGAGGGTGATTCTTCAAAGTCTCCGGTGATCTTCCATTTATCACCTTGCGCGAACATGATGATGATGTTGCCCCGTTATTCTGAAGGGGTTATTCTTTGAGTTGTTCGACCTGGCTTGCTTTTTCCTAAGGGTCGTCATCATCATCATATTTCCAGTTATCATCCTGCTGCTTGCAGAGGTCATCATATTTTCTGCCTTCATGATATCTCGCCGGGGTGATATTTCTATCATCGGGTGATCTTGGTTATGATCATCCTGATGATGTTGTTGAAGGGTTCTGAGTGTGACCCGATATTCACCGGGGTCATCATATTCGAACGTCAGGATGATCTTAGTCAATATCATCCTGATGATGTTGTATCACCTTGTTCTTTGTTTCTCATCCTGATGATGCTGACGTCATCCGTATATCAGGGTGATATCTTTCTTTCTTTCTGCCTATCTGCATCATGATATTTCCGAAGGAGGGGGTGATATCTTCATATCACTCAAGTGTGTGTTTGTTCCAGCATCATGATGATGCTGATATCAAGGAGATATCCGCCTACCGGCTTCGTGCGCTATCTAGTGGGGATGATCTTTTCGAGCATCATCATATTCATCAATCGCCCCGATCTTACAGAGGAGCTACAGTGCAACATGATTTTCGTGCATCAGGATGATATTTCCAAATATCCGGTTGTCTTTCAAATATCATGATGATGACGTCATCGAGGTCCGGGGGGAGGTCATATTTCTAACACTGATCATCTTGAGGAGATCTCCCGACATTTGCAAACATGATGATGACATCATCCGGATATGAGGAGGTGCGCAGTAGGCAGATATGATGATGATGTCATCAGGATGTTCATCGGCCAGACTTTTGTTATAAGCTCAGCAGGAGGATGTTCCTCCGAAGGATCAGGTTGTGCCGATTATCATGAAGGTTATATTTCAAATATGATGATGACGTCAGGGTGATATTTCGGGCAACAGGATATCATGCTGCTGGAGGATGATGATGATGAAGTCTTATACTAGTGTCGTC
Organism: Cunninghamia lanceolata; assembly: GCA_027924645.1. Lineage (NCBI taxonomy): Eukaryota > Viridiplantae > Streptophyta > Pinopsida > Cupressales > Cupressaceae > Cunninghamia > Cunninghamia lanceolata. The sequence goes on along the minus strand of BSBN01000433.1, from coordinate 4,494,442 downwards.
AGGAGCAAAAGCACCGACATGATATATGCTCATGACCTAGTATATTAAGTGTTAAGGAGGTTGCCGCGGGGTGCATGTGGGATAATTGTTATCCTGCATATTCGAAATATCATGATGATGAATCTTGGCGGGAAGTGGTTGCGACTAACTGTTTAATGATCTTCCCAAGGCCGCGGGTTGGTGCGCCATCAATGGCGATTGTTGTAGAGGTATGGGCGATGGCGTGGACAGATGTAGTACTTGATTGAAGATCTGAATCCCTAGGCGGCGGCGCAAGGCTCGAGAAATCTTCCTGTCTCCTCCCCTACCTGCTGCATTCAAGTTTGGGCGCCAATCTGGTAATGTTTGAGCGCCATCTCTCTGATACTGTATATCTGGCGGGAGTTTTGGTCAACCTGGTAGTTAATGCTGAATACATCCTCCTGCTATATAGGGCAGACGGTGTTATTCATTCAAGGTTGTTGAAAGTTGATGATTTTTGGCTCTGTAATCCATAACCAGCTGATCTGGTTGCTCTGTACAGTTTTCTTGTGAGTTTATGTATCTCCTGTTGTAGGACTTGGCATGAATCCACTGGTTTCATGGTTGATCTTATATGAGTAATGCTATCTTAGCATGTGTTGTGTTAATTCTGTCTCCAGTATTGCATGTATTCTTCTTCTGGATCTGGATATTTGTGTGATGTTTAGATTCTAGAGCATAGAATTCCTATGTTGAATGTCTGATCTTTTAACCTCTGCTCAAGGGGCAGATTAAACTGTTTTCAGGTTGAACATTGGGAAGGGTATACTGCAGTAGGGATGCCATAAGTAGAGATAGCTCAACACTCTATATTGGGAGATATCTGTAAGGCAGATATCATGTGTGTCCCCCTGAAATCCAGTTTTAGCTATTTATGTTGATCATTCACAGGTGTATGTCTACCGACTCCAAGCCCTGGATAGGCACCAATCATGCTGTGTTCTTGTGTTATACACCATGTCCAGCTTTGCATCCAAATTCATATCAAACCATTTCATCCTTCCACTTGTTAGTTGTAGGAGTAGGATTAGGAACCCCCTGCATGCTCTCATACCCTACCAGACATCATGTCCAAGAATGTTGCCAGCCTTGTGATCTATCATGCAGATCTTGGTCCATACGTGAGAGTATTCTGCCTGTTGTTGTCAAGTTAGATCCTTCTATCTTTGAGCTAGTCAAGGTTACATCTAGAGTTATAGGGACACCCCCCTTGGTGCGGCAGAACCAGAAGTGAAGGGGAGGAGCTCACGCAACCTCCTGTATTCAGTTGGCCTGAATCTGCCTGTGCATTAGAAGTGGCAAACCCTAATGCTGATTCAGAAGAAAAGTCAACAAAATGGCGACTCCGCTGGGGACTGAACAGTAAAAGTATTATCTAATCATCTCCAGTAATATATCTTGTGACCCATACGAGTCACCAACAGAATGGCGACTCTGCTGGGGATGGACTAAAAAATGATATACTTGTGGCCCATCCGAGTCACTAACAAAATGGCGACTCTGCTGGGGACATCAATGTCATATCCATGAAAGTTTGAGTCTACAAGATTAAAAAATTAGACCTGGAAACTGTTTGTTGCAGCAGAGAAAAAAGGTTGTATATGTGACTCTGCTGGTGGATGACCCAGAAAGAAAGAAACCAATTTGCAGCTTCAGCTTGTTTGAAGCTCATTCCTCTTCAAGGAGGTGGCGACTCTGCATCAAAGAACCTGATAAAAGAACAAAATCAGCCAGAGAAGAATTTGCAGCTTCTGCAACATATCCAGGTATTTCATATTGTTTGACAGATTCCCTATTTGGTGAGATAGCACTGGTTAAAAGGGGAACATTGGTGAAAGCAGAGCTTGCGTGCTTCTATTAGAACTTACACTGTATTTCAAAGGGCATGCAATGTTGTTCAAAAGACTCATTTAAAGGACTTTAGGCAAGTTTGAAAAAACAGTCTAAACTTTGAGTGCCTAAAGTCATTGTTTGTAGAAAATCTGAGTAGAGAGGAGGGTTGCAATAACATAAAGGATGTATTATCAGCCTATGCACCCTTGTGAAGGGTCAAATGCAAAAATGTATAACAGTCAGTCCCAACAATGTAATAAAAGAAGTTTCAACATAGACAGATATAAGCCCATAGATTTCAATGGCATTTGTGGCTATCCAAATGCCTTTCCACCTAAAATCAGAAATTTTTTGCCTAAATTTAAGGGTATAAAGGATGAATCAGCTGAGAGACACTTGCAGCAGTTTATGAATGTGATAGATGACTTTGAGATTGACCATGAGGATGTGGTTATGAGATTATTTGTTCAATCTCTAGATGAAGATGCAAGGGATTGGTTTTCCTACCTTCCAGCTCACTCTGTCAACTCTTGGCATGGTTTTAAATCTGCATTTCTAGTACAGTATGGTGAAAGAGTTTCTGAATATGCAGCTATTAGTGACTTCATGTACATCCATATTGAAGAAGATGAGTTGATCCCAGCCTTTAACCTCAGATTTATGAGGGCATTGAATAGAATTCCAGAATGCATGAGACCTAATGATGCACTGTGCTTAGTTACCTATTTGGGAGCCTTTGATGGGAAAATGAGTTACAGATTAAGAGACAAGGAGCCCACCACATTGCATCAGGCACATCAGTTTGCATTAGATATTGAAAACAATTGGAGGTATGGAATACAAAAGGGTTATTTTTCTGAAAATTTTTGTTGTCCTGCAGCCCCCAGTGTTAATGAAGGATTTAATTCAGGAATTGACAATGAATGTCATAGCACTCACACCCCTGTTGTCCCAGTTTTTGCATCATTCCAAGTAGATGATGTTTCTTTCATAGAGGAGGATGTCCTTTTTTGCCCAGCAAGTGAAGTTGAAAACAATAATTTTTCAAGTAAAATTTGCATACCAGTCCTAAGCAAGGAGCCTTCCTGTTTAAATGATCCAGTTGTGCAGACTTGTGATCATATGGATCAAGAATCAATATCAGTTTCATCAGGAAGTATTGGAGGGCTGGAAAATGATGCAGATTGTTCAACTTCAGAGTACTTTGAAACAGCAAAAATCTTGTATATGGGGCAATCAATTGATAAAAATGATATCCATGACTAGTGCATGGATCAGGTTTGTTTTTCTTATGACTCTGGATCTGATAGTAATGAAGAAGAATTGGAATGTCATCAAGAAGAGGCAGAGGCCTTTGCAGTGAATGTTAATCCCCTTTATGATGAGCCTGCTGATGCATATGATGTTGTGAGTCTTGACCTTCATTGGTGCAGGATTAACCCTTTGTTTGAGGATGATGATACTGATTTGCAAGCTGTGAATAATGAATGTTCATCATCACCTGATTCAGACATGTGCAACATTGGGTGTGTGGATCAAGTTTTGTTTTCAATATCAGTAGATATTAGGGGTCTCATATTTTCTGAGCATTTTGAACTGCTGGATCAACTGGATGAGTACCTGATAATGTGCAGTAGCCAGATAAATGATGAAGAATGCCAAGAGCAGTATGATGTACTGTCTAAGGGACATAACCTACATGTGTTGCCTAATGTTGAAGAATATTATGTGTATGGTTACATGTCTACTTCTGAAATCCAAAATGACAGAGTTGAAAATGATGGTGGCAAGCTTTCAAAACTGGTGGAATATCTTTTTAAGCAGGTGACATTATGGGCAGATTATGCCAATCTTTTCAGTTGGGATTGGGATCTTTCAGCTTGGAATCAGGCATTTGACAAGAAAAAATTATGGTTCTTCCTTTTTGGTTGCCCGGGGCCGCCAAAATGATGTTTAAAAATATTGTGTTTGGTGATGCAGATCATGGTAACTTCATGACTCTATGCCCAATGGATAAGGGACTGGTCTGCATCCCAGAGATCTGGTGTTCTCGCTGCAGTCTTGCACCTGCACGTCCCCAGACAGAGCCACTGTTAGTGCCTGAATTGACTGGTAGTTTTCTGAGCATTTTTCATTCAGGCACTCTCCCTAAGTATCCAAAAAATGTTCTAAGTAATTGACCTCCTCAGTAGTTTTCAGCTGCATCATCATATTTTCTGAAGGAGGAGGTCATCATCATCATGTTTGTTTCAATGATGGTCGGCATCATCATGTTCCCCGTCGGCCAGTTTCTCATCGTCATCATCATATTGAAGTATCGGGTGATGTTTGGTTTTTATCCTGATGATGCTGACGAGCTACAGTGCGCCCTGATCTGCTTGCGAGGGTGATTCTTCAAAGTCTCCGGTGATCTTCCATTTATCACCTTGCGCGAACATGATGATGATGTTGCCCCGTTATTCTGAAGGGGTTATTCTTTGAGTTGTTCGACCTGGCTTGCTTTTTCCTAAGGGTCGTCATCATCATCATATTTCCAGTTATCATCCTGCTGCTTGCGGAGGTCATCATATTTTCTGCCTTCATGATATCTCGCCGGGGTGATATTTCTATCATCGGGTGATCTTGGTTATGATCATCCTGATGATGTTGTTGAAGGGTTCTGAGTGTGACCCGATATTCACCGGGGTCATCATATTCGAACGTCAGGATGATCTTAGTCAATATCATCCTGATGATGTTGTATCACCTTGTTCTTTGTTTCTCATCCTGATGATGCTGACGTCATCCGTATATCAGGGTGATATCTTTCTTTCTTTCTGCCTATCTGCATCATGATATTTCCGAAGGAGGGGGTGATATCTTCATATCACTCGAGTGTGTGTTTGTTCCAGCATCATGATGATGCTGATATCAAGGAGATATCCGCCTACCGGCTTCGTGCGCTATCTAGTGGGGATGATCTTTTCGAGCATCATCATATTCATCAATCGCCCCGATCTTACAGAGGAGCTACAGTGCAACATGATTTTTGTGCATCAGGATGATATTTCCAAATATCCGGTTGTCTTTCAAATATCATGATGATGACGTCATCGAGGTCCGGGGGGGGTCATATTTCTAACACTGATCATCTTGAGGAGATCTCCCGACATTTGCAAACATGATGATGACGTCATCCGGATATGAGGAGGTGCGCAGTAGGCAGATATGATGATGATGTCATCAGGATGTTCATCGGCCAGACTTTTGTTATAAGCTCAGCAGGAGGATGTTCCTCCGAAGGATCAGGTTGTGCCGATTATCATGAAGGTTATATTTCAAATATGATGATGACGTCAGGGTGATATTTCGGGCAACAAGATATCATGCTGCTGGAGGATGATGATGATGAAGTCTTATACTAGTGTCGTCAGGAGCAAAAGCACCGACATGATATATGCTCATGACCTAGTATATTAAGTGTTAAGGAGGTTGCCGCGGGGTGCATGTGGGATAATTGTTATCCTGCATATTCGAAATATCATGATGATGAATCTCGGCGGGAAGTGGTTGCGACTAACTGTTTAATGATCTTCCCAAGGCCGCGGGTTGGTGCGCCATCAATGGCGATTGTTGCAGAGGTATGGGCGATGGCGTGGACGGATGTAGTACTTGATTGAAGATCTGAATCCCTAGGCGGCGGCGCAAGGCTCGAGAAATCTTCCTGTCTCCTCCCTTACCTGCTGCATTCAAGTTTGGGCGCCAATCTGGTAATGTTTGAGCGCCATCTCTCTGATACTGTATATCTGGCAGGAGTTTTGGTCAACCTGGTAGTTAATGCTGAATACATCCTCCTGCTGTATAGGGCAGACGGTGTTATTCATTCAAGGTTGTTGAAAGTTGATGATTTTTGGCTCTGTAATCCATAACCAGCTGATCTGGTTGCTCTATACAGTTTTCTTGTGAGTTTATGTATCTCCTGTTGTAGGACTTGGCATGAATCCACTGGTTTCATGGTTGATCTTATATGAGTAATGCTATCTTAGCATGTGTTGTGTTAATTCTGTCTCCAGTATTGCATGTATTCTTCTTCTGGATCTGGATATTTGTGTGATGTTTAGATTCTAGAGCATAGAATTCCTATGCTGAATGTCTGATCTTTTAACCTCTGCTCAAGGGGCAGATTAAACTGTTTTCAGGTTGAACATTGGGAAGGGTATACTGCAGTAGGGATGCCATAAGTAGAGATAGCTCAACACTCTATATTGGGAGATATCTGTAAGGCAGATATCATGTGTGTCCCCCTGAAATCCAGTTTTAGCTATTTATGTTGATCATTCACAGGTGTATGTCTACCGACTCCAAGCCCTGGATAGGCACCAATCATGCTGTGTTCTTGTGTGATACACCATGTCCAACTTTGCATCCAAATTCATATCAAACCATTTCATCCTTCCACTTGTTATTTGTAGGAGTAGGATTAGGAACCCCCTGCATGCTCTCATACCCTACCAGACATCATGTCCAAGAATGTTGCCAGCCTTGTGATCTATCATGCAGATCTTGGTCCATACGTGAGAGTATTCTGCCTGTTGTTGTCAAGTTAGATCCTTCTATCTTTGAGCTAGTCAAGGTTACATCTAGAGTTATAGGGACACCCCCCTTGGTGCGGCAGAACCAGAAGTGAAGGGGAGGAGCTCACGCAACCTCCTGTATTCAGTTGGCCTGAATCTGCCTGTGCATTAGAAGTGGCAAACCCTAATGCTGATTCAGAAGAAAAGTCAACACATTCCAAAAACACAAAAAATCAAATCTAATAATCAAATCAAATCAATCCAATTCAAATCAAATTATCAATCATCATCATCATCAATCACAATCAAACCAATCAAGTCATCAAATCAAAGCAAATCAATCAAATCCATCAAATAAATCATCATCAAACAATCCATCACATCAAATCCATCAAAACAAGTCCAATCACATCATCAAATCAAGCCAATCTATCAAACAATCAAAAACAAATCAAATAACATCATTCAATCAATCCCAATCAATCCATAACTTGATCAATCCAAACCAATCATCAAATCAATCTCCATCAAATCCAATATTCCATTCATCCTTATCAAATCAATCCAAGCAATGATCTAAATGCAAGTCATCCTTAATCCATACCATCAAATCAATCAAGCTAGTCAAATTATCCAATCACATTCAATGGGATATATCGTTCCCACATCCTTGTGTTGATCTAGGGATATATTGTTCCCCGTAATGAAAACACTATCCTCATCATCAATCAATCACTTAATCATTGGTTTATAGCTTGACAGGGGCAATACCTTGTTTGTTTTTGAATCATTTGTGCATGGTTTCTTGTGTGTGTTATCTTTTTATCTTGCATTTATATCAAATCCATATCATTCCAGCTAATATTCATATCTTGTATCTAGACAAGGTTGTATTACGTTGGGGCATGAGACACATCGTCACCTTGGTCCTTATTCCCTAGTGCATAACGTCTAGTGCTATATCAAATATCATGGTTGCTCACCTTCATTGTAGCATAACGCATCCATCCCTTCTTCTATCCATTCCTTTATCTTTTGCCATTCCTTTCATTTCAAGAGCATACTTGTGTTTGTCCAACCTGCCTATCCTCTCGAGGGGGCATCATCATCCTATCCTTTTCCTCTATCTGTTTCCTTAACTTCTTTGAAATGATATTACTCGACATAAATCTTATCATCTCACAACATCATCTCAAAGAGGGGCAAATGTAGACACTAAAAAATGTCCATGTCTCAACACAACACCTTGTCGACATGATCTTGTGTGTTTTGCCCTAGGTCCTAGGTCATCCAACCTCATCCCACTCACAAATCCCACTTACCCCACTCCTAATCCTATCATAATCACTTAGCCAATTAATTAAATAAATCATATTTATTTAATTAATTCCCCATCCCATTTGTCCAACTTAATCACCTTCTTGATTAACTAAATAAACCCACTTTATTTAATTAATCCCACTTGATCACATTCCCAATTAATTAAATTAATCCCATTTATTTAATTAATTGCACCTAGTCACATGTATCACATAATTCAAATTAAATATTTGAATTATTTCCCTCACCTTTCATCACATGACAACACTTGTCCACTTCCCTATTTGTCTCAACTAATGGGACCTAATTTTAGTATTTGTGTACACGATCACACATGAGCCATATTTTCCTTTGTACACTTGTCACATGACTACGATTTCTTGATATGCAAGGAAACCTAATCAATCCTAGCCATCCATGTCTTCCAAACCCTAATAGATCTTGTCCATCCATTCAAACTAGGTCTTTCCTATAAACCTAGCCTCCTCTAAGCCATTTGCAATAGGATGAGCCTTTTGAGTACTATTATGCTGCCAAAATCCTGAGCAACCAACATTCAACCATCCATTCAATCCATCAATCTCATCTTGCATCTCTCTTACATCCATCTTGCATCCATCATCTTATAGGGATCAATCAAGCCATCATCTTGCACATATCATTCGAGGTATATTGAGGATTTGGGTTTGGGTAATGTATGTATTTGTTTCATCATTTCAGCTAATCCAAATTTATCATATATAATCTGTTTTGGTTTGGAATACCAAACCAAAATGGATATCCGTTTGGAACGGATATCCATTTTGCAAAACATAAAAAGAAAAAAAAGGGCTTTGTATTTTGCAAACCCGCAGCTTGCAAAACGCAAAGAAGAAGGAAACATATATATTATTGGAGAAAGATGAATATCCAATTTGGAGGAGGCAAATTTGAAGAGGTAAGGGTTTAATTTTTCCCTTTTTTTATTTTTTTTCTAAATCAAACGAAATTTTTTGTTTAAAGTCCTAAATTTGTATGTTTTAAATTTTAAATAGGTAACATGGATCAAGAACATCGAAACCCAAACCCTTCCCCACCAAACCCTCCAACAATCCAAGAGAAAATTGAAAGAAATATTGATGAAATAAATAAGATTATATAAATTTATCGTCACCACCCTCGATTGTCTTCTATAACATCGAGCTTAGAGGGAATTATTACTCATGTTCGAACCCTCACAAGCCAATATGAATCATTTAGGCAATGACAAGAAGCCAAGAAGGTAGAATATTCTAATGGTTTATCATATGACCAAGTCAAAGATTTAGACATTTCTAAATCCATGTTAGCCCAATATTTTGTCAACCCTAAAACCAAATTGCATGTTGATGTCTGTAAGCCTAAGTATTCAATAAAATGGTGCACACATTAGGGTATTACTCATAATTTTTGGGATCGTTGGTGGATGGTTTTTGATAAACCACCCAACACCAATTTTGATGTACCTTTATATTTCCTCCGTAAACTACATGCAGAGTTTGTAATGGGTCACCATGTGAGCTATTTTGATTTTAGAGATTTCCAGGGAGTAGGTAAAGGAATGCCTCAAGATAGACCTAGGGCAATGAGACAAGTGCAAGGTCCTTTTATTCCCCCTCCTGTTATCCCTTCTCCTCCTCTGATTTAGCACCCAGACATTGTTGCAAATGCAACACAAAAGGGCTTCATTTCCATACACTCTTTAATTGAACACTTGATTACACAGACATCTTAGCTAGCACAACCACATGATATTGGTGGTCATCGTGAACCACTTGATATTATTGGACCCTCCTCATCCACACATGTTTGTGTGCCTCATCATTGCATTATATGCAATTAGTTGTGCTTAGGTCCTCTCAGGGAGAGTAGTGAGCCACCCCTTAACACTTCAGAGTATGATGTCCCTCATACACCACCTTCACGAGCTGAGGCAGTGGGGTCTAGAACTCAAGCCAAGGAATCAAGGACTAGAGCACAAGCAGAGGCATCAAGGGGTAGATAAGGAGACGAGCAAGGCTAATATTTCTTAGATGTAAAATTTAAAGTTAGATTTCATGGTGTATTCCATTTGAATTTAATATAAACAAAGATTAGTAATAATGTATCTAAGGGGGATAATAGTTGATGATAGAGGAGGAGCTAACAAAAGTTCATGATGGAACTCTTTCTGCCATCCAATTTGGCCTAGACTTTCCGGTATAGATTTTTCTACACATCTAACTTTTTTTATTGCATGCATTCATTTTTTGTGAGTAATTATATATTAATTTATATCTTGATGTTACTTTACTTTTACAGTCTATGCAAAATGTGAATGATGTGGCACCTTTTCCAATATTCTTTAGTCAAACTCTTGATTGAACCAAGGGACCATCATTTGCTGAAAGACTCTCAAAATGACAACAAGGGGAGGATGTAATTCAATTGAATTGTACTTTAATTGATAATTTAGAAAACTTAAATATTTGATTATAGTCATTTAGATCTATTAATTAAAAGTTATTTTGATTATATGTATACATAGAGTCTTACATTCTTGTTATATAGGAAATGTTAGTTGGTTCATCCATGATGCGTCCTTCTCAATCGATGTAGGAGGCCTCATTGGTGGTATGTGCTTGTTTTCTAGTAGATAAATTTTTGTTTAGTGCACTCTAGATTATTTATTTACACATCTAACCTTTTTAATGTATGCATTTCCTTTTTTGTTATTAATTATATATTAATTTATTTCAATGTTATTTTACTATTACAATCTATTCTGAAAGTGAGTGATGTGGTACCTTTACCATCATTCTTCAATAGGACACCTAATTTTCTTAAGAGACCATCATTTGCAAAACAACTCTCCGAATGACAAGAAAGAGTTGATTTAATAGAGTTGAATTTTTCTAAATAATTGATAGTTTAGAGACCTTATAGTTAATTGTAGTTCAATTTAGATGTATGTTAATAAATGAAAGTTCTAAATTGTAGTAGATAAGATTTTCTTTACTAGTCTAACTTATTTATATTTACCATTGAACTAATTAATCAAATTTGTGGTTTGACTTGTTAATGTAGTCAACTTTTCATCCATCAACTACTAGACATTATGGCACGAAGAGGACACTTTTTAAGGATCCATCACAGGTTGAGGATTCACTAGAGACAAAGGGTCAAGTGGACCTTTAATATTTGATGTAGCTATTCGACATTTAGATTGTATATAGATTTTGAGATGGCATATGCCACATTTTGTGAAAAAAGTTTTGAGTTGGCATATTTGCCAAATTTTTGTATATGTCTACCATTATGGACTAGATTTTAATATATATCCACCTTGATATACAATATAACTTAAATTCCATATGTGCATGTATTCCTACTTTGAAACTTAAAAGTTGAATGTATAATCACTTTACAGTGGTTGAGTTATGATCAATAACATGTTATAGATTGATTTCTTGTTATTTATGATTGTTTTTCTTGGTTGAAAGATGATATGTAGTTTCCTACCTCAATACATAACTTGATCTTAATTTCCACATGATGGTAGTTTTAGTTAGATATACGATTTTCTTAGAATTACATGTGACCTTTTTTTCCTTCAAATGATAATGCATTGTCCAAACACCATTAAGAAGATCTTCTCCTTGTTTTCATACTAATGACTATCTTATTACTAGCATAAAACAAAATATTTCTAGATAAGTTGATGTTAGATGAGTAACTATATATTTCTATATGAATACCCTAATTAGTAAGAATTAATAAAAAAGAAACATAATTGCAATCATATGAAATCTATATTTAACATTAATTTTAATTTATGCTAAATTAGTACATACTTGTTCAAAATTTGTTTATAAATTATTACATGTATGTTTAGTGTTAGTTAACATATTTGTTGTACTAGACTCTTTTTGTATACATCTCATAATAATCATGATATTGAAACTGCTAGATTTGGTATAGAAACTACTAGATTTGATATGATAATCATTGTTAACTTCTCATCTTACATGTTAAACATGCATGATACATGTTAAAAATGATAAAACTTACGATGTTTTTCATTAAATCAAAGATAGTTATTTTTGTATTAATGAGAAAAGACGTGTTTGTGTGTTTACCCATTTTGTTATCTAGTTTATGCAAACAAATGTCATCCACAACCCAAATTCGACAGTTGTTGCATTCTAAAATGTAAATAGGTGTACATCTTAAATGGAAGTATGTTTAAATGTCATATAGTCCATGTTTCAATAGCATATCCTTATTTCATGGTCTGTATGTCTAGCATACCCTCATTTCACCTTCTATATGGGTTATAGAAAGAGTAGAACGAGGTAGAGAGGAGGACATAGAAACATAGGGAGAGATAAATGTTTAGCATGATTCACATATCCTCATTTCACCTTCTATATGGTCTCCATTCTTTGCATATCCTCATTTCATAGGTCCACATGTTTGACATGATTTGCTTATCCTCATTTCACCTTCTATATGTATAATGTATCCTCACTTCACCTTCTAGATGTATAATGCATCCTAACTTCACCTTCTACATGTATAATTATGTATCCTAATTTCACCTTCTATATGTTTGACATTATTTTCTTGCCCTCATTTCACCTTCTATATGTTTAACATGGTTTTCCTATCATCATTTCATTGTCTATAGGTCTAGTATACCCTCATTTCACCTTCTATATGGGTTATGGAAAGATTAGAATGAGGTAGAGAGGAAGAGAGAGACATGGGGAGAGAAACAATTGGCATGATTCGCATATCCTCATTTCACCTTCTATATGTATAACGTATCCTCATTTCACCTTCTATATGTTTGACATTATTTGATTATCTTCATCTCACCTTATATATATGTTTAACATTATTTGATTATCTTCATCTCACCTTATATATATGTTTGACATTGTATGATTAGTTAGGGAGAGACTGAGAGGTCTAGATGATATGTTTGACATTATATCATCATTTCACCTTCTATATGTTTAACATGATTTTTCTATCATCATTTCATTGTCTATAGGTCTAGTATACCTTGATTTCAAATTCTATATGGGTTATGGAAAGAGCAAAATGAGGTAGAGAGGAAGAGAGAGAGAAACATAGGGAGAGACACATTTACCGATAGTGTAGGGTCCACGTCAGATAACCTACAGTGATGGCCATAAATTTTGAATTGGGAATGAGTTGTGCCCTCAGTGTGTTCCAATGTTTGTGGGGGAGTGAAATTTTTTCTCTTACAGATGAGGAAGATGACTACATGGTGGGTTTGGCTAAGAGCGTGGCTTATACCATGCTGGATGATGACGAAAATTGTGAACAAAATGCAGGTTTTGGTGGCTATGCTAAGAACAAAGTGTTTGCTCAATATGTTTATTTAAAGGTTTGGGTTTAAAGCCTTTGTGTGTGGTTTAAGCAAATTTGGGAGTAATCCATGTTTAATTTGAAAGGAAGCAAGGTATGCGAAAACACTTCCTACACTAATCTACTAAGGAAAGATTTAAACAAATTTTAACTTTTACAGTTACAGATTAAGATGCACATTAACAGAAAGGTAATAAAAACATCCAAAAGCAAGTACAAAGCTCACAACACAAGATATACGTGGGGAAAACCCTTTTTGGTGAAAAACCCCACACTCCAAAACTTGCACAATGTATTATCAAATCAAAGGATGATTACAACACACTTGCAATGCAACTTCTTCCATAAATGTTGAATACTGGAGTAATTCCAATAGCACAATGGTACCTATAAATGAACCATACCACTCCAACTCCAAGCACCTATATCTATAGCAGGATACAAGCATGAAGGAAGCTTCTAGAGCAAGCAACAAGAGATGCCCACGTCCAAATCTATGTTGCACACTTTTCAAACACATGTTTGACTCCTATGACACTTGTACAATATTCCCTTACACCTCTTACAACCCTTCATACTTGGGTGCCCCAAATTTACCCAAAATAGGTATGATAGATGCTTACATTGTCATAAAATCTATCATATATGACAACACTTACAATTGTTAGAGAATCTGTCATAACTGACTATTTATAAACAATTCTCTTACAACTTGTCATATCCCAAACTTGTGTGCCCAAAAAATAAGCTAAGTCAAAGATGCCTCTTATAGTGTCATACATGCAAATGACACTTGTCTCATCCCTTCTATTTCTGGCTCTTACAATGTCATAGAATCTATCATAGTTCTTACACATCATAAACCTCTTACAACACCCAAAAGATGCCAACACATGGAAAAATACCTCTACCACAAAATGGAATGCCTACTTCTTCATAGGAGGACAAAAAATATATCTAGTCACTTTCCATGTAGGATGACACATCACTGTGCCAACTCCCATAAAGTGACAAAATATAATTTGCATAGAAAATTACAATAGTAGGCAAAAATTAATAAATACAACATTAGGAACTTGTAAAGGTTGAGACACCTCAATTCCCAACATTCTCCCACTTGTTAAACACCTTTCAAGAGCCAATAGAATGACATGATTTAACTGCTAGGGGCTGAGAGGCTCATAGACTCCTAACACCATCTGAACTTCTCTATGCTCATGAGTTTTCTCAAAGAATCTGTAACATTCATCAAAGTGTCAACTTTCTCCAAGTTTACCTTTCCATCCTCTACCATATCATGAAAAAATGGTACTGGACATCAATATGCTTAGTCCTCACGTAAAAAGTAGGATTCTTCACCAAACATATGGCACTCTGACTGTCACAACAAATAGTAATCTCACCTACATCAAGCCCAACATTAGAACATAATCTCTAAAGCCAAATGGATTCTTTACAAGCATGAGTTATTTCCATGTACCCTACTTCAATAGTGAACAAAGCAACCATAAGATGTCGCTTACTCATCCAATTAATAGCACCACCAAACATAGTGAACACATAAGCACTGGTGGATCTCCTGCTATCAATGTCATCTACCCAATCTGAATCCACAAATCCTTGAATACAAAGGGAATGCTGAAGTCATGTAGGATAACTATGATAACATAGGGAATACTCAAAAGTACGCTACAAATATTTGAACACTATTTTCACTACATCCCAATGTACCCATCCAGGATTAGCCATAAACTGACTAAGGACTCCAACTACTTGGGCAATGTCTAGTCTTGTACAAACCATAGCATACATCAAACTGCCAACTACACTAGCATATGGAACTCTAATCATATTCTCCATCTCAAAAGGAGACTTTTGACAATCTGTAACAGATAACTTTGTCCCCATCATAACAAGAATAGTCAATGGCCTACAAGATACCATGCTGAATCTCTCCAACACAGAATTCACATAATTACTCTGGTCTAACCAAAGTTTTCTATTTGCTCTATCTCTTCTGATTTTGATCCCCAGAATGTACCTGGCTACCCCTAAAACTTTCATTTCAAACTGTGTTGACAACTGAGACTTCAAATTAGAAATCAAATTCCTACCATTCCCAATGAATAACATATCATCAACATATAATGCAATAATGAGAATATGATCATTATCCATCTTAAAGTAAACACAATGATCTAATTTTGACCTCAGAAATCCCAAACTCAACACAAATGCATCAAATTTCTGGTACGACATCCTAGGAGATTGCTTCAAACCATACAAAGACTTTTTCAACTTGCAAACTAGATTTTCTTTACCTTTTACCATGCACAGTTCTCTGGTTGTGACATATAGATTTCTTCCTCCGAGTCACCATGAAGGAAAGTTGTCTTCACATCCATTTGTTCAACATCTATATCGTATGTTGCAATAAGTGATAACAAGAATTTGGTAGATGTCATATTTGCAATGGGAGATAAAATCTCACCATAATCTATTCCCTCAATCTAGGAATGTCCCTATGTGACCAACCTTGTCTTAAGTTTCTCAACATTGCCATCTAAACCAAACTTCTTCTTGAAAACCCAAATGTTGCATCCAACATGTTTACATCCAAATCCCAAGTATTATTTTTCTTCAAGGAAGCCATCTCCTCTTCCATGGCCTCTTTCCAGAAATCTACATCACTCATACCCATAGCCTCCCTTATGATCCTAGGCTCATTAGAGTTAGAAATCAAGCAAAAATACAACTGGAATCATGCAATGAATAAGAAAATCTATCAGGTTGTCACCTTATCCACGTGGACCTCCTCAAAAGTTGAGGTTGAGGTTCTTCTTTTAAAATTTTAGAATTACTAGAGCTCTCCTCATCATTAGGTCCAATAGATGTCTTCGGTTCAACTTTCTCAGGGTGGAAGGAAACTGGACCACATCCTCTTTCTCTTCTTCATTATTTGGCTATAGAACAATAGAAGAAGGATTGAGCTCTCGTAAGATCACACTTCTACTATACAGAACTCTATCATCCATTGAATCCCAAAGCTTGTACCCTTTTACACCGATGCCATAACTAATGAAGATACACTTCACTACCTTGTTCTCCAACTTAGACCTCTTCTCCCTAGGAACATGTGCATATGCCTCACAAAAAAACTTTAATGTGTCTAAATGAAGGCTTTTTACTAGACCACATTTCCATAGGTGTCTTATCAACAAGCGTCAATGTGGGAGACATGTTAACCAGGCAACAAGCGGTAGTAATAGTTTCAACCAAGAAATTTTGTTCAAGGCCATCTCCCCTTAGCATAATCCTAGCCCTCTCCATCAACATTATGTACATCCTCTCTTTATGGTGCAGGAGCACCTAGATGTCTCAGTTTTGGCTAATATTCCTTAGTTGTTTTGTTTTCATAAGGTCTCTGAGACCATTTACACATTGTATAAGGCTTGGAAGCCATGGAGTAGTTGGACTATGTCCCAATGTCGAAAGAATCTTTTGTTATGTTGTCTTAGGTAGTTTGCAATAGTTCTTATGTAAGCCTTTGTTGAGGCATTTAAAATAGTTATAGGTAGTCATTTTAAGTTTGAGTGTTTCTAGGCCTTGTAAAGGCATGTCAAGGGTGTAGATGTGTTAATACATTGTCAAAGATTAAACCACATATCAAAAAAAGCAAGATTAGTTATCCAACTATTGGTGGAATCCAAGAAAAGGCAGTTTCTATAATAGACAGTTTTATAGTTGCAGTTAAAAATTAGAAAAGAAATCGATGGTTTGGCAATGAAAAACGTTTTCTTGCATTGTAGGAGGCTTGTATTAAGCCAAGGAAGATTGTATGGAAGGATTACATTGAATAGATTGAGAAATAATAACAAAGGAGGGCTGTTTTTTTGCTTTTTCTTGTTTTTCTCTGTTTTCTTCGCTGTTTTTCTGAGTTTTCCATACCTGTACGGAATAGTCATAGCCACAATGTATGTTGTATGTGTAGGGGGATGAGATGACTCCCAAATACATTTGGTTTGGTTCCTTAATAGCAAATAACATGGGAGATATTCACATTTCCTTAGACTACTGTTAGAATAGCTGATTTCTGAATTTGCTTTACAATAGTCCGTACAATGTTGGGGTACGGATTTGTTTTGGTCCATTTGCATAGTGGATGGAAAGGAGGAAGTATTATCTTGGATTGGAGTCCTATTTGGAACCTTGAAAGTGCTCTAGGTGAAAGTTATCAATAGCTTCCTCAAAACTATTTTGTTTAAATTGCTGTCACAGTTTGAAATTTGCTGTTTTCTGCCTTGATCCGTACTAGTACGACTGAGGAGTAGTTGATGTTTATAATGCATGTGTAGAATGGAGAGTTAGCTTTCATCTGCAAGTGGTTGGAAGTCTTGACACAAGGTTTAGAGTGAGAAATCATTGTTTTGGTGTTAGACTGTCATAACCCCTGAATTAGGGTCTTCTAAGCACAATGATGGATATGTCCTCATTCCACTGATCTTTCCTATTTTTGATCAGTGGAATGGTCTATAGACTAGCTGTTTCAAGGTCTTGTGAAGGTTGTAGGGCAGGAAAACAGTGAAGGGTGGAATCTTCCATATAAATGCCCACCAAGATCCATGAATTGGAGACTAATAGAGGACAACAATAAGATATGTGATGACCACTGTCTGAAGAAGTGGAGTTGGTTTGAAACACCAATCATCAGTATTGAGGCAAGTTAACCCTGGATCTAGAAATGTTCCATTGACAAGGGATGTGGAGGTAGTCACTACAAGAAGGTGATAGGCCTCTTAATTTTAGTCACTACAGAGAAGGCTGGTAGACTGCCACTATCAAGAAGGTAAGAGATTTGTTTGTCATTGCTTTGCCAATGTAGGCAGTAGATGTGAATGCATGTTATAGATGTGCTATGAGGATGAGTTTGTGAGGGAGATCAGTCCAAGGAGGCTTGAGTGACTGTCTTAATGCAACCAAGTTATGATAGTCTATGAATACTGTTGTCCTGCTGTCTATGATGCTCTGCATCACTTTAACTCCATTCTACTGAGGGGTATACGGAGTTGTCTTGTGCCTCTCAATCCCATTTTCTTTATATAACTTATCAAAATTTTATGAACAAAACTCACCACTGTTGTAAGTCCTCAAACACTTAATCTTTCTATCCTTCCGATTCTCTACAAGAGCTTTGAACTCTTTGAATCTACTAAAGACTTCAAATTTGATTCTAAGGAAATACACCCATGTCCTTCTATTGTAATCATCAATGAATTACACTCAAGGTTTGTGAGAACTCAAGGTTACAAAGTAAACATATTTTGAAATTGAAGGAACATTAACATGACCAAAAACATTAGAATGAATCAATTCCAACACCTTAGAAGATTTGTGAGAACTGGAATAAAACTAAACACGGATTTTCTTTCCATAAGTGCAATGTTCATAAAAATTGAACTCAAGGTTACATTCATTCATACCCTCAACAAGGTCTTTATTTTTTAGGGTCCTCAAACCCTTTTCACCAATGTGACCAAGCCTTTGGTGCCATAACCTTGTCTTCTCATTTGGAAGTTTCATCTCCATAGAATGAGCACCCTTAGGTACCCAAAAAGCATGACCATTAGAAGTAGATGCAATAGTCCTCTTCGCTACTAGCTCCAAAGGTGAGGATAAAGACTTTGAAGTTCTCTTCTTCAAAATAGAAAGGCACTATTGCACTGAACTGTGCATGCATCAAGCTAAAACATAGTGCCAATCTGAACACCCTTAGCTAGCACCATAGCTCCTCTAGTCATTTTGCATCCTCCATTCGAAAAACAACCTACACACCCACATGATTCAACTTACAGATAATAGGTTCCATACCAAACAAGGGATATGTAGAACACCATTGATCCCCTTCACTCATCCATCAAGGAATCGAATCAAGACTCTTCCATGGTCAACGATTTTCAGTTAAGAGTCATCACCCAAGTACACATTCCCACCATCATATTCTTCATACTTCAAATAACAGCCTCGATGTGAGGTCATGTGAAAAGATGCATCAAAGTCAATAAGGCACACATCCTCAGATGCACTAGTTGCCAACGCAGTCACAAATTCTTCTCTCCATCATCTTTAGAGGACATGTCAGAATTTGAATTATAGTTCTTTTTCTTCTCCTCCTCCTTGCAATCCTTGCAGAAGTGACCAAGTTTTCCGCAGTTCCAACATAGAGCCTTGGACTTTCTAGGAGACTTAGATCTCCCAAGGGATTTGGATCTTCCTTTTTCTTCCTTCTTCTTATCCTTTTTCTTTCCCTTCTCTTTAGATCTACCATGAACTGCAAGAGCCTTGTTAGCCGTTTTGGAAGATTTTCTCTGCATCTCTTCAGACAACAATGAAGAAACCACTTCATCCATCTTGAAGGTGGTAGTGGTACTCCCAATGACCATAAAAGGTGATCCCATGAATCTGGTAAGGAACACAGTAATGACATACATTGATCCTCATCCTCCATCTTCACACCAACAGAGGTTAACTAGGTAACAAGCATATTGAATATATTCAAGTGATTAACAATAGATCCTCCATCTTCCATCTTGAAAGAATACAACTTTTTTCATAGGAATAACTTGTTCACCAAGGATTTAGCCTAATAAACATCTCTAAGTTTCTTCCAAAGATCCTTTGCAGTCTTCTCTTCATGGATATTTAGGAGCACTGAATCAACCAAACAGAGTCTTATCAGACCCTTAGCCTTTCAATCCATCAGACCCCAATCTTCTTGTTTCATGACCGATGACATGGTTCTAGATACTGTGAGCCATAGATCTCTATCCACCAATAAGTCCTCCATCTTGAGTTTCCACAACTCAAAGTTGCCTCCATTAAACTTCTCTATATCAAACCTCCTAGATGTGCTCACCATCTCTTTCCTACAACAAAGATTTCAAAATCCTCTATACAAGCTCCCACTTAAATGAGGATCAGCTCAAAAAACCCTCTACCCATCAACTAGAACCAAAGGTGATCAGGCTCTAATACCAACTTAAAGGAAGCAAGGTATGTGGAAATGCTTCCTACACTAATCTACTAAGGAAAGATTTATGCAAATTTTAACTTTTATAGCTATAGATTAAGATGCACTTTAATAGAAAGGTAATAACAAACATCCAAAAGCAAGTACAAAGATATACATGGGGAAAACCCTTTCGGGTGAAAAACCCCAAACTCCAAAACCTACACAATGTATTATCAAATCAAAGGATGATTACAACACACTTGCAATGCAATTTCTTCCAGGAGTACACAAATGTCAAATACTGGAGTAATTATGACAGAACAATGGTACCTACAAATAAACCATACCAATCCAACTCCAAGCACCTATGTTTATAGCACGACACAAGAATGAAGGAAGCTTCTAGAGCAAGCAACAAGAGATGGGCATCGAAATCCACGTGGAACACTTTTCAAACACATGTTTGACTCCTACGACACTTGTACAATATTCCCTTACACCTCTTACAACCCTCCATACTTGGGCGCCGCAAATTTTTTGAAAATAGGCATGACATATGCTCTTACATTGTCATATATGACAACACTTACAGCTCTAAAAGAATATGTCATAACTAACTATTAATAAATGATTCTGTTACAACTTGTCATATCCCAAACTTGGGCGCCCCAAAAATAGGCTAAGTCAAAGATGCCTCTTACAGTGTCATACATGCAAATGCCAATTGTCTCATCCCTTCTATTTCCAGCTTTTCCAATGTCATAGAATTTGTCATAGTTCTTACATGTCATAAACCTCTTACAACACCCAAAAGATGCTGACACATGGAAAAATACCTCTACCAAAAAATGGAATGCCTACCTCCTCATATGAGGACAAAAAATACATCTAATTTGCAGCACAGCGGAAATAAAATTTGGTATCAGAGCCATGTTCATGTGTTTATCTTGATCTTTTCTTTGCTCTGGGTGAGTTGTATCACAAACGTACTGTTAGTCACGTGCTGTAGTACCTGTGGAGACGTGTAGTAAGACCCGTTGTTGACGGCCGAAGGAAAGTTCCGTGTTAAGGGCAGTGAGTCACGAAAAGTAGCAGGGAATATCGTGAACGAGCAATCAGTAAGTTTTACTTTCTCACCAATGGCATTGCGTAGATCTATGGATGCAAGTTCTGCTCTGTCTGATGTTTTACACAACTATTTCCAAGATGGCAATACCCACGTCATAGATGATAAAGGCAATTTCAAATTTCCAGATGTTAAAATTAATACATTCTATCTAGAAAAAGGGATTAAAGCCAAAGTTTGTGACTCAGTTAGACAAAGTGAAATCAATCTGTTAGTTTCTGGTACTGGAATTTGTCCAATCTACCTTCCTTTCTTAGTTCCTGAAGATGTTACCCGATGGCAGGATAAAGGATTTTTTCATGTCCATTTTCCCCATGTTGACTTAATCGTCCATCCACATTTTAACTATAATATAGGCGTTGAATTTTTTGCTACCTTAATAGATACCCACTGTCAGATATGGGAACAAGATGTCATAGCTCAGTTTAGGGGTATACTCAGCGTAGAAAAAGGAGATGGGATTTTATCTGTTCAGCCTAATTTCACTCTCTACTTGTCAGACAAGTTTATCTCATCTGCCTTTTGTTTAATCTTGCAAGTTAAAGGTGTCTCTTTGATGCCTGGTTCTGTCTATGCCACCATAGGAGGTCGATGCATTTATCGCATTATGAATACTGTGTCTTCACCAGTTTCTTTGCCCACGGGGGTATCTTTCCCAAGAGGATCGTCAAACCTTCTTGACTATGGTAGATTTATTGATTCAACTGGTTTTGACATAGGATTCCCCATTATTGAACAATTGCTTGATTGCCAAAAGCTCCAATTCATAGACCTTCCTATCCATCGTAATAGATTCTTAGATAGACCTCTCTTCCAATCAAGACGAGTAGGTACTATAACGCTCCAGTCTGTCCCAGGTCAAACCATCCTTGAACAACCTTTAATAGATGAGATGCAGGCCAGAGCTCAACCCCTGTCCAGAAGCAGATCCATGGCCCATGCCTATGCTAGTACAAAGCGAAAACCTCATATAGATTACAATCCTGAGGAAAGCTCCACTTCTTCTAGCAGCTCACAAACATTTAACCCTTCTAGATCCTCCTTTTCTTCTAGATCCCAGAGATTTCAGACCACAGATCAGATAGATGAACTAGCGCAGCAAGTCAGTGCTAGATTACATCTTGCTCCTAAGCAAGAAGAGGAATCTGAGAGCAAAAGGAAAGGGAAAGGAATTAAGATAGAAAAACTAGGAGAACATGCTAGCATGATGAGAGAAAATCTTCCTAGATATGGATCTGACAGAAGAAGCAAACATACTGTTCAAGTAGATTCAGCCACTGCTCTAGAATTGGTTAGCTATACTCCAGGAAGATGGCCAACACAGGATAATTATCAAGTAATTAATCCTGAAGAAAAAACTTGGGGACAGTATGAAGCCAAAGTTCATACAAAAGTAGGAACGAAACAAAAAAAATCTGAGGCTCAAAGGAATTGGCAGTCCCAATGGATGCAATCAGCTTCAGATAATATTGATGACATTGCAGTGGATGTCAAGCATAGCATTAATAGAACTATATCTGTATATGATGGTTTGTTACAAGTACAGAATAGTCAATATAAAACAGAAACCACTATTGGTAGAATTGATAAACAATGCACTTCTACCTTAAATAATTTTGGTACTCTTAATTACCAAGTCAGTGAGACTCATACTATGGCTACTAATATTCTATCCAGTTCTGAAAGGGTAGAAAATGCTATGTATCAAGTGTATAGTCAAGTTTCACAATCTGATAATAGAAGGGACTCACAGGCACAAGAGCAAAAGGTTTTACTTGAGCATGTAGCAAGAAATTTAGATAAAGTCAGAAAGTATGCCAAGAAGATTAGAGTGTCTCAAAAAGGACATGATAGCTTTGAGGAAGATACTGAGGAAACAAAAACTCAGAAATCCCAGAAAGGTGAAATAAAGCCTAGACCAAAAATTCAGAGAAGGAAAAGCCTTCTTTTCACTGAAGAAATAGAAGTAGAAAAGCCAGCATCTTCTACAGTTAGAAGTCATAATCCCCCTATGCCTTCTAAAATACTTCTTCCTAAACAAAAGAAACATATGTTATAGGCAACTGAACAGTTGAAAGATTGGCTTGCAGAATGCCAACTTGAAGAAAATGAACCTGTATATATGGAAGAACCAGCAGCAGCCATGAATTCTTCTGATGAGGAAATCTTTGACACAGTTTCCTTAGTAGAATCTGACCCTGTGTCTGAAGAAGAACTTTTAGACTCAGAAGATCATCCTACAATTGAAATTCATGAAGATTGGGAACCTTTATATATGGCTACTGTTATAGATGATAATTTTGACATAGAAATGAAAGATGCTGTGTCTGAAAATGCTAAACCTGAAAATCTCTGAGCTTATGCTACTTCAGGTTATATTCTGAATATAGATAAAGTGATAGATCCCTATGACACTATTTGCACCTGGTGTGACACTCTTGAAAATTTTTTTGATACTAGAGGATCTATCTGGTCTGAGGCAAATAAGGTGCTTTATGCAGTCAGGCTCATGTCTGGAAAACTGCGTAATTGGTGGAATTCACTCCCTGACAATGGAATCATTTCAATTGATTCAGATGGAGATGAATATGTTAAAGAAAAAGATATGGGTCGGAATGACATTTTTGCTGAAGGATTTTCTACACTAAAGTTATATCTAATTGGTCTCTTCTGTGGCAACAGAAAGAATGAAATTCATGAAGCTGAAAAAATTCTTTATTCTTTACAATTAAAAGACCTTGGTAAATTGCATAAGTACAATTTGGTCTTTGAAAAATACATGATTGCTGCAGGGAAGTTGTGTGATGCTACTAAAAAGAAATTCTACTTGAATTCTCTTCCGTGTGGTTTAGGGGACTATGCAGAAGAATATGTGATGAATAAATATAAAGTTGGTATTGAAAATTATGGTTTCTGTGAATTAAAACAGCTTGTCACATACAAGTTAAATAAAGGTTGCCTGCTAAAAGCATTAAGTGACAACAAGGACCAGTATAATTCATCATGTAACATGAAAGATTATTGCAACTTACCACCAATCAATCAACTTAAAGAATTTAAGCATGTCAGAAAATTCAGCAGAAAATCTTGTGGAAAACATTGTAACTGTCGAAAATGTAAATATTCTTATGATAATGATGATTTTAGGAAACATTCTTCCAAGAAAAAGTATTTTAAGAAGAAGTATAGATTTGCTCCTGTAAATAAGAACTCTTTCAAGAATAGAATGCCCCCAAAGTATTTGTTCAAATGGTGGAAATATCCAAAGGATAGAAAGAAATCTGTTCAGTGTTTTATCTGCAAAGGTCCACATTATGCAACCAACTGTCCCAAGAAATATAATCCTGAAAATAAGGTCTATGCCTTATTTGATGAGCAGCATAAGTCCGATAGTTGGGATATTATACAGTCTTTAGATGTTCTTGGCACCTCTGTTAATTCTTTATTTGAGCTTGTTGAAATTTTACCTGACCAATGCTATATGGCAAAAGATAAGCACAAAAAGGCTTATTCCTCCAGCTCTTCTGAATCAGCTAGCTCTAGCTCTGAAGATCCTAAAGTAGTTTCTAAGACTATCAAGAAAGCAATTAAAGATCTGGATTTTAAGATTAGCATGACTAAATTCAAAGACCCCTATCATATGCCAGGATCTTTGGAGGAGAAGAAACAGGCTGCTAAATAGTAGGTAAAAGATCTCAAAGCTTGGGAAAAGGAGAAAATTGCCCTCTCTCACCAATTTAAGAAATCTTCTAAGCATTCTACTCACAGCTCTCCTTCACCATCTCCCCGTAAATCCTCTCATGGATATGTCCATCCTAGGTGGTCCAAGCCCAAAGAATCTAAACGTCCTTCTTCTCACCATTCACCTTCCAGCTCTTTTGGCCATATTCTTGATGCTCTCTGCATGAAGGTTGACCGCTGCAATGAATCTGTTGATATTCTTGCCCGCCAATGTGCTCTCCAGCAAAAGGCTCTTGATCAGCTTTCTTTTGCCGTGGGGGAAATTAAGGACTTGTTAATAAAAGCTGATGAATCCTCTCCTGCACTTTCACACTCTGAATCTGAACCTGACCTTCTTGGTGAATCTGGTAAAGCTCTTTACATGGTTGACAATTGTACATATATCTGGACTAATCTCTATTTTCCTGGATATAAGCCTATCGCTTTGGATGCTTTTGTTGATTCTGGTTCCTCTAGAAGTTTTGCTAAGACCAAAGCTATTCCACCTGAATTCTAGAAAACTAAAGATGATCTACCTACTGGATATGCCATTAATGGAGTTGAACTCACAATGGGTAGATTTGCTCAAGATGTCAGAATAGAGATTCAAGGTAAGCAATTTGTGGTGGATTTAATTGAGTTAGATAGCCTAAGAGAAGATTTACTGTTAGGATATACTTTCCTAACCAAATATCAGCCATTCATCTTGAAAACACATGAGATATCTCTAAAGCATACAGTTGGCATGGTAAAAATCCCTTCTCTTAAGCTAGTCAATCACAAGCTATCTGACAAGATACAGAAGCAGAAGAAAGAATCTCTTAAGGCTCAAGGACCCCACCTTCCTCTTCTATTGGAACCAGTAAAAGCCAAGTTTGAGCAAGATTGTTGCAGTCTCAATCCTTTACAGTTTTGGTCCAAGGAACATGAAGAATGTGAAATTCAGCTCAAACCTGAATGTGAAACGGTGATTCCTTTTGAGCCAGCCTACTTAATGAGTCCTTCAGAAGTCAAGGAGATGGATGGACATCTAAATGAATTAATTGAAGGTAAGTTCATCCGTGAAAGTAAAAGTCCCTATAGCTGTCCTGCATTTTTGGTCAATAAAAGAGCTGAACAACAGAGAGGAAAGAAAAGGTTTTGCATAAATTATAAGCCTCTTAATGACATTATCCTTCCATTCAACTATCCTATTCCATTCAGTAATGATCTTATCATGAGAGCCGCATCTAAGAAAGTCTTCTCCAAGTTTGACTGCTAATCTGGGTTTTGGCAGATAAAGGTAAAAGAAGAAGACAGGTTTAAAATAGCTTTCAGTGTGCCACAGGGTTTGTATGAATGGAATGTCATGCCTTTTGGTCTAAAAACTGCTCCTGCATATTTCCAGCGCCGAATGGATAAAGCATTAAGAAGCTTGAAAGATTTTTGTTCTGTCTATATAGATGATATAATAGTTTACTCTGAGAATGACTCTCCGCATTTGAAGCATTTAGAGTCTCTGTATAATGCTATAAAAGAAAATGGAATTTGCTTATCAGCTAAAAAAATGGTTATTGGCAAACAAGAAATTGACTTTCCAGGGTTAGTTCTGTCACATGGCAAGGTAAAACTCCAGCCCCATATTTTAAAGCATATTTCTGAATTTCCTGATATTTTAGTTGGTGTTAAGCAGATACAGAGGTTTCTCGGATGTTTAAATTATGTAAGTCCTTTTTACAATGGACTAGCAAAAGACAGAAAGAAACTTCAAGCTCAATTAAAAGAAGATGCAGGTCCCTGGACAGATGAATTGACAGACATTGTTAAAAGAATTAAGCAAAAATGCCAATATCTTCCCACTTTGCATCTTCCTGAAGAAGGATATCCATTGGTTTTATTTACTGATGCTTCTGATGATGTCTGGGGTGCTGTGCTTATTCAGGAGGTTCATTCCAAAGGAGCTCAGGTTTGTGGTTACAGGTCTGGCACATTCACAGATACAGAATGCAGATATACCATCTATGAAAAAGAAATATTAGCTGTCAAAAAGGGTATTGAAAAGTTTAAGATTTTTCTGAAACCAATTCATTTCATTGTCAAAAGTGACAGCCAGCCAATGAGATCTCTGCTTTCTAAAAAACCTAATAAGGATATTGCCCATGGTCGGATTGCTCGCTGGTATTTAGATTTTACCAGTTATGATTTTGACATTGAATGGATTAAAGGCGACAACAATCCCCTTGCAGATTCTCTCACTAGAGAAATGGCTAAATTAGCAGAACCTGTTTGTATGGTAATAATACCAGGTGAGACATTGATCAGGACAGATGGTGTTGAAGTTTTTCTGAGCCAAGATGAGCATGGTCAAGATATATGGGTTCCTCAATTGCCACTTGAAATTATAACTCCTATTTTGCATGTTCATTTCCTTAATAAATGGTTGCAAGATCTCCGGAATGTCATCAGAGAAAATTATCACAGAGGAATACTGACAGGAAATCAGCAAACAGATTTTTTGCATCACTTTGGTCTTCATAATGCATCAATTTACTTTGCCTTAAGAAATGGTGTCACAATGGACATATGCATCACTTCCTTATTACCAATGAACTGGCCAATCAAGCTTAAAAGGAATTTTCTTAAATGTGCAAAGTTTGGTTTCTTTAACAGCGTGACTTTGTTGCAGACAGAGTTTGAAGACTATGCTGATCTTTTCCTCGGTTACAATGATAAGATTCTCCAAGATGACATGAAAGAATTTTTTAATTATCTCCAAGGAAATTTCAGTTGGGCTATTGAAGAAGGCATGACAGGACCATCTGGCTATTTGAACAATCGATGGTCTTATGCTCTGCCAAGGATAGAATATTATCCTCTCACTCACCATTGGTTCCCACAGGCCCAGGTTGAAGACATGGAAGTAGCTTTACTTCCAGCACTCATTGCAGTCAGAACTGAAGTTGATTTTGCTAGTCCTGATGAGGTTACTAAAATCATCAATGGTTTTAACCAACGGGATGATGACTTGGCAATAGCTTTCCGACCACTTCCTCAACATTTACTTCCACCGACAGATCTTGATCATCAGTACGATTATGATTCTGGCAGCTCCGTTCATATTGATCATTCTAGTTCTTCCGATGATGATGCTAATGGTTACAACTCAGATGGTAGCTAGCACATGGGCTTGTCTATGCCGTGACGTCAGCCATGTTATGATCTGACAATAGGATGCAACCCTATCTAAAAAGCAAGATCCCCGTAGTCACTTTCGGGTGTAAAGTGGGTCGTGTTCACATGCGGTGTGTCTCATGTGACGAATCTTTGTACGCTCCACTGTAGAGTACTACCATAACTATTGCTCCATTACCTACAGTATAGGACGCGTGTCTATTTTGTATGGTCGGAACTCAAAATTGCTATAATCTTTTGGCATCTAACTTTGATTATAAATAAGGACATAATGCTTTATTTCGGTATTCGGAGTCAGATTCAGGAATTAGTAAGTTAGGGGTTTTAAGTCTAGGAATAAGTCTACACAAGAGTATGCTCTTTATCTTGATCTTTTCTTTGCTACGGGTGAGTTGTATCACGAACGTGCTGTTAGTAGCGTGCTCTTTTCCTCGGTTAATAGATACCTGCTGCCAGATATGGGAACAAGCTGTCATAGCTCAGTTTAGGGGTATACTCAGCGTAGAAAAAGGAGATGGGATTTTATCTGTTCAGCCTAATTTCACTCTCTCCTTGTCGGACAAGTTTATCTCGTTTGCCTTTTGTTTACTCTTGCAAGTTAAAGGTGTCTCTTTGATGCCTGGTTCTGTCTATGCCACCATAGGAGGTCGATGCATTTATCGCATTATGAATACTGTGTCTCCACCAGTTTCATTGCCCACGGGGGTATCTTTCCCAAGAGGATCATCAAACCTTCTTGACTATGGTAGATTTATTGATTCAACTGGTTTTGACATAGGATTCCCCATTATTGAACAATTGCTTGATCGCCAAAAGCCCCAATTCATAGACCTTCCTATCCATCGTAATAGATTCTCAGATAGACCTCTCTTCCAATCAAGACGAGTAGGTACTATAACACTCCAGTCTGTCCCAGGTCAAACCATCCTTGAACAACCTTTAATAGATGAGACGCAGGCCAGAGCTCAACCCCTGTCCAGAAGCAGATCCATGGCCCATGCCTATGCTAGTACAAAGTGAAAACCTCATATAGATTACAATCCTGAGGAAAGCTCCACTTCTTCTAGCAGCTCACAAACATTTAACCCTTCTAGATCCTCCTTTTCTTCTAGATCCTAGAGATTTCAGACCACAGATCAGATAGATGAACTAGCGCGGCAAGTCAGTGCTAGATTACATCTTGCTCCTAAGCAAGAAGAGGAATCTGAGAGCAAAAGGAAAGGGAAAGGAATTAAGATAGCAAAACTAGGAGAACATGCTAGCATGATGAGAGAAAATCTTCCTAGATATGGATCTGACAGAAGAAGCAAACATAATGTTCAAGTAGATTCAACCACTGCTCTAGAATTGGTTAGCTATACTCCAGGAAGATGGCCAACACAGGATAATTATCAAGTAATTAATCCTGAAGAAAAAACTTGGGGACAGTATGAAGCCAAAGTTCATACAAAAGTAGGAACGAAACAAAAAAAAAATGAGGCTCAAAGGAATTGGCAGTCCCAATGGATGCAATCAGCTTCAGATAATATTGATGACATTGCAGTGGATGTCAAGCATAGCATTAATAGAACTATATCTGTATATGATGGTTTGTTACAAGTACAGAATAGTCAATATAAAACAGAAACCACTATTGGTAGAATTGATAAACAATGCACTTCTACCTTAAATAATTTTGGTACTCTTAATTACCAAGTTAGTGAGACTCATACTATGGCTACTAATATTCTATCCAGTTCTGAAAGGATAGAAAATGCTATGTCTCAAGTGTATAGTCAAGTTTCACAGTCTGATAATAGAAAGGACTCACAGGCACAAGAGCAAAAGGTTTTACTTGAGCATGTAGCAAGAAATTTAGATAAAGTCAGAAAGTATGCCAAGAAGATTAGAGTGTCTCAAAAAGGACACGATAGCTTTGAGGAAGATACTGAGGAAACAAAAACTCAGAAATCCCAGAAAGGTGAAATAAAGCCTAGACCAAAAATTCAGAGAAGGAAAAGCCTTCTTTTCACTGAAGAAATAGAAGTAGAAAAGCCAACATCTTGTACAATTAGAAGTCATAATCCCCCTATGCCTTCTAAAATAGTTCTTCCTAAACAAAAGGAACATATGTTATAGGCAACTGAATAGTTGAAAGATTGGCTTGCAGAATGCCAACTTGAAGAAAATGAACCTATATATATGGAAGAACCAGCAGCAGCCATGAATTCTTCTAATGAGGAAATCTTTGACACAGTTTCCTTAGTAGAATCTGACCCTGTGTCTGAAGAAGAAGAACTTTTAGACTCAGAAGATCATCCTACAATTGAAATTCATGAAGATTGGGAACCTTTATATATGGCTACTGTTATAGATGATAATTTTGACATAGAAATGAAAGATGCTGTGTCTGAAAATGCTAAACCTAAAAATCTCTGAGCTTATGCTACTTCAGGTTATATTCTGAATATAGATAAAGTGATAGATCCCTATGACACTATTTGCACTTGGTGTGACACTCTTGAAAACTTTTTTTGATACTAGAGGATCTATCTGGTCTGAGGCAAATAAGGTGCTTTATGCAGTCAGGCTCATGTCTAGAAAACTCCGTAATTGGTGGAATTCACTCCCTGACAATGGAATCATTTCAATTGATTCAGATGGAGATGAATATGTTAAAGAAAAAGATATGGGTCGGAATGACATTTCTGCTGAAGGATTTTCTACACTAAAGTTATATCTAATTGGTCTCTTCTGTGGCAACAGAAAGAATGAAATTCATGAAGCTGAAAAAATTCTTTATTCTTTACAATTAAAAGACCTTGGTAAATTGCATAAGTACAATTTGGTCTTTGAAAAATACATGATTGCTGCAGGGAAGTTGTATGATTCTACTACAAAGAAATTCTACTTGAATTCTCTTCCATGTGGTTTAGGGGAGTATGCAGAAGAATATGTGATGAATAAATATAAAGTTGGTATTGAAAATTATGGTTTCTGTGAATTAAAACAACTTGTCACATACAAGTTAAATAAAGGTTGCCTGCTAAAAGTATTAAGTGACAACAAGGACCAGTATAATTCATCATGTAACATGAAAGATTATTGCAACTTACCACCAATCAATCAACTCAAAGAATTTAAGCATGTCAGAAAATTTAGTAGAAAATCTTGTGGAAAACATTGCAACTGTCGAAAATGTAAATATTCTTATGATAATGATGATTTTAGGAAACATTCTTCCAAGAAAAAGTATTTTAAGAAGAAGTATAGATTTGCTCCTGTAAATAAGAACTCTTTCAAGAATAGAATGCCCCCAAAGTATTTGTTCAAACGGCGGAAATATCCAAAGGATAGAAATAAATCTGTTCAGTGTTTTATCTGCAAAGGTCCACATTATGCAACCAACTGTCCCAAGAAATATAATCCTGAAAATAAGGTCTATGCCTTATTTGATGAGCAACATAAGTCTGATAGTTGGGATATTATACAGTCTTCAGATGTTCTTGGCACCTCTGTTAATTCTTTATTTGAGCTTGTTGAAATTTTACCTGACCAATGCTATATGGCAAAAGATAAGCACAAAAAGGCTTATTCCTCTAGCTCTTCTGAATCAGCTAGCTCTAGCTCTGAAGATCCTAAAGTAGTTTCTAAGACTATCAAGAAAGCAATTAAAGATCTGGATTTTAAGATCAGCATGGCTAAATCCAAAGACCCCTATCATATGCCAGGATCTTTGGAGGAGAAGAAACAGGATGCTAAACAGCAGGTAAAAGATCTTTTAACAATGTCTGTCAATTCATCTGTCCAGGGACCTGCACCTTCTTTTAATTGAGCTTGAAGTTTCTTTCTGTCTTTTGCTAGTCCATTGTAAAAGGGACTTACATAATTTAAACATCCGAGAAACCTCTGTATCTGCTTAACACCAACTAAAATATCAGGAAATTCAGAAATATGCTTTAAAATATGGGGCTGGAGTTTTACCTTGCCATGTGATAGAACTAACCCTAGAAAGTCAATTTCCTGTTTGCCAATAACTATTTTTTTAGCTAATAAGCAAATTCCATTTTCTTTTATAGCATTATATAGAGACTCTAAATGCTTCAAATGCTGAGAGTCATTCTCAGAGTAAACTATTATATCATCTATATAGACAGAACAAAAATCTTTCAAGCTTCTTAATGCTCTATCCATTTGGCGCTGGAAATATGCAGGAGCAGTTTTTAGACCAAAAGGCATGACATTCCATTCATACAAACCCTGTGGCACACTGAAAGCTGTTTTAAACCTGTCTTCTTCTTTTACCTTTATCTGCCAAAACCAAGATTTGCAGTCAAACTTGGAGAAGACTTTCTTAGATGCGGCTCTCATGATAAGATCATTACTGAATGGAATAGGATAGTTGAATGGAAGGATTATGTCATTAAGAGGCTTATAATTTATGCAAAACCTTTTCTTTCCTCTCTGTTGTTCAGCTCTTTTATTGACCAAAAATTGAGGACAGCTATAGGGACTTTTACTTTCACGGATGAACTTACCTTCAATTAATTCATTTAGATGTCCATCCATCTCCTTGACTTCTGAAGGACTCATTAAGTAGGCTGGCTCAAAAGGAATCACCGTTTTACATTCAGGTTTGAGCCGAATTTCACATTCTTCATGTTCCTTGGACCAAAACTATAAATGATTGAGACTGCAACAATCTTGCTTAAACTTGGCTTTTACTGGTTCCAATAGAAGAGGAAGGTGGGGTCCTTGAGCCTTAAGAGATTCTTTCTTCTGCTTCTGTATCTTGTCAGATAGCTTGTGATTGACTAGCTTAAGAGAAGGGATTTTTACCATGCCAACTGTATGCTTTAGAGATATCTCATGTGTTTTCAAGATGAATGGCTGATATTTGGTTAGGAAAGTATATCCTAACAGTAAATCTTCTCTTAGGCTATCTAACTCAATTAAATCCACCACAAATTGCTTACCTTGAATCTCTATTATGACATCTTGAGCAAATCTACCCATTGTGAGTTCAGCTCCATTAATGGCATATCCAGTAGGTAGATCATCTTTAGTTTTCCAGAATTCAGGTGGAATAGCTTTGGTCTTAGCAAAACTTCTAGAGGAACCAGAATCAACAAAAGCATCCAAAGCGATAGGCTTATATCCAGGAAAACAGAGATTAGTTTGGATATATGTACAATTGTCAACCATGTAAAGAGCTTTACCAGATTCACCAAGAAGGTCAGGTTCAGATTTAGAGTGTGAAAGTGCAGGAGAGGATTCATCAGCTTTTGTTAACAAGTCCTTAATTTCCCCCACGGCAGAAGAAAGCTGATCAAGAGCCTTTTGCTGGAGAGCACATTGGCGGGCAAGAATATCAACAGATTCATTGCAGCGGTCAACCTTCATGCAGAGAGCATCAAGAATACGGCCAAAAGAGCTGGAAGGTGAATGGTGAGAAGAAGGACGTTTAGATTCTTTGGGCTTGGACCACCTAGGATGGACATATCCATGAGAGGATTTACGGGGAGATGGTGAAGGAGAGCTATGAGTAGAATGCTTAGAAGATTTCTTAAATTGGTGAGAGAGGGCAATTTTCTCCTTTTCCCAAGCTTTGAGATCTTTTACCTGCTGTTTAGCAGCCTGTTTCTTCTCCTCCAAAGATCCTGGCATATGATAGGGGTCTTTGGATTTAGCCATGCTGATCTTAAAATCCAGATCTTTAATTGCTTTCTTGATAGTCTTAGAAACTACTTTAGGATCTTCAGAGCTAGAGCTAGCTGATTCAGAAGAGCTGGAGGAATAAGCCTTTTTGTGCTTATCTTTTGCCATATAGCATTGGTCAGGTAAAATTTCAACAAGCTCAAATAAAGAATTAACAGAGGTGCCAAGAACATCTGAAGACTGTATAATATCCCAACTATCAGACTTATGCTGCTCATCAAATAAGCCATAGACCTTATTTTCAGGATTATATTTCTTGGGACAGTTGGTTGCATAATGTGGACCTTTGCAGATAAAACACTGAACAGATTTCTTTCTATCCTTTGGATATTTCCGCCGTTTGAACAAATACTTTGGGGGCATTCTATTCTTGAAAGAGTTCTTATTTACAGGAGCAAATCTATACTTCTTCTTAAAATACTTTTTCTTGGAAGAATGTTTCCTAAAATCATCATTATCATAAGAATATTTACATTTTCGACAGTTGCAATGTTTTCCACAAGATTTTCTATTGAATTTTCTGACATGCTTAAATTCTTTGAGTTGATTGATTGGTGGTAAGTTGCAATAATCTTTCATGTTACATGATGAATTATACTGGTCCTTGTTGTCACTTAATGCTTTTAGCAGGCAACCTTTATTTAACTTGTATGTGACAAGCTGTTTTAATTCACAGAAACCATAATTTTCAATACCAACTTTATATTTATTCATCACATATTCTTCTGCATACTCCCCTAACCCACATGGAAGAGAATTCAAGTAGAATTTCTTTGTAGTAGCATCATACAACTTCCCTGCAGCAATCATGTATTTTTCAAAGACTAAATTGTACTTATGCAATTTACCAAGGTCTTTTAATTGTAAAGAATAAAGATTTTTTTCAGCTTCATGAATTTCATTCTTTTTGTTGCCATAGAAGAGACCAATTAGATATAACTTTAGTGTAGAAAATCCTTCAGCAGAAATGTCATTCCGACCCATATCTTTTTCTTTAACATATTCATCTCCATCTGAATCAATTGAAATGATTCCATTGTCAGGGAGTGAATTCCACCAATTACGAAGTTTTCCAGACATGAGCTTGACTGCATAAAGCACCTTATTTGCCTCAGACCAGATAGATCCTCTAGTATCAAAAAAGTTTTCAAGAGTGTCACACCAGGTGCAAATAGTGTCATAGGGATCTATCACTTTATCTATATTTAGAATATAACCTGAAGTAGCATAAGCTCAGAGATTTTCAGGTTTAGCATTTTCAGACACAGCATCTTTCATTTCTATGTCAAAATTATCATCTATAACAGTAGCCGTATATAAAGGTTCCCAATCTTCATGAATTTCAATTGTAGGATGATCTTCTGAGTCTAAAAGT
The DNA here is from genome assembly GCA_027924645.1 of Cunninghamia lanceolata. Lineage (NCBI taxonomy): Eukaryota > Viridiplantae > Streptophyta > Pinopsida > Cupressales > Cupressaceae > Cunninghamia > Cunninghamia lanceolata. The sequence continues at coordinate 4,459,220 of BSBN01000433.1, read as the reverse complement.
TCTTCTTCAGACACAGGGTCAGATTCTACTAAGGAAACTATGTCAAAGATTTCCTCATCAGAAGAATTCATGGCTGTTGCTGGTTCTTCCATATATACAGGTTCATTTTCTTCAAGTTGGCATTCTGCAAGCCAATCTTTCAACTGTTCAGTTGCCTGTAACATATGTTCCTTTTGTTTAGGAAGAACTATTTTAGAAGGCATAGGGGGATTATGACTTCTAACTGTAGAAGATGCTGGCTTTTCTACTTCTATTTCTTCGGTGAAAAGAAGGCTTTTCCTTCTCTAAATTTTTGGTCTAGGCTTTATTTCACCTTTCTGGGATTTCTGAGTTTTTGTTTCCTTAGTATCTTCCTCAGAGCTATCGTGTCCTTTTTGAGACACTCTAATCTTCTTGGCATACTTTCTGACTTTATCTAAATTTCTTGCTACATGCTCAAGTAAAACCTTTTGCTCTTGTGCCTGTGAGTCCCTTCTATTATTAGACTGTGAAACTTGACTATACACTTGAGACATAGCATTTTCTACCCTTTTAGAACTGGATAGAATATTAGTAGCCATAGTATGAGTCTCACTGACTTGGTAATTAAGAGTACCAAAATTATTTAAGGTAGAAGTGCATTGTTTATCAATTCTACCAATAGTGGTTTCTGTTTTATATTGACTATTCTGTACTTGTAACAAACCATCATATACAGATATAGTTCTATTAATGCTATGCTTGACATCCACTGCAATGTCATCAATATTATCTGAAGCTGATTGCATCCATTGGGACTGCCTGTTTTTTTTAGTATGTGTTTATCTTGATCTTTTCTTTGCTACGGGTGAGTTGTATCACGAACGTGCTGTTAGTAGCGTGCTGTAGTACCTGTGGAGGCGTGCAGTAAGACCTGTTGTTGATGGCCGAAGGAAAGTTCCGTGTTAAGGGCAGTGAGTCGCGAAAAGTAGCAGGGAATATCGCGAACGGGCAATCAGTAAGTTTTACTTTCTCACCAATGGCATTGCATAGATCTATGGATGCAAGTTCTGCTCTGTCTGATGTTTTACACAACTATTTCCAAGATGGCAATACCCACGTCGTAGATGATAAAGGCAATTTCAAATTTCCAGATGTTAAAATTAATACATTCTATCCAGAAAAAGGGATTAAAGCCAAAGTTTGTGACTTAGTTAGACAAAGTGAAATCAATCTGTTAGTTTTTGGTACTGGAATTTGTCCAATCTACCTTCCTTTCTTAGTTCCTGAAGATGTTACCCGATGGCAGGATAAAGGATTTTTTCATGTCCATTTTCCCCATGTTGACTTAATCGTCCATCCACATTTTAACTATAATATAGGCGCTGAATTTTTTGCTACCTTAATAGATACCCGCTACCAGATATGGGAACAAGCTGTCATAGCTCAGTTTAGGGGTATACTCAGCGTAGAAAAAGGATATGGGATTTTATCTGTTCAACCTAATTTCACTCTCTCCTTGTCGGACAAGTTTATATCGTCTACCTTTTGTTTACTCTTGCAAGTTAAAGGTGTCTCTTTGATGCCTGGTTCTGTCTATGCCACCATAGGAGGTCGATGCATTTATCGCATTATGAATACTGTGTCTCCACCAGTTTCTTTGCCCACGGGGGTATCTTTCCCAAGAGGATCGTCAAACCTTCTTGACTATGGTAGATTTATTGATTCAACTAGATTTGACATAGGATTCCCCATTATTGAACAGTTGCTTGATCGCCAAAAGCGCCAATTCATAGACCTTCCTATCCATCGTAATAGATTCTCAGACAGACCTATCTTCCAATCAAGACGAGTAGGTACTATAACGCTCCAGTCTGTCCCAGGTCAAACCATCCTTGAACAACCTTTAATAGATGAGACGCAGGCCAGAGCTCAGATTCTACTAAGGAAACTGTGTCAAAGATTTCCTCATCAGAAGAATTCATGGCTGCTATTGGTTCTTCCATATATACAGGTTCATTTTCTTCAAGTTGGCATTCTGCAAGCCAATCTTTCAACTGTTCAGTTGCCTGTAACATATTTTCCTTTTGTTTAGGAAGAACTATTTTAGAAGGCATAGGGGGATTATGACTTCTAACTGTAAAAGATGCTGGGTTTTCTACTTCTATTTCTTCGGTGAAAAGAAGGCTTTTCCTTCTCTGAATTTTTGGTCTAGGCTTTATTTCACCTTTTTGGGATTTCTGAGTTTTTGTTTCCTCAGTATCTTCCTCAGAGCTATCGTGTCCTTTTTGAGACACTCTAATCTTCTTGGCATACTTTCTGACTTTATCTAAATTTCTTGCTACATGCTCAAGTAAAACCTTTTTCTCTTGTGCCTGTGAGTCCCTTCTATTATCAGACTGTGAAACTTGACTATACACTTGAGACATAGCATTTTCTACCCTTTCAGAATTGGATAGAATATTAGTAGCCATAGTATGAGTCTCACTGACTTGGTAATTAAGAGTACCAAAATTATTTAAGGTAGAAGTGCATTGTTTATCAATTCTACCAATAGTGGTTTCTGTTTTATATTGACTATTCTGTACTTGTAACAAACCATCATATACATATATAGTTCTATTAATGCTATGCTTGACATCCAGAAAAAATAAAATAATTGGTACTCAAAGGAATTGGCCAGTTCATTGGTAATAAGGAATTGTGCATTTTATATAAGATTAGAGTGTCTCAAAAAGGACACGATAGCTCTGAGGAAGATACTGAGGAAACAAAAACTCAGAAATCCCAGAAAGGTGAAATAAAGCCTAGACCAAAAATTTAGAGAAGGAAAAGCCTTCTTTTCACCGAAGAAATAGAAGTAGCAAAGCCAGCATCTTCTACAGTTAGAAGTCATAATCCCCCTATGCCTTCTAAAATAGTTCTTCCTAAACAAAAGGAACATATGTTACAGGCAACTGAACAGTTGAAAGATTGGCTTGTAGAATGCCAACTTGAAGAAAATGAACCTGTATATATGGAAGAACCAGCAGCAGCCATGAATTCTTCTGATGAGGAAATCTTTGACATAGTTTCCTTAGTAGAATCTGACCCTGTGTCTGAAGAAGAAGAACTTTTAGACTCAGAAGATCATCCTACAATTTAAATTCATGAAGATTGGGAACCTTTATATATGGCTACTGTTATAGATGATAATTTTGACATAGAAATGAAAGATGCTGTGTCTGAAAATGCTAAACCTGAAAATCTCCGAGCTTATGCTACTTCAGGTTATATTCTGAATATAGATAAAGTGATAGATCCCTATGACACTATTTGCACCTGGTGTGACACTCTTGAAAACTTTTTTGATACTAGAGGATCTATCTGGTCTGAGGCAAATAAGGTGCTTTATGCAGTCAGGCTCATGTCTTGAAAACTCCGTAATTGGTGGAATTCACTCCCTGACAATGGAATCATTTCAATTGATTCAGATGGAGATGAATATGTTAAAGAAAAAGATATGGGTCAGAATGACATTTCTGCTGAAGGATTTTCTACACTAAAGTTATATCTAATTGGTCTCTTCTGTGGCAACAGAAAGAATGAAATTCATGAAGCTAAAAAAATTCTTTATTCTTTACAATTAAAAGACCTTGGTAAATTGCATAAGTACAATTTGGTCTTTGAAAAATACATGATTGCTATAGGGAAGTTGTATGATGCTACTTCAAAGAAATTCTACTTGAATTCTCTTCCATGTGGGTTAGGGGAGTATGCAGAAGAATATGTGATGAATAAATATAAAGTTGGTATTGAAAATTATGGTTTCTGTGAATTAAAACAGCTTGTCACATACAAGTTAAATAAAGGTTGCCTGCTAAAAGCATTAAGTGACAACAAGGACCAGTATAATTCATCATGTAACATGAAAGATTATTGCAACTTACCACCAATCAATCAACTCAAAGAATTTAAGCATGTCAGAAAATTCAGCAGAAAATCTTGTGGAAAACATTGCAATTGTAAAAAATGTAAATATTCTTATGATAATGATGATTTTAGGAAACATTCTTCCAAGAAAAAGTATTTTAAGAAGAAGTATAGATTTGCTCCTGTAAATAAGAACTCTTTCAAGAATAGAATGCCCCCAAAGTATTTGTTCAAACGGCAGAAATATCCAAAGGATAGAAAGAAATCTGTTCAGTGTTTTATATGCAAAGGTCCACATTATGCAACCAACTGTCCCAAGAAATATAATCCTGAAAATAAGGTCTATGCCTTATTTGATGAGCAGCATAAGTCCGATAGTTGGGATATTATACAGTCTTCAGATGTTCTTGGCACCTCTGTTAATTCTTTATTTGAGCTTGTTGAAATTTTACCTGACCAATGCTATATGGCAAAAGATAAGCACAAAAAGGCTTATTCCTCCAGCTCTTCTGAATCAACTAGCTCTAGCTTTGAAGATCCTAAAGTAGTTTCTAAGACTATCAAGAAAGCAATTAAAGATCTGGATTTTAAGATCAGCATGGCTAAATCCAAAGACCCCTATCATATGCCAGGATCTTTGGAGGAGAAGAAACAGGCTGCTAAACAGCAGGTAAAAGATCTCAAAGCTTGGGAAAAGGAGAAAATTGCCCTCTCTCGCCAATTTAAGAAATCTTCTAAGAATTCTACTCACAGCTCTCCTTCACCATCTCCCCGTAAATCCTCTCATGGATATGTCCATCCTAGGTGGTCCAAGCCCAAAGAATCTAAACGTCCTTCTTCTCACCATTCACCTTCCAGCTCTTTTGGCCGTATTCTTGATGAGGACAAAAAATACATCTAGTCACCTTCCATGTAGGATGGCACATCACCGTGCCAACTCCCAAAAAGTGACAAAATATAATTTTCATAGAAAATTACAATAGTAGGCAAAAATAAATAAATACAACATTAGGAACTTGCAAAGGTTGAGACACCTCAATTCCCAACATATTTATGTGTTTTTATGTTGTGCTGGTTTAGGGTTCTGGTTTTGCCTTTACTGTATACCCTATGTTTAATATGATTTTCCTATAATCATTTTATAATGTTGATATTGAATTGTTCTATCATTTATAGGTCTAGTATATCCTCATTTCACCTTCTATATGGGTTATGGAAAGATCATAATGAGGTTGAGAGGAAGAGAGAGACATAGAGAGAGATACATTTGGCATGATTCACATTTGGAGCTAATTGATAGCATCGACAAGTCAGGGTGGGTGGGTTTATGCTAGTGGAGGCCTTGTTTCATTAACTAGGTGTGCTAGTCGAGTCAGGGTACATTGTATCGATAAAGTCTATTAAGAGACCTAAGAGTAAAAAAATAACAAACTTTGATGGAGTAGTTCTCAGAATTCATGGAACCTAGGAATGATTCATTTGGACCTAGGGCTGGATGTTAGGTCCCTCCACAATAACCTCTCTCAGTTTTGACCAACTCAAAATAATTTTCCATGCAAATAGTGGATGCATTCTTGCAAAATGCCTTAGTGGCATTTAGTATAAAGGTGCCAAGATCCATATTTTGCGTTCTTCACCTTGTGGGACATAACTGACAGTATTGATAGCTCAGGGTGGGTTGGTTTATGCTAGTGGAGGTCATGTTTCATTCCCTAGGTGTCTCAATCAAATTAGGCTACACTATACTGACAAAGTCTCTTAAGAGACCTAAGAGCAAAAAATTGCCAAACTTTGGCGAAGTAGTTCTCAAACTTTGTGGCACCTTTGAATGATCTGTTTGGACCTCCAATTAGATGTTAGGTCCCTCCATAGTAACCTCTCTTAGTTTTGACCAACTCAACATTGTTTGACCATGCCAACGATAGATGCATTCTTGTAAAATGCCTTAGTGGCATTTAGTGTAAAGGTGCCAAGAGCCATTTTTTGCATTCTTCACCCTGTGGGACCTAACTAACAGCACCGACAGGTTAGGTTGGGTTGGTTTATGCTAGTGGAGGCCCAGTTTCATTCCCCAAGTGTCCCAATCGAGTCGAGCTACATTGTACTGACAAAGTCTCTTAAGAGACCTAAGAGCAAAAAATACCAAATTTTGACAGAATAGTTCTCAGATTTTGTGGCACCTATGAATGATCTTTTTAGACCTACAATTAGATGTTAGGTCCCTCCACAATAACCTCTCTTAGTTTTGACTAACTAAGCATTGTTTGACCGTGCCAATGGTGGATGCATTCTTGAAAAATGCCTCAGTGGTATTTAGTGTAAAGGTGCCAAGAGCCATATTTTGCATTCTTCACCTTGTGGGACCTAACTGATAGCATCTATAGGTCAGGGTGGGTTGGCTTATACTAGTGGAGGCCCTATTTCATTTCCCAAGAGTCCCAATCTACTCGGGCTATGTTGTACCGGCAAAGTCTCTTAAGAGACCTAAGAGCAAAAAAATACCAAACTTTGACGAAGTAGTTCTTAGACTTCATGGCACCTAAGAATGATCCATTTACACCTACAACTAGATGTCAGGTCCCTCCATAGTAACCTCTTTCAGTTTTGACCAACTCAACATCATTTGGTCGTGCCAAAAACAAACACATTCTTACAAAATGCCTTAACGACATTTAGTGTAAAGGTGCCAAGAGCCATATTTTGTGTTCTTCAACTTGTGGGACATAAGTGATAGTGCTGAAAGGTTGGGGTGAGTTGGTTTATGCTAGTGGAGGCCCCGTTTCATTCCCCAGGTGTCCCAATCGAGTTGTGCTACATTGTACCGGCAAAGTCTCTTAATAGACCTAAGAGCAAAAAGCTACCAAACTTTGACGGAGTAGTTCTCAGACTTCATGACACCTACGAATGATTTTTTTGGACCTACACCTAGATGTCAGGTCCCTCCATATTAACCTCTCTTGGTTTTGACCCAGCCAACATCGTTGGATCATGCTAATTTAGTGTAAAGGTGCCAAGAGCCATATTTACGTTCTTCACCTTGTGGGACCTAACCGACAACACCAACATGTTACAGTGGATTGGTCTATGATATAGGAGGCACCTAGGAATGTATCATTTGTACATATAGTTGGATGTTGGATGTTGGGTTTACTCATAACACAACAATGGTGTACGTAGAATACAATAGCTCAATCCCTTGAATACAATAGCTCTATTCTCCCAAACACCTGCATTTATATATTAAACTTTGATAAGAAAAATAAACTTTAACCTACATTCAAATCAGCAATGTTGGATGTATTACCAATGAAACCTCGTGATGCTCATAACACAATAATCTAGTATTTAATGCAAAGTAGATGTTTCCTCATAGTGTTAATGCAATCTAGTGTTTAATATAGTGTTTAAGTAGACAAAACATAATGAAAAAATACACCTTAAAGAATGTGCTACTAAAATCACATGAAATGGTTATCAATCTAGGGTTCTTAATCCAAGGGTGACAATTCAAACCTATAACTAATGTTAAATGATTCAAGGCCTCTACAATTCATACTAGAAGGCAAAAAACCTCCTTAAGACCATGATAATGTTGCTAAATCACTGAGACCAAATTTTATGTGTTATGATTATGGTTGAAAGTCACCTTTTATGATGATTTTTGGAAATGATGGAAGCATATGATGTTGTTTTAACTATTGTAGCTATGGTAGAAGTTTCAAAATGGATTAAATTTCATCTTTTTAGACTTACCCCAAGCCATTCAATGGATCTAAGGGCTTATTTAACTGTTTTGAGTATGATTCAAGGTGGGTTTCTCAAGTTTTTCACTAAAATCCCATGAGGAAGGCCTCTATTGAAGCCTAGGGTTTGGTTGCCAAGGAAAACTCCCCAAACCCTAGGGAAGGTTATTGATTTAATAACATCATATTTTCCTTGAGTGTTTTAATCCATGCTTACATTGTGGTTTCATGGTCTTCCATGCAGATTTGATGAATCTTTGTGTCCAGGGATATTACCTATGATTGCTAGGGTTCTTGTCTTTGGTAGTACATCATGGGCTTGCCTTTGTCTAATGAATCCATGAAGGTATCCTATTTAGTTAGTCATTAGATCATCAAGGAAAACATTGTGAGGATACCATGAGGGTGTCATGAGTGGAGGTTGAACCTTGTTGAGCATCCAAAACCCTCATTATATTTATCAAAAGCATGCAAAATTGTAGCTACAGCAAGAAGATGTCTTTTTCATAAGAAAAGACCCTAGTTTTCATAGGAAATACATGTGATACCTTCCCATGGATTTGATGCAACATTTGACTATGAAAGGAGTTACAGAAGTTTAAAGAGCTTCAAGGATTTTAAGAGGTTTTGAGACTAATTTCTAGTGTGACAGCCCTGGTGACTATTTTTACACCATTTGGAGCCCTAGATCATCAATCCATCAAGAAACAAGGGAATGGAAACCATCTTAGGGTACTTAAATGCCATCAGGGAGCTAGAAGGTTGAGTGATTGGTAAGGATAGAGGGTGTTTCATAAGCCCTAGGACTATCATAGGATTATATGTCCAGCCAAGGCACTTCCATGATAGTCATTATGTTTTCTTATTTTTTCAAGGTTCATTAGGTCTCTTTCAATAGATATGATGAAGGTATCTAAGACAAATCATGGGTCAAAGTACCTTGTCATTACTCTAAGAAGCAATGATGCAGTCAACCAACAAAGGAGTATCACCCTATAACATGATATATGCAGAAGTTGTTGATCCAATACCCTATAGGACTATCAGAGTCATGTTGTAGGTTTTTGCTTTATTGATATCAAAAGGCTAATCATCCTATAAGGTTACCTTGAAGAAACGATTGGAAGATGTCTTAAGATAGTCAAGAGATCACTGAAAAGAAATGAAAAAAATTAATCCCTGGACAAAAGAATCCTTCATGGAAGAAGTAGTAATCAATAGTACATCTCAGACATTGGATCTTGTTAGTCACCTTAGGATATTGAAAGGATAGGGTTATATATATTATTCTAAATGTGAAGAATGGTCATTGCAAACCCTAAGGGCTATCACATAAACATCATATAGAAAATTTTGCGTTGTATGAGAAATCACCTTGAAGAGATATACTAGTTTATTGTTAAATTATTCATGACATCAAATCGCTACATATATAAACTAATAAAGGATCAAAACTCCTATATATGCATTAATATTATCTTGCTACAACTAGGTCATTCCTACAAGTATCATGTCTAAGATCAATGAAAGAACAAACCTCCACAAAGGTGAAACATTTAATCTTTTCTTGCAATCAAAACAAAATATTAACATAAAACCCTCACCATCAAATTTAGCATAAAACATAATGAACATGCCTAAGATCAATGATGTCATCCCTTTGAATGTGGACTCATTTTTTACCTTTGAGCTCATCATCCATTTCTTGTACCCCCCATGTTGTAAGATGATATAATGGATTAGGTTTAATTCTTTGGCCATTAGGTCATTTCCAATCTAGAGTCTATGCATCTGTAACTCCTTTTATCTCTAACACCACTACATGTGTAGAACATTGATCCCCCCTATTATGATCTCTCATCATGTGCTTTCCATAACTCTCTCTTGATGCGTAATGATTTACACCCGCTAATCATCCTACCATCTCACCTTTTGTGGGCCCTGATGTGGTGTCATCCTCCCTATGATCTCATTACAACATCATCCTCCTACATATGCATACAACACTAGATAATGCATTCATAAATAGCTTAAACATTGGCAGCAGGGAACTATCACATACAAATGTTCACTATCAAATCACCTTTCAATGTTATGATGTACACATTATTGAGTACTATCATGTATAGGGTCATATTGAACAACCATAGGAGGTTTAAAAGTAACCTTAGGAACAATTCATCAATATCATAGAGCATCTAGGACATTTAAACTATTATACCAACAGATGTTGGTTATGCTAAACAATCTCATTGCAAGGGGCCATAAGATGGACATAATAGTCCATGAAGGTGATGTTTGGTACTCTTCCTTGAAACAAAATAAGTCTTAAACCTACTCTTAAATGTTTCAAACTAAAAAAAAGCTCTATTTAATATATAAATTAGTATGTACAAAATGCTAGAAAGAAAAATATTAAGAAAATGTGAACATCAAAATGTTTTTCAACACAAATGCGCACTAAAAATTGTACCTCGCGTCTATGATGCCATGGTAGATAACCCCATTCATAGTCATGTATATTCAAAAGCATGCATTATAACTAAAGAAACAAGATTTTTAATAAAAAATTCTAAAAATTAGAAAAAACAAGAACAGTAAGATAAAAATTGTCATACCTATGCCATCTGGATGTTTAGATGCTAGTCAAGTGTACCTGAGGGGTTATCTCTTACCTTTAGAATATCCAATATTTCTTCATGATCAATATTACTAATTGTCCATAGTTGTTTTGTTTTTGTTTTTGCATGATGCTTTAGTAACTTAATGTTTGTTGCTAGAACTAGGTGCAAATACATGAATATGGTTTTGTGCTTCTCAAAGTCTTCAATGTAAGTATGACATTCTTTCTAATCATATATGTTTGCAACCAAGTCCCAACAATAATGACTGATCCTGTAGGATATGTGAACCAATCATCATACATCATATATCATATCTCGTGTTAGTTTTTGTTTTCCCTGTACACATCATGTCAACCAATAGTATGATCTCTCTTCATTTCCATGTGGTTCAACAACTACATAAAAAATGACCTGGTTATACAAGGTCTGAAAGATGTTCATAGTCAAATGAGGTCTCCATGTCATTGATTAAAGATGAATGATCTTGAGATAAATGGGTTAAATATCATGGAATCCATGCATCTACCCACTCACTCGACTCACAATGATCCCAATCACATTTAATACAACTCTAACAAAAATAAGCTAATTGTCATGTCCAAATAGTCTATGCACTTGCATCTAAGCTTCGAAATGAATGCATCTTTATGATTCATTGATTCTTTAACAATCTAATTTCTCTCTCGCTATCCCCTCATCAACCAACCAAAAGAACCTGCGCACTTTTGAATCAAGAGTCACTCCTTGTGACAATGCATAGTTACACCACTTAACAATAGAATTTACATCAGTGAATTTAGCACCACCTCTAATCTTTAGTTGTTCTTTAAATATAGCTCTCTTCATGCATGCACCCGCTCCATCATGTTCCCATTTTATGTGCCCAACTTAAAAAAATTCAAAATATGAGGTATACCGTTCTCTACATGCATTTTGCTCAACTAATAGAACATACGAGCATTCTTGAATTGACCGGTGCAGTTATTTCACCAAATGAGATGTTAATCTATTCTAATATGTTTTCTTGAAAGAACCCATAGAATTGTTGAAAACAATATTGCACATACTCTGATGAATGAGGTCAATCATCACTCATGTAAAAATGGTATTCTCTGACAATCTTCTTGTTCTCTTCTGTACTCTCAGGGGCATGTCTATATGTGATGCAAACAAAAATAGCAATCTGAATAGAATTGTAGTATTGGGATTACACTTTATTTTGTGGTTGCAACATGTATTTTTCTACAAAATTGACTACAAAGACAATAGTTCCAATCAGGAAAAAGTCTTTACACATCCTAAACCATTGATCTAACCATCGAGACCTATGGTTGTGTCTAACATACTTATAAAAAAGATTCTTATTAAAATTAGCAATAAAATCAGCAACACTTACTTCCCTTGCAATCAACTTGTTATCAGAAAATTGGGATGATTATCAATAATATCAAATAATTCTAATAACTCAATGGAAAGGGAAATAATTAAGATTTAAAACAACAAAGACTAAACCTTGCAAACCTCAATACTTCGTAGCTTCCATTGGTTGCCTATCTCAATCAATCTTGCCTATATGAATATGACCCTCAGAGAGTGCGCTTCATTGCTTTTTCAAGATTGTCAATGGAGAATGACCATGATAGTTCTTTGTAATGAAGATGAGCTCCACAACAATGGTAATGGTGATAGCAACAAGTTGATTGCAAGCAAATGGAATGACTTGGGTGCCAAAGGCGCGCTGTAATTCCTGCAGAGTAACGATACTAAAATCTTGGATGAATGAAATGGAGGAATTGGGTTCAATTTATAGACTTGTGAGAGAGAAGATCAATGGTATAGAAAGAATGAGAAGATCAACAATATAGAAACCTTGAGAGAACGTGCACAAATAGAAACAAGACAAGTGTCACACAAAAGTTATTTTGTTTGAGTTAACTACTTTCTTTTATAAAGATAAGATTTGATCTCATAAATTAGAAAGTTTTTTTCTAATTTTAGGAGTTATTGATAAAAACAAGGTTGATTGAATCAGTTAACTCAACTTGAGATTTGCTTTTGCATGATTTGAGAGGAATTAAATAATAAATTATTTAATTTTTGTGTGCATGAAGAAGAAGATTTATTTTTAGAACATTTGGAAGATTTTTGAAGAATTAGAAGATAAGAAAGCAAATTAAATAAATAAATTTATTTAATTGTTGTGCATGCTTTTGGAAGAATAAATAAAACATTTGATTGTATTTTATTTTTAGAAAATAAGAGAATTTAAATAAATTTGATTGATTTATTCAAATTTGGAAGAAGAATTGACTTAATTAAATAATTAAGAATTATTTAATTGTTTGGAAGAATTAAATTAAATAAAGGATTTTATTTAATTTTGACTTTAGAAGAGGTAATTAAATATTTTGATATTTAATTAACTTAGAGGAATATGAATCGAATAAATAAATTTATTTATTTATTGATAGAGGAATTAGAATGGAATAAATATTAGGAATATTTATTTAGACCAAGTCGTGTCATTTTTAGGCATATACATTTTGCCCCTCTTTGATGCAATGCAGTTTACAACGTTGCTTCAAAGAATAAATTTTCTGATAATGATACATGCCCTAGTTTGCCCCTGGTACAATTTTAACGACAGGATGCCCCCTCGGGAGATTAGATGGGAAGAAGGCAGAAGGACGTGAGACAGACAATCTCAAGAAGAAGAAGGTGAAAAACAGGTTAGAATGAAGAAGAATTGTTGAAGAAAGATCTGAATGATACGCGATGCAAGATAAAATGATAACACACACAAGCAAGTAAGCAAGTATGCACAAATGATACAAGAACAAACAAGGTATTGCCCCTATCAAGTGGTAAACTAATGATTAATTGATAACAATATAGGACAGTGTTGTCATTGCGGAGAACGATGGATCCCTAGAGCAACATGAAAGATAGTGTTGTCATGGCAGGGAACAATAGATCCCTAGGGCAACAAAAAGGATAGTGTTGTCATGGCGGGGAATGATAGATCCCTAGAGCAACACGATAGGCATGGGAAAGATACATCCCATTGATACTTATGACTGATTGAGTTGGTTTACGACCAGACAAGGATCAAGACCACTAAATGTGATTGGATCATTTGACAAGATTGACTTGACTTTTATTGATATGGATTAAGGATGGACTTGCATTTGGATCATTTCTTAGATTGACTGGGCAAGGATGGGAGATACGATGATAGAAAATTGAATGACAGAAGAAATGCGAATGAAGGAATCACAAGCTTTTGATTGTAAACAATGATACTCTGCACATAATTTTTATTGCATGGGATATGGATGTTTTGTGGATGCTAATGGTTTTGCCATCTTGATATTGCAAGTATCTTGAAGTGCTTATTTCATCATTGGGTGATTTTTTTGGTACTTTTTCCAAATGTTGTAAGTTAATACAAGCATCTAGGTGTAATTGAACTGAGATGACCTGAGTATCGCTTACATGAATTTTGATTTAGTAAGCTAATACAAGCATCTAGGTATAATTGAACCAAGATGACCTGAGTATTTCTTGCATATCAATAGACAAGGATTGCACCCTTTCATGTTAGACCTCTGAAGTCCTCGATGACCTTTTGCCGATCATGTCATTAGATAAAAGTCATCACATTACTAAAGATTAGTCCACAAACAACAGACAAAGAAAATGATTATGCCCCCATCATAGCATCTCTAGTTTTTGACATCCTCGAGTAGCATAGAAAGAGATAATAACAAAAATCAAGACTCTGTAAGTTAACCTGATCACAAACACAAAACATTCTTGCATTTAGATGTGTTTTTATTGCCATAATTTAGATAGAATCATTTAGAGTGCTTTAGGTACTTGTTTTCTTTGCCTTGGATAGGTTGATTCCTTATGCTAAGATTGTTACTTTGGAAGCGGGCTTTTCTTGTGCTTGCATGCATACCTAGCGAAATGGACCCTAAGGGACTAACCTAGTGCCTTGGGGGCACATTGCTAAATGGCCTTGCCTACGTGATGACGTAGAGGCAACGTAGTTCAGGGACTTGGACCACGCGGATGGACTAGAGGATAGACAACACGATATGGGATGGATGGTAAGTGGAGCCTCGGGGGCACATTGGACAAATGGCCTTGCCTACGTGACAATGCAGAGGCAACATAGTTTGAGGTGACCCTATGATACTGACGACAGACAATATGCTAGGTTGACACTATGGATAGGATACTAGATAAGACCTTAGTTGATAAGGTGACAAAAGAGATAGAGTATCAAGCCATGATAGGTTATCGTTAGGTATACACAAGGTGTTTTATTATGAAACAGATATGGATCGGATGAGGGATGATGGTGGGAAGAGTGGACACAAGGGGACTAGTTTCCCAAAGATGGAGAAGGCGGTTTACCACAAGTAGTGCCTGTTTACCAGAAAAAATTGTCAAAGTTATTAAACTCAATCAATAAACCAATAATCTCAATAGAAATTGCAAATAATAAAGATTCAATAACAAAGAAGAAACTATGCAAACCTTGTTACTTTGCTTCTTCCATTGTTCGCCTAGTCTCAATCGATCTTTTGTATGAATGAATTGAATGAATTGCTTCCTTTCTTTGTTTTTCAAGATGATGATGGAGAGATGGCTATGATACTACTTGTAATGAAGATGAGATTCAATACAATAAAAGGGTGATCGCAAGCTATGGATGGATTTGGGTGACAAAGGCGCGTTGTTAATTCTGTAGAGTAACTTTACTAAAAGCTTGGATGAATGAAATGGAAGAAGAAGGGTTCAATTTATAGACTCATGAGAGAGAAGATCAACGGTATAGAACGGTTGAGAGAATGTACGTGAATAGAAAGAAGACAAGTGTCACATAAAAGCTGTATTGTTTGAGTTATCTACTTTCTTTTATAAAGATAAGATTTGATTTCATAAATTAGAAAGCATTTTTCTAATTTAAGAGATATTGATAAAAAAAAGATTGATTGAGTTAGTTAACTCAACTTGTGATTTGCTTTTGCATGAATTGAGAGAAATTAAATAATAAATTATTTAATTTTGTGTGCATGAGGAAGAAGGCTTATTTTTAGAAGATTTGGAAGATATTTGAAGAATTTGAAGATAAGAAAGCAAATTAAATAAATAAATTTATTTAATTGTTGGTGCATGATTTGGAATAATAAATAAAATATTTGATTGTATTTTATTTTTAGAGATTGAGAGGATTTAAATAAATTTGATTGATTTATTTAAATTTGGAAGAAGAATTTGACTTAATTAAATAATTAAGAATTATTTAATTGTTTGGAAGAATTAAATTAAATAAAGGATTTTATTTAATTTTTACTTTAGAAGAGGTAATTAAATATTTTGATATTTAATTAATTTAGAGGAATATGAATCGAATAAATAAATTTGTTTATTTATTTATTTATAGAGGAATTAAATGGAAATAAATATTAAGAATATTTATTTAGACCGAGTCATGTCATTTTTAGGCGTATACATTTTGCCCTTCTTTGATGCAATGCAATTTACAACGTTGCTTCAAAGAATATATTTTTCTGATAATGATACATGCCCAGTTTGCCCCTGGTACAGGTTTAACAATAGGATGCCCCCTCGAGAGATTGGATGGGAAGAAGGAAGAAGGACGTGAGACGGACAATCTCACGAAGAAGAAGGTGAAAAACAGGTTAGAATGAAGAAGAATTGTTGAAGAAAGATCTGAATGATACGCGATGCAAGATAAAATGATAACACACATAAGCAAGTATGCACAAATGATACAAGAACAAACAAGGTATTGCCCCTGTCAAGCAGTAAACCAATGATTAATTGATAACGATATAGGACAGTGTTGCCATTGCGGGGAACGATAGATCCCTAGAGCAACACGAAAGATAGTGTTGTCATGGCGGGGAACGATAGATCCCTAGAGCAACACAAAGGATAGTGTTGTCATGGCGAGGAATGATAGATCCCTAGAGCAACATGATAGGCATGGGAAAGATACATCCCACTGATACTTATGACTGATTGAGTTGGTTTACGATCAAACAAGGATCAAGACCACTGAATGTGATTGGTTCATTTGACAAGATTGACTTGACTTGATTGATATGGATTAAGGATAGACTTGCATTTGGATCATTGCTTAGATTGATTGGGCAAGGATGAGAGATACAATGATATATAGAAACTTGAATGACAGAAGAAATGCGAATGAAGGAATCACAAGCTTTTGATTGTAAACAATGATACTCTGCACAAAATTTTTATTGCATGGGATATGGATGTTTTGTGGATGCGAATGGTTTTGCCATCTTGATATTGCAAGTATCTTGAAGTGCTTATTTCATCATTGGGCAATTGTTTTGGTACTTTTTCCAAATTTTGTAAGTTAATACAAGCATCTAGGTATAATTGAACCAAGATGACCTAAGTATCGCTTACATGGATTTTGATTTAGCAAGTTAATACAAGCATCTAGGCATAATTGAACCGAGATGACCTGAGCATTTCTTGCGTATCAATAGACAAGGATTATACCCTTTCATGTTAGACCTCTGAAGTCCTCGATGATCTTTTACCGATCATGTCGTTAGACAAAAGTCGTCACATTAGTAAAGATTAGTCCACAAACAGCAGACATAGAAAATGATTATGCCCCCATCATAGCATCTCTAGTTTTTGACATCCTCGAGTAGCATAGAAAGACATAATAACAAAAATCAAGACTCTATAAGTTAACCTGATCACAAACACAAAACATTCTTGCATTTAGATGTGTTTTTATTGCCATAATTTAGATAGAATCATTTAGAGTGCTTTAGGTACTTGTTTGCTTTGCCTTGGATAGGTTGATACCTTGCGCCAAGATTATTGCTTTGGAAGCAAGCTTTGCTTGTGCTTTCATGCATGCCTGGAGATATAGACCCTAAGGGACTGACCTAGTGCCTTGGGGACGCATTGCTAAATGGCCTTGCCTACGTGACGACGTAGAGGTAACGTAGTTCAGGGACTTGGGCCACGTGGATGGACTAGAGGATAGACAACAAGATATGGGATGGATGGAAAGTGGAGCCTCAAGGGTGCATTTGACAAATGGCCTTGCCTACGTGACGACGCAGAGACAACGCAGTTCGGGGTGACCCTATGATATTGACGACAGACGCTATGCTAGGCTGACACTGTGGATAGGATACTGGATAAGACCTTAGTTGATAAGGAGACAAAAAAGATAGAGTATCAAGCCATTATAGGTTATCGTTAGGTATACACAAGGTGTTTTATTATGAAATAGATATGGATTAGATGGGGGACGATAGTGGGACGAGTGGACACAAGGGGATTGGTTTCCCAAAGATGGAGAAGGCGGTTTACCACAAGTAGTGCCTATTTACCAGGTTTTCACCACTTGTTTTTATTTGCACAAAAGCTAAAAGTACACATGATGCCTGTTTTCTAGGTTTTCATCATGGTACCTATCCAAGGTGCCTGTTTGCCAGGTTTTCACCAAAGGACAATTTTTTTGTTGTTTTTCCACTTTTAAAAAAAAAATTGCTCTTTTTTCTAATTTTTTTATTTTTTTGATTTTTTGAATTTTTGCCCCCCTTACATTAGGTTTCTCTTAGGTATAGAACCGGTGAAGATGCATACTATTGATTGGGTCATCGAATAGCTCACCCTCTGATATTTCTAACTGATATGCTCCTGAGCCATAGGCAACAATGATGGCATAAGGACCAAGCCAGTTGGGCTCAAACTTACCTTTCTTTTCATGATCCTATTGATTGCGGGGATTTTCCTTAAGTACTAGATCACCAACATTGAAGACCCTTAGATGGACCCTATGATTGTAGCTTCATGACATCCTCTGTTGATATGCCTTGAGATGGTTAAAGGCCTGTTGCCTTCTCTCTTCCAACAACTCTAACTCTTGTAACCTGGAAACTTTGTATTCTATCAGTGATAAGATCTTTTAACGACACCCTTAAAGATGGTAACTTGACCTTGATGGGAAAAATGGCTTCTGATCCATAGAGAAGGGCGTATGGGGTAGCACCTATGGGAGTGCGTATATTGGTTCGATAGGCCACAGAGCGGGATTGAGTTGTATGTGCCAATCACAGCCAGCATCTTGACTATCTTCTTGAGGATTTTCAAGATTGTTTTGTTGGATGCCTCTGCTTGGCTGTTGCCTTGTGGATAGTAGGGGGTGGAGAAATGGTGTTGGATTTTGAATTTTTCACACAGCTCTTGTACATCCTGGTTCTTGAAGGTCTTCCATTATCTGTGACTATGGAGGAGGGAATTCCATATCTGCAGATGAGGTAATTGAGGATGAATGAGGCAATCTGTTTACCTGTGACATTAGTGAGTGGAACGGCTTCAATCCACTTGGTAAAATATTCAGTGGCTATTATTATGAACTTGTGGCCGTTGGATGATGGAGGGTGAATTTTTCCCACAAGGTTGAGTCCCCATTGACAAAAGGGCCAAGGTGTCATTAAAGGTTGTAGCTCTTGAGTTGGTTTATGGATGAGGTTTCCATGTATTTGGCACTGTTTGCATTTCTTCACAAATCAATATGAATCAGTTTCCATGTTCGACCAATATTATCCCAAATGCATGAGTTTCTTAGCTAAAGAAGGACTGCTAGAGTGTGTTTCACAAATTCCTTCATGTACATCTCGTAAGGTGGTTTGAGATTCTTCCCGTTCTAAACATCAGAGTAAAGTACCATCTAGACCTTGTTGGTATAGGGTGTCAGCGATAATGGTGTAACGAGAAGTTTGGCAAATGAAGGTTCGGCGTTGGTTAGAAGACAAGTTAGGTGGTAGGGTGTTATCCTTGAGGTAAGTGTAAATCTTACCATACCAAGGTGAATCAGATCTGACTAATAGGCATATGGAGTGTGTTTTAGGAAGATCATAAGCTGGTTGCATAACTGACTCAACCAAGAACTCATACCGTGACTCATTCTCTGGGATCTTGAGGAGTGAGGCAATGGTTGCCATGGCATCCGCTGCTTTGTTTTCAATGCGAGGTATCTGCTCAAAGGAGATGATCACAAAGTACTCCTTAAAGTCATCAACCATGCACTTGTATGGGATTAACTTGTCATCTTTGGTCTGATAGTCGTTGTTGACTTGATTGATTACCAGTTGGGAGTCGCCATAGACATGTATCTCCTTTATTTTCCATTCTACTGCCATTTTGAGGCCAATGACCAAGGCCTCATACTCTGCTATTTTATTTGTGCATGGGAATAGCAGGCGGTAAGACTTAGGTATGGTGTCACCGTGAGAAGTGACCAACAAGATTCTTGCCTCCAATCCATGGTTTGTATAGGATCCATCAAAGTAGAGTTTCCATGAGTGTGTTGTGATATTGAATATGGCTTCATTTGGAAACTTGAATGTCATTGGTGTGGTATCCTGTAATGGTGCTTCTGCTAATTGATCGGCAATGATTTGACCTTTGATAACCTTCCTTTCTACATACTCAATGTCATATTCACTTAACAGCATTACCCACTTGGCTAGGCAGCCTATTAGAGATGCTTTGCTTAATAGGTATTTTAGTGGATCTATCTTTGCAATAAGATTGACTGGAATGTGCTAGCATGTAATGTCATAGTTTTTGGGAAGCAAAAACCATAGCGAGACACGATCTTGCTATTTGGGAATATTGTAGTTCATAGCCCACCAATGTGCGACTGATGTAGTAGATAGCCCTTTCTTTGCCTTCATAATCTTGTTGTGCTAATAGGGCACCCAAAGCTGTCTGTGTAGTAGATATGTAAAGTAATAGCGGCTTACCTTGGATAGGCGGCATCAAGAAAGGATGGTTCATGAGGTATTCCTTCAATTTGCCAAATGCTTCTTTGCACTTCTCATCCCATCTAAATGGAATGTTTTTATGTAAGAGATGACTGAAAGGTTGGCACTTGTTTGCCAGTTGTGATATGAACTGACAGATTGCCTGTAACTTGCCTTGTAGAGATTGCAGTTGAGTGATGTTCTTTGGTAGTGGCATTTCCATGATAGCCTTGACTTTGGCAAGATCTACTTTGATCCCATTTGTTGATACAATGAAGCTTAAGAGCTTGCCGGAGGTGACTCCAAACACACATTTCTTCGAGTTCAACCTAACTTTGAAGTGTTCTAGTCTCTGAAAGACCTTCTCTAGTACATCTAGGTGGGATTCCCTTGTTAGTGACTTTGCAAGGATATCATCTACATAGTCCTCCATTGTGACGTGCATCATATCATGGAAGATGGTGGTCATAGCATGTTGATATGTTGCCCCTGCGTTCTTTAACCCAAATGGCATGACATTCTAGCAGAAGGTGCCCCATGGACAAGTGAAAGCTGTTTTATGTTGGTCTTCTAGTGCTATCCTGATTTGATTGTACACCTGGAGAAGCCATCCATGAGAGATAACATGGTATGTCATGTTGTCAAGTCGACTATGATATCAATATTAGGTAACGGAAATTCATCCTTACGACAAGCTTTGTTTAGATCTTAGAAATCATTGCACAATCTGACTTTGCCATCAGGTTTTGATACTTGGACTATATGGATACCCACTCTGGATAGTCTATTGCCCTGATGAACCCTACATCCAGTAGTTTCTTTAGTTCCTCTTTTTCTAGTAATGCAATGTGTAGATGCATTATCCTGAGCTTCTGCTTGACTAGTTTGACCCTTGGATCTAGTGGAAGATGATGTAAAATCAAATCTGGATCTAAACCGTGCATATTTTCTTATGACCAAGCAAAGTTGACTTGCTTTTTCTTGAAGAATGGTACAAATTTGGTCTTTTCTGGTGGAGATAGAGACTTTGCAAAGTGAATGATCTTAGGATTATCCTCTGTTCCAATGTTGATAGGTTCTGTAGGTTCCACAACAATCTGAGACTTGTCCTGATACACATCGGTGGGGAGAGTGTCAAGCTTCCATCGTCTGGTGCCTCAGAGAGGTTTTCACCATTTGATGCGTCCTTTCTTTTTACTATTTTGGGATCTGACACTGCTGCATATCAGTTTTCACCATCAGATCCATTTTTAATTTTTATGTTTTTGTGACTAGAAAGCTTGGCACCCTCTCCAAAATAAGCCATGGTGTTGAGTTCAATGGCAAATCTAGCTTTATGATCTCCTATAGGTAGGTGGTCCCTAAGTTCCATGTAGTCAATATAGGCATCATCATTTTGGAACATGTCTAGTTACGGGGTTCCTTGTAAATCCTAGTCGATAAGTTCAGGATACACAAGGGGAAGGGGGTTGGAAGACAAATCTGATTCATTGGGTGTGATAGTTTGAATGGATACATGAGTAGGACTCAAATTGATAGGGATAGGATCCAGGATGGTACTTTCCTCCAAATTATTTATTATGATGGAACTCTGACCTTCCTCGAAAGTCGTAGTCTCAAGAGTTGGCGAATCAGACTCTAATGGTCTATGCATTAGCATTTGTCCCTCACAGTAGCGGCTATAGGTTTGAATGGTGTCAACTTCTTTGTCTTCATAGAAGTGCTTTGTGAGTTCATCCCACTCATATTTGTTAGAATCTGTGTCAGTATCTTCTTGTAGGGGCATTGATTTGTTCCACAAAATAAACATTGGCCTTAGCTTTGCCTTTGTCCTTGTATCCTAACCCTTTTGTATTTCTTGCCAATGAGGATGAAGAGGGTTGGATGGGTTCTATCATTCCTTCTTTTCTTAGGCCAATGGGACCCTGTCCTTCATAACCCATTCTGTGTAGGATAGACTCACCATGCCCATAGATTTCCATTGGGAGCTTAGATGGTTCTTGTTGTGTGTTATCTTCTTCTGTGTAGAGCCATTCCAAGACATCTCTCTCTTCACTCTCATCTGATAGGGTCCCCCATTTTACAAAGGGAGCTATGGGAGGTTCAAGAGAAGCAAAATTTTTTGGAATGTACTTAGGTGTAGGTCACCCAAAGGATCTTAGAGATAGAGGCATTTTGGCTAAGTTGAGGTTGTGCTCGATGGAGTATTCCCTTACCCCTATTTCTTTGATTGTGATTTTCTACTCTTTGGGCTTGGATGAGGAAGCTTTGGAGGTAGAATCATGTTGTGAGATGGGGGATGTAGAAGCTCTATTGTTGGGAATGATGTAATTAGGTTTTGAGCGGATAGTACTGCAATGCTGAAAAGGATCTACATCACCTTGGATGGTGATCTATTTGCTATTATGAGGAAAATTCGATGCATTGGTGATAGGTAGAAGGCACAGCTTTCATGGCATGAATCTAGGGTCTACCTAGGAGGATATTATAGGCTAGCTCCCTATCTAGGACTTGGAAAACAACGTCCTTTATCACTAGTCCAACTTGTATTGGTAACATCACTGTTCCTTTAGTAGTTCTTTCCTCTTCATCATAGGCCTTAATGGTGATCTTCTTCCTAGGATCTACTACAGTTTCAGAGAACCCCAATGTAAGGACTAGCTTGAGCGTGCAAATATTTAAACCAGCTCCTCCATCAATGAGAACCCTTTTGATATGGTGTTTATGAATGAAGGCAATGATATGCATGTTAGATTTAGGGTAGACAACTGAGAGGGGGGGTGAATCAGTTGTCCAAAACTTTCTTCCAATTAAAAGCTTAAATCCACTTTGTAATTTAGTAGCACAATAATAAATCAATCATGGAAACATAATGCATTAAATCAAGAGCAGAAACACATTCACACACAAGACACCAAGATTTTGACGTGGAAAACCCGGTTAAGAGAAAAACCACAGGGTGATTAACCTAAGATTGTATTCTCTGTTAGAAGAATAGAAAGAATAAAATGGCACATGCCAATTAGGGCTCACTACCCGAGCACACTGCTCATAAGAGGCCCACTGCCTACAAGAGACACACTGTCTACAGAATAATAAGTATCACATACTTGAATTGGAGAATAGCATCTTTACCATGCTTGAGTCAGTTCCATTTAAGCCCAATACTTCTGCTCTGCCTTTCGCTCCTCTACTCTTTACCACACTCTCATCACCAAGATACCTTTGAAATGACTTTACAATTCCTTATTTATACAAGACATCGACTTAGGGATAGTCATCCAAGTTGGCATACATTATAGAGTAAATACATAAATACAACATGACTAGTTACAAAAAAATCACGCGGATCAACACACTGTTGGCCACACAGATCTAAGACTTCAATCTTCATTTAGGAACACATCAATCTTCACATAACATCTTCAAGATCATCCGCAGGATGTGTAACTTATCCGGTCAGCCAAACTTAGGAAGAACACCATCATCCAGAGGTAATTCTTCATTTCCTAGCTCAATCTTTAATGCAGACCACCAACATGAACTGGACACAATGCAAAGACCTCCACAAGCTCACCTGAATCACCAAGAACATCCACACTTTATCTGCTTACTGAAATCCTTCTCTCCTTCATCTGGAACCTCAAGAACACAGTCTGGCGTTACTGTCATAATGGAATAGATGCTTGCGGACCTCTAGATCATGAACCATTTGAGTTTTCACTTCACATAGACTTCCTAGACATTCCACCAAATCCGTAGAATAGGATATTGCATTTTCAGATCTCACCAGACCTATCTATATCACTCTGTCACCTCTGAACATCTGCTAGAACTAGTTTTACTTAAGTGGTCATAACTTCTTCAGATCTTCATGCGGACCTCTGAAATCTTTACTTCATCTGCTACTAAAAATCCTTCTCTCCTTCATCTAGAACCTCAAGAACACAGTCTGTCATTACTGTCATAATGGAATAGATGCTTGCAGACCTCCAGATCATGAACCATTTGAGTTGTCACTTCACATTGACTTCCTAGACATTCCACCAAATCCACAGAACAGGATATTGCATTTCTGGATCTCACCAGACCTATCTGTATCACTCTATCACCTTTGAACATCTGCTAGAATTGGTTTTACTTAAGTGGTCATAACTTCTTCAGATCTTCATGCGGACCTCTGAAATCTTTACTGGATCATCTCAAGACACATATCTACAAACCCTTTGAAGTGCATCCTCTGATCTTCATCTTAGCAGGGATCTTTACCTCACTGTCTTCATTATTCTTCTCTGTTCCTTATTAGGACTAATTTTCTCAATATCCTCAGCACACAGCTTATCCAATCCTTATCATTAATGCAACAAGAGTATGCTGACATCAATGACAACACCAGTTAGGCCCATACTTGCAACAATCTCCCCCTTTGTCATTAATGGCAACATATGATGTGAAAAACTGTTTTAACTATCAAAATAAGAACTCCTCACTATCACAACTCCCCTTATCAGCAACAACCATTCACATGTCTTCTCTTCCTTTCCTACTCCCCTTTGATTAGAAACCACTTGTTTTTCACATGTCTTCTCTCCCCCTTTGACATCAATGGCAAAGGGCACATACTTGCAACTCCACCACTTCAGAATCATACCAGCTGCTTCCCCTGAGTAGCAGCTCCCCATCATCAATCCAAACCACAAGATATGACTGTGATATCCACCGGATTGATGCACATCGAGGGGTAATAACCCCTAACTTCTCCCTGAGATACTCAAAAGAGTCCTTAGGTAGAGGGTTTAGTAAAGATATCTACAATCTGATCCTTGGAAGGCACAAACTCCAATCTGACTTCATTCTTGTTCACTTGCTCTCTCAAAAAGTTAAACTTGATGGATATATGTTTAGTCTTTGAATGCAACACCGGATTCTTAGATATATTTATTGCACTTGAATTATCACAGAAGATTGTGATGGGTTCCTCATACTCCACTCTGATGTCTCTTAACATCTACTTCATCCACAAAACTTGAGTGCAACTACCTACTGCTGCAATATATTCTGCTTCGGTTATGGACAGAGATATTACCTCTTGTATCTTGCTTAGCCAAGAAACCAATCTCTTCCCCAAAAAGAATGCTCCACCACTTGTACTCTTCCGGTCATCCACATTTCCTGCCCAATCTGCATCTGTATATGCATGAAGAGAGAAATTATGATCTCTAGGATACCACAGACCATACTCAACTGTCCCTTTTAGATATCTAAAAATCATCTTGATTGCCATGACATGAGATTCTCTAGCATCAGCTTGGAATCTAGCAACAAGACCAATAACATTCATAATGTCAGTTCTTGTTTGAGTAAGATGCAACAATCCTCCAATCATTGACCTGTACTTTTTCTGATCAGCCTTAGGAGAGTCATCATCTTTGCTCAATTTACATTCGGTTGCCATGGGAGTACTCATTGGTTTTGAGTCTTCCATCCCAAATTTCTTCAACAATTCTTTCACATATTTGGTCTGAGAAATGAATATTCCTTTCTTTGTTTGAGTGATTTGTAGACCCAAGAAGAAATTCATTTCCCCAAACAAGGACATTTCAAATTCACTTTTCATTTGATTTGCAAAGGTTTTGCACTTACTATCTCTTCCTCCAAAAATGATATCATCAACAAACACTTCAACAATCAAGATGTTTTCATGATCATTTTTGAAATACAAATTACTGTCAGTAGTACCTTTGTTGAAACCAATCTTTAAAAGATGCTTATCCAATCTTTCATACCAGGCTCTTGGGGCTTGCTTCAGTCCATACAGTGCTTTCTTCAACTTGCAGACCATATCACCATGATCAGACAATTGAAATCCATCCGGTTGCTCAATGTATACTTCTTCTTCCAAGTCACCATTCAGAAAGGTAGATTTGAAATCCTTGAAGACAACAAAAGCAAGAAATAATCTGACTACTTCAATTCTTGCCATCGGAGCAAAAGTTTCTTCAAAATCAACTCCTTCTACTTGGGAGTAACCCTTGCAGACCAGTTTGGCTTTGTTTCTGACTACTTCACCATCTTCATTCAGTTTTTTCTGGAAGACCCATTGGGTTCCAATCACATTCTTATTTTTAGGGTCTGGGAATAAGATCCCAAGTGTGATTTTTCTCAATTTGCTTCAGCTCCTTCCTCCATTACTTTTAGTCCAATATTCATCATTGCAAGCTTCATTCACTGTCTTAGGTTCAATCTTTGAGACTAGACAATACTCTTCTAAATCTTGAGCAATCCTTCTTCTTGTTTGTACACCTTTGCTTTTATCACCTATGATCTGATCTTCAAAGTGATTCAGTCTTACATACCTGGGAACTTTTGGGAGTTTCTTGCACTTCTGATTCTTAAAACAGGTTCATTCAAACTTATCTCTTCTTCCTGAATTACCAGATCAGTTTGAATCTAAATTTCAAAGGGAGCTTGGACTTCTTGAACAAAAACATCATTTTGATCATCTTCATCATATTCATAAAACTTTAAGGGTTTTTCAATACCTTCATCAACCTTCACATTTGTACTTTCCACAATCTTCCTTAATCTCTTGTTATTGTTGTAAGTATGGTCCTAACCAGTGTTGTCATTGATGTCAACATACTCCTATTTCATTAATGATAAGGATTGGATGAACTGTTTGCTGAGGATATTGAGAAAATTGGCCATATCAAGAATAGTGAAGAACAGTGAAGACAGTAAGGTAAAAGTCCAAGATAAGATGAGAATTAGAGGATGCAGTTTAAAGGGTTTGTAGATATGTGTCTTAAGGTGATTCTGTAAAGATTTTAGTGGTCCACATGAAGATCTGAAGAAGTTGTGACAGCTCAAGTAAAACTGGTTCTGGCAGGTGTTTAGAGGTGACAGAGTGATACAGACAAGTCCGGTGAGATCTAGAAATGCTTTATCCTATTCTGCAGATTTGAGGGAGTGTTGAGGAAGTCCTTGTGAAGTGTCAACTCAATTGGTTCATGGTTTGAAGGTCAGAAAGCATCTATTCTTTTGTGACAGTGATGACAGACTGTGTTCTTGAAGTTCCAGTTGAAGGAGAGAAGGATTTCAGTAAGCAAATGAAGTGTGATGTTCTTGGTGATTTAGGAAAGCTTGTGGAGGTCTTTGGATCGTGTCCAGTTCATGTTGGTGGTCGCGCATTAGAGTTGGAGCTCACAATTGAAGAACTACTTCCAGATGATGGTGTTCTTGAGACTGGCTGACCGGATGAGTTACACATCCTGCGGATGTTCTTGTAGTTGTTTGCCAACTTAGATGATTATTCCTAAGTTGATGTCTTGTATAAATAAGGGATTGTAAAGTCATTTCAAAGTGTGTCTTGTGGAGATGTGAGTGTGGTAGTGAGGAGGAGACTGAAAGGCAGAGTAGAAATATTGGGCTTAAATGGAACTGATTCAAGCATGGTGAAGATGCTTTTCTCCAGTTCAAGTATGTGATACTCATCATTTTCTAGACAGTGTGTCTCTTGTAGGCAGTGAGCCCTAATTTTCATGTGCCATTTTGTTTCTTCTATTCTTTTAATAGAGAATACAATCTTGGGTTAATCACCGTGTGGTTTTTCCCTTAACTAGGTTTTCCACATCAAAATCTTGGTGTCTTATATGTTGATGTGTTTCTGCTCTTGATTTAATGCATTATGTTTCCATGATTGATTTATTGATATGCTACTAAATCACAAAAGGATTTAAGTGTAATTGGAAAGAAAGTTTTTGACAATTGATTCACCCCCCCCTCTCAGTTGTCTGTCCTGAATCTAACAATTGGTATCAGAGCTTAGTTCCTCTAAAAGAGCTTAACCGCTTGAGGAGATCCAGGATGTCGTCCTACAAGAAGGATAGTCTGAAGTTTGATGGAACAAATTTTAATCTTTGGAAAAGTCGCATGAAATGTCACTTGCAATGTATGGGAATGCAATACTGGACCATGGCTACAACAAAGTATACACCTCCTCAGTGTGGTCCAAAGGCCCCAAATGAAATCACAGATGCTGCAAATAATCTGTGGACTATAGAAGCTCTTCTAAGTGCATTATCTGATTCAGAGATTTTAAATGTTGTTGACCTACCAACTAATTTTGAGATTTGGAAAAAACTAGAACTTCTGCATGAAGGAGACAAGTATGTTAAATGTGCAAGGCTACAAAGTCTGAAAGGGAAATTTGAAAATCTGAAGATGAGAGAAGATGAAAATATCACTACTTTTATGCCAAGAGTAAATGAGCTTGTTTGTGGAATTAGATGCGCTGGTGGAGTCTTGGATGAAGATGTGATTGTTGGCAAAATTCTCAGATCCCTTCCTGCTTCTTATAAAATCAAGGTTGCTCCATTGAAGAATTCAGAGCCCATACAACTATCACAAGAGGATCAATTGGCTGGTAAATTGGCTACATTTGAAATGACCAGGTTTGGAGATGCCCCTCCTAAGACTGAATCTGCATTCAAAGCCAGTGCCTCTCTAAAAGGTAAACAAAGGCTTGATCTAGGAAAGAACTCTTCAAGGAAACTATCATGGTATGAAAAAGCAAGAAAAGACCTGGAAGAAGAAGAAGCAGAAACTACTCATCTTGAAGCCCTTATTGCAAAAAGACTACCAAGAGGATCCGATAAGTATGAAGGGAAATTGCCTTTTAAGTGTTTTAACTGTAATAAGATTGGTCATTTTACCTCAAGGTGTCCGGAAAGATTTTCAAGGCAAAATCCTAACAAGCCAAGGTTCCAAAAGAACTGTTACTATGTACATGAAGATGATGATAATGAAGGAGTAACAGATGATGAATCAGAGATAGGAAACAAATTTGGAAATGAATGGGTGTTCATTGCCATCAAGGAAGAAGATCCAATGTCCTCTGTAACTGTCAATCATAAGACTGTGGAAAGAGCTCTGGCTGCCCAAGTTGAAGAGAAGGATGATTGGGTCATTGACAGTGGATGCTCTCACCATATGACAGGTGACAAAAATAAGTTCATAGATTTGGAGAGGTATGAAGGAGGAGTGGTAAAGTTTGGTGATAATTCTGCTGGTAGAATCAGAGGTAGAGGAACTATTTCTTTTGATGGAAGGAACAAAACCGGTAATGTACTGTATGTTGAAAGATTGAAGCACAATTTTCTCAGTGTTGGACAGTTGGTGGACAAAGGCTATGATCTCTGATTCAAGAATGGAAAATGTAAGATCTTTGAAAGTTCTGGAATAGAGATTGCATCTGGTACTCAAACTAAAGGTAATATCTTCCACTTGGTTGGTATTGATAAAAGTTGCTTATTTGTTCAAGTTGATCAGAGTTGGTTATGGCATAGGAGGATGTGTCATGTGAATTTTGATAACATCATCAAAATAAGCAACACTCAGGCTGTAAGAGATCTTCCAAAACTGGTGAAACCTACTAATAGCTTGTGTAAAGAATGTCATTTGGGTAAGCTAAGCAGAGTCACATTCAAGAGTAAGGAACTATCCTCTACCAGATTATTGGACTTAATTCATATTGATTTATGTGGTCTGACAAGAATCAAGAGTGTACAAGGTGATAGATACTTCATGCTACTAATTGATGACTATTCTCGGATGATGTGGGTAACTTTTTTGAAAGAGAAATTAGAAGCTCTTGAGAAATTCAAAATATTCAAGGCTATGGTAGAGAATGAAACCAGATTAAAATTGAAATGTCTGAGGTCTGATAGAGGTGGAGAATTCACATCCAGTGAGTTCATAGAATTCTGTGAGAAGCATGGAATAAAGAGACAATTGTTTGCTCCTAGGATTCCACAGTAGAATGGAGTAGTGGAAAGAAAGAACCGGACCATTCAGGAGGCATCTAGGACCATGATGATGGAAGCAAATGTTCCTCAGATCTATTGGAGAGAAGCCGTCAGCACTGCAGTCTATACTCTCAATTGAGTTCAAATAAGAAGCAATACCGGTAAGACTCCTTATGAACTTTGGTTTGGGATTACTCCTACTGTAAGATATTTCAGAGTCTTTGGTAGCAAATGTTACATCAAAAGAGATGAATATTTAGGCAAATTTGATGCTAGAAGTGATGAAGGAATTTTCTTGGGTTACTCTACTCAAAGTAAAGCATACTGGTGTTATAACAAGAGATTGAGGAAGATTATAGAAAGTACTAATGTGAAGGTTGATGAAGGAATTGAGAAACCCTCAAGATTTTATGAATATGATGAAGATGATCAGAATGATGTTTTGATCCAAGGAGTCCAAACCCCTTCTGAGATTCAGATCCAGACTGATCCGGTAAATTAGGAAGAAGAGATAAGTTTGAATGAGCTTGATCAAGAATCAAGAATGCAAGAAACTCCCAAAGTTCCCAGGTATGTAAGACTGAACCACTCTGAAGATCAGATCATAGGCGATAAAAGCAAAGGTGTACAAACAAGAAGGAGAATTGCTCAAGATTTAGATGAGTATTGTCTGATTTCAAAGATTGAACCTAAGACAGTGAATGAAGCTTGCAATGATGAAAATTGGACTAAAGCAATGGAGGAAGAGCTAATGCAAATTGAGAAAAATCACACTTGGGATCTTGTTCCCAGACCTAGAAACAAGAATGTGATTGGAAAAAAATGGGTCTTCTAGAACAAACTGAATGAAGTTGGTGAAGTAATTAGAAATAAAGCTAGATTGGTCTGTAAGGGTTACTCTCAAATAGAAGGAGTTGATTTTGAAGAAACTTTTACTCCGGTGGCAAGAATTGAAGCAATCAGATTATTTCTTGCTTTTGCTGCCTTCAAAGACTTCAAAGTATATCAGATGGATGTCAAGTATGCCTTCCTAAATGGTGACTTGGAAGAAGTGTACATTGAGCAACCAGATGGATTTCAATTGTCTGATCATGGTGATATGGTCTGCAAGTTGAAGAAAGCACTGTATGGACTGAAGCAAGCCCCAAGAGCTTGGTATGAAAGATTGGATAAGCATCTTTTGAAGATTGGTTTCAACAAAGGTACTGCTGACAGTAATTTGTATTTCAAAATTGATCATGAAAACATCTTGATTGTTGAAGTGTTTGTTGATGATATCATTTTTGGAGGAAGAGATAGTATGTGTAAAACTTTTGCAAATCAAATGAAAAGTGAATTTGAGATGTCCATGCTTGGGGAAATGAATTTCTTCTTGGGTCTACAAATCACTCAAACAAAGAAAGGAATCTTCATTTCTCAGACCAAATATGTGAAAGAATTGTTGAAGAAATTTGGGATGGAAGATTCAAAGCCAATGAATACTCCCATGGCAACTGGATGTAAATTAGGCAAAGATGATGACTCTCCTAAGGCTGATAAGAAAAAGTACAAGTCAATGATTGGTGGATTGTTGTATCTCACTCAAACTAGACCTGACATTATGAATGTTGTTGGTTTTGTTGCTAGATTTCAAGCTGATCCTAGAGAATCTAATGTCATGGAAATCAAGAGGATTTTTAGATATCTAAAAGGGACAGTTGAGTATGGATTGTGGTATCCCAGAGATCATGATTTTTCTCTTCATGCATATACAAATGCGGATTGGGCAGGAGATGTGGATGACCGGAAGAGTACCAGTGGTGGAGCATTCTTTTTGGGGAAGAGATTGGTTTCTTGGCTAAGCAAGAAACAAGAGGCAATATCTCTATCCATTGCAAAAGCAAAATATATTGTAGCAGCAGGTAGCTGTACTCAAGTTTTGTGGATGAAGCAAATGCTAAGAGACATAAGAGTGGAGTATGAGGAGCCTATCACAATCTTCTGTGATAATTCAAGTGCAATAAACATATCTAAGAATCTGGTGTTGCATTCAAAGACTAAACATATATCCATCAAGTTTCACTTTTTGAGAGAACAAGTGAACAAGAATGAAGTTAGATTGGAGTTTGTACCTTCCAAGCATCAGATTGCAGACATCTTTACTAAACCTCTACCTAAGAACTCTTTTGAGTATCTTAGGGAGAAGTTAGGGGTTATTGCCCCTCCAGTGATGAACTAAGGTGCACTGATGTGCATCAGTCCAGTGGATATCACAGTCATATCTTGTGGTCTGGATTGATGATGAGGAGCTGCCACTCAGGGCGAGCAGCATGTATGATTCTGAAGTGGTGGAATTGCAAGTATGTACCCTTTTGCCATTGATGTCAAAGGGGGAGAGAAGACATGTGAAAAACAAGTGGTTGCTGATCAAAGGGGGAGTAGTAAAGAAAGAGAAGACATGTGAATGGTTGTTGGTGATAGGGGGAGTTGTGTCAGTAAAGAAAAGTTCTTGTCTTGATGGTTAAAACAATTTTTCACATCATATGTTGCCATCAATGACAAAGGGGGAGATTGTTGCAAGTATGGGCCTAACCGGTGTTGTCCTTGATGTCAACATACTCTTGTTGCATTAATGATAAGGATTGGATGAACTATTTGTTGAGGATATTGAGAAAATTGGTCATATCAGGAACAATGAAGAATAATGAAGATAGTAAGGTAAAAGTCCAAGATAACATGAGAATCAGAGGATGTGGTTTAAAGGGTTTGTAGATATGTGTCTTAAGGTGATCCAAAAAGATTTTAGTGGTCCGCATGAAGATCTGAAGAAGTTGTGGCCGCTCAAGTAAAACCGGTTCTGGCAGGTGTTCAGAGGTGACAAAGTGATACAGACAGGTCCAGTGAGATCCGGAAATTGAGGCAGTGTTGAGGAAGTCCTTGTGAAGTGTCAAATTGATTGGTTCATGGTTTGAAGGTCTACAAGCATCTATTCTTTTGTGACTGTGATGACAGACTGTGTTCTTAAAGTTCTGGTTGAAGGAGAGAAGGATTTCAGTGGGAGTGATGCCAAACCAAAGTTCATAAGGAGTCTTATCAGTATTGTTTCTGATTTGCGCTCTATTGAGAGTATAGATTGTAGTGCTTACAACTTCTCTCCAATAGATCTGAGGAACATTTTCTTCCATCATCATGGTTCTAGATGCTTCCTAGATGGTCCGGTTCTTTCTCTCCACTACTCCATTCTGCTGTGGAGTCCTAGGAGTAGACAACTGTCTTTTTATTCCATGTTTCTCACAGAATTCTATGAACTCACCAGATGTGAATTCTCCACCTCTATCAGACCTTAGACATTTTCATTTTAACCCAGTTTTATTCTCTACCATAGCCTTGAATATTTTGAATTTCTCAAGAGCTTCTGATTTCTCTTTAGAAAAGTAACCCACATCATCCGGGAATGGTCATCAATTAATAACATGAAGTATCTATCACCTTGCAGACTCCTAATTCTTGCCAAACCACATAGATCAGTATGAACTAAGTCCAATAATCTGGAAGAAGATTGTTCCTTGCTTTTGAAGGAGACTCTTCTTTGTTTACCCAACTGACATTCTTTGCACAAACTATTTGTAGGTTTTACCAATTTTGGAAGATCTCTTACAGCTTAAGTGTTGCTTATCTTGATGATATTATCAAAATTCACATGACACATTCTCCTATGCCATAACCAACTCTGATCAATTTGAACAAATAGACAACTTTTACCAATACCAACTAAATGGAAGATATTACCTTTTGTTTGAGTACCGGATGCAATCTCTGTTCTGGAACTTTCAAAGATCTTGCATTTTCCATTCTTGAATTGAAGATCATAGCCTTTGTCCACCAACTATCCAACACTGAGAAGATTGTGCTTTAGACCTTCAACATATAGTACATTACTGGTTTTCTTCTTTCCATCAAAAGAAATGGTTCCTCTTCCTCTGATTTTGCTAGCAGAATTATCACCAAACTTTACCACTCCTCCTTCATACCTTTCCAAATCTATGAACTTATTTTTGTCACCTGTCATATGGTGAGAGCATCCACTGTCAATGACCCAATCATCCTTTTCTTCAAGTTGCGCAGCCAGAGTTCTTTTCACAATTTTATGATTGACAGATACAGAGGTCATTGGATCCTCTTCCTTGATGGCAATGAACACCCAATCACTTCCGGATTTGTTTCCTGTCTCTGATTCATCATATGTTACTCCTTCATTATCATCATCTTCATGAACATAGTAACAATTCTTTTGGAACCTTGATCTGTTAGGATTTGGCCTTGGAAATCTTTCTGGACACCTTGAGGCAAAATGACCAATCTTATTGCAGTTAAAACACTTAAAAGGCAATTTTCCCTCATACTTACCAGATCCTCTTGGTAGTCTTTTTGCAATAAGGGATTCAAGTTGAGCAGCTTCTGCTTCATCTTCCTCCAGGTCTTTTCTTGCGTTTTCATACCATGATAGTTTCCTTGAAGAGTTCTCTCCCGGATCAAACTTTTATTTTCCTTTAATAGAGGCACTAGCTTTGAATGCAAATTCAGTCTTGGGGGGGCATCCCCAAACTCAGTTAATTCAAATGCAGCCAATTTACCAACCAATTGATCTCTTGTGATACCTGAAAAAGATCTGAATTCTTCAATAGCAGCAACCTTGTATTTGTAAGAATCAGGAAGGGATCTGAGAACTTTGCCAACAATCTCATCTTCATCCAAGACTCCACTAGTACATCTAATGCGACAAACAAGCTCATTTACTCTTGTCATAAAAGTAGTGATGTTTTCATCTTCTCTCATCTTCAGATTTTTGAATTTTCCTTTTAGACTCTATAGCTTGGCACATTTAACATACTTGTCTCCTTCATGTAGAAGTTCCAGTTTTCCCCAAATCTCAAAAGCAGTTTGTAGGTCAACAACATTTGTCAGCTCTAAATCAGACAAGGCACTCAGAAGAGCTTCTTTAGTCCGCAGATTATTTTCAGCATCTGTGATTTCATCTACGCTTCTCAGACCATTCTGTGGAGGAGTATACTTCTTTGAAGCCATGGTCCAATACTGCATTCCCATACATTGCAAGTGACATTGCATGCGACTTTTCCACAGAGTAAAATTGGTTCCATCAAACCTTGGACTATCCTTCTTGTAGGATGACATCCTGGATCTCCTCAAGCGGTTAAGCTCTTTTAGAGGAACTTAGCTCTGATACCAATTGTTAGATTTAGGGTAGACAACTGAGAGGGGGGGGTGAATCAATTGTCCAAAACTTTCTTCCAATTAAAAGCTTAAATCCACTTTGTAATTCAGTAGCACAATAATAAATCAATCATGGAAACATAATGCATTAAATCAAGAGTAGAAACACATTAACACACAAGACACCAAGATTTTGACGTGGAAAACCTGGTTAAGGGAAAAACTGGGGTGATTAACCGAAGATTGTATTCTCTATTAGAAGAATAGAAAGAAAAAAATGGCACATGCCAATTAGGGCTCACTATCCCAGCACACTGCTCACAAGAGGCCCACTGCTTACAAGAGAATAGCATCTTTACCATGCTTGAGTCAATTCCATTTAAGCCCAATACTTCTGCTCTGCCTTTCGCTCCTCTGTTCTTTACCACACTCTCATCACCACGATACCTTTGAAATGCCTTTACAATTCCTTATTTATACAAGACATCGACTTAGGGATAGTTATCCAATTTGGCATACATTACAGAGCAAATACATAAATACAACATGACTAGTTACAAAAAAACTTCACGCAGATCAACACACTGTCGGTCACATAGATCTGAGACTTCAATCTTCATTTAGGAACATGCCAATCTTCACATAACATCTTCAAGATCATCTATAGGATGTGTAACTTATCTGGTCGGCCAAACTTAGGAAGAACACCATCATCCAGAAGTAATTCTTCATTTCTTGGCTCAATCTTTAATGCGGACCACCAACACGAACTAGACACAATCCAAAGACCTCCACAAGCTCGCCTGAATCACCAAGAACATCCACACTTCATCTGCTTACTAAAATCCTTCTCTCCTTCATCTAGAACCTCAAGAACACAGTCTGTCATTACTGTCATAATGGAATAGATGCTTGCAGACCTCCAGATCATGAACCATTTGAGTTGTCACTTCACATTGACTTCCTAGACATTCCACCAAATCCACAGAATAGGATATTGCATTTCCGGATCTCACCGGACCTATCTGTATCACTCTGTCACCTTTGAACATCTGCTAGAATTGGTTTTACTTAAGTGGTCATAACTTCTTCAGATCTTCATGCGGACCTCTGAAATCTTTACTGGATCATCTCAAGACACATCTACAAACCCTTTGAAGTGCATCCTCTGATCTTCATCTTAGCAGGGATCTTTACCTCACTGTCTTCATTGTTCTTCTCTGTTCCTGATTAGGACTAATTTTCTCAATATCCTCAGCACACAGCTCATCCAATCCTTATCATTAATGCAACAGGAGTATGTTGACATCAATGACAACACCGGTTAGGCCCATACTTGCAACAATGCAAGGGTGTATTATGAGACTGAGATACTGAAAGGTCATTCTGTTTGGTGAATGAGATGGTGCTTGAGGACATTAGATTTACTACCATGGATTGAAACTTCTCTTGGGCCAGGTTCATGGGCATAGTTGTTTCCACTAGGGCTTTATCAAGAATTTCCTTGTGGGAGGGAGACAAACGTAACAACTCTAAGATAGATATGTGGGAAGGAGTTTTCTGAAGTTGGTCTATGACACTATACGTATGGCAGTTAGATGGAGAAGGTGATGACCTTAGAGGAAGTGTGTTCAACGTGACCTTACCACTACGGGTAATGATCCTGCAATTAGTTTTGTTGGGTCCTGATTGTCAGTTGAATGTGACCACATTGACTTGTGGGATGTGCTCCAATATGCAATTGACGGTATAATCGAATGGCACGCTCGCGTAATTAGCATTATTGTGTCTGTTGTTTTGATTCTGCCTGTTGCGGTTGTTAGTGTTGTTGTTGTTACTGTTGTTGTATGGCCTATCGTGATTGGGGAGTGGATCCTTGTATGCCACATGTGTCTCATTAGAGGTATGTTCTTTAGTGCCTATCTAATTTTGGTCAAGTATGTCTTGAATGACGTGTTTGAGATGGACATAGTCGTTGGTCTTATGGCCTCTTCCTCTATGATATTCGCAGAAATCAGTATCTTTCTAATAGTGAGGTTTTATTTGAGGTTCGTAGTCTCTATTTGGTGGAATAGTGGTCTCATTGTTGGCTAATAGTTTTCTTAACGCAGACTCTTGGGACTCCCCTAGTGATGTGAATTTTCATCTAGGATTGGAGGTGAACCATGGTTTCAGCTCATGAGAGAAGGTTTTTTTTGGTGTAGCATTGTTTGCTTCTCCTTTGAGAGTGAAGATTGGTTGTTGTTTGGGAGCCACCACTTTGGCATCAACCACTCCATCATTGATGACATTTTTGTTCTTTGTCCAAAACTTTGACTTGTCCATGGTGTAGTTAGAGTTAGGGGTGTCCTTGTACAACTTTATTTGCCCCTTAGCGATCATAGCTTTCTTGATAAATAATCCCATTTCAATGACTTTCGTAAATGAGGTAGGGCATTGAATTTGGATTTGGTAATTTAGATCGGGGTTAAGGTTATGGACAAACATCTCCATCAATTACTACTCAGGGACATCATACAAGCATTTTCTCGTGAGTTGTCTCCACCTTTGTAAGAAAGAGGTGAATGATTTACCACCCTTTTTCTTTGTATTGCATAGGTCAAGCATGGAAACTTCGTTTTCAATGTTATATGAGAAGTGTTGGCAAAAAAGTCAGCACCCCCCTTAGGGATTCATGACATGGCTTAACTGCCTCCCGCTAGTCCTTATCTAGGATGGTAGCGGTTTCCTGAAAGGTTCTCCTTTTGGGAGAAATGACCAGTTCAACTCCCAACAATTGGTATCAGAGCAAGGTTCCTTTGAACAAAGCCTAACAACTTGAGGAATATCTGGGAATCTCAATGGATGCATATGGTATGAAGGAACAACTTTAGTCTGCCCTAGATGATCTTGAACAATCCCACTCTGAAGTCAATAATTTGAGAGAAAGACTCAAACAAGCTGATGAATTCATAAATGAGCCAAAAGAAAAAATTATTATCTCTGTGAAAAAGAGAAAGGAACTACTTCAAAAATTAGCCAATCAGAGTGAAGTCAATGATACTAATGAAGATCTGAATGAGAAAAATAAGCTATGTGAGAAGTTGTCAAAAGAAGTCATTATGGTAAGGCATGAAATGGAATCAGGGGTTATGAGATTCACCCAAGAAATTGAAGAAAAAAGAAATATTGAAGATAATCTAAAAAAATCCCTCAAGGAGAAAACAGAGGACTACCACAAAATGGACAGAATAATCAAGCATCTTGAATCTGATCTTGAAGAAGCTAGAGACAATGAAGAACAACTTGAGAATCAGATCGACACTCTTAAACAAGATCTTCAAATTGCAAATGAATACAAAGAAAAATTCAAGATAAGCTCAACCCAACTTGAAGTTCTTCTTGAAAGCCAAAAGAGGGTAGATGATAAGCATGTCTTGGGATATGAGAAAGGTGAAAGCTCTAGATCTGGTCAGAAGAACTTTGGATCAGGAAATCAAAGAAATAGGCTTAGAAGAGCTCCAGTAAGGCAACCAAATGCCCAAAGATATCCATCCTTCGATGGATACTACTTCAATTGCAACAATTTTGTTCATAAAGAAACTCAGTGTAGGAGGAGAATGAATTAGAATAATCCATCCTTCTCTGGACAATGTTTTAATTGCAAAAGGTATGGTCACAAATCTCATGAATGCAGAAATATGCAAATAAACAATTCATTCAATGGTAGATGCTTTGCATGCAATAGAATGGGACATATGGCTAATCAATGTAGATCAAGAGAATATAAATCAAATAAGAAAAGAAATGTTGTATGTTACAATTGCAATAGATCTGGTCATATTGCCAAATTCTGCAGAAGCAGAAATCAGGATAGAAAAGGTTCAGTGGAACATGATCAGAAACAAGATAAGGGCAAAGGTAAAATAAATGCGGATGAAGTTCAAAAGGAGATGAGAAAGATTTGGGTAAAAAGGAGTACAATGAATATTGGGGATGGATCCACACTGGAATCCGGTGCAGATATTCCTTCTGGAAACTAAAAAGGGTGAGCTCTAGATCAGGGGGAGTCATAGAGAAAAATAATTTCCCCCAGCCAGTCAGCTAGTGCCTAAATTTGGCACATTGAGTAAACATCTGACACTACGGATTAAAGGGTTCTCTAAAAAAACTTCAGTCAAAATATGAAAGATCCACATGAAGTTTTGCAAGATTTATAACCACCCAAGTTAATTCAGTTTCGACAGCTATTCGGTAAAGCATAATTTCATAGACAGATCTGGTATGATTCAAAATTGAAATGCTTTGATCTACGGACTCATGACATGATTAAAGAAAAGAAGATACATTGTCAACCCTCACTGACAATGATTCTAAGTTCTGTGCAGTGATTCAAGAAAATCTCTCTCAAAACAGGGCAACCGGATAACTTAAGTTGTGCATTTATTACAAAAGGAAATTAGGGTTTGCGCAAGGATAAAAGGGTTCTTTCACTCATTACTTACACACTTACACTCACGAAGAAGAAAAGAAGAGCTCTGCAAAGAAGATTCTACAATTCACTCAAGATCAACTGAAAATTGAATTCAACCAGCGATTCGTTCTGACTCCTGCTTCAAACCCTAAAGCATGGAAAGGTACTTCCATTCTAAAAATCTCTCTGAATCTCTTGCAAAATGGCTACTCCAATGGTTGTCAATATTTCTAATAGGCTGAGACCTAAATTCAAGAAACACCCTTACAAATCTCTAGAAGTTGATCCCTTGGGTGTGTTTTCTAGCATTCCACACGGAGTATTGCATGTAGAAGATGTTAGGCTTTATATCCATGAAAACATTAAAGAATTTGGAGACTCAAAATTGATGGACATTTATCACAAACAGCTAATAGATGAGAATTTTGAACTCAAACCTAAATTCAAGGCCCTCCGGGACAAACACTTTAGACATTGCATACATTTTCCATGTTTTGCAGAAGATGATTGGGTCCGGTATGTTCTAAGTAGGATGCATGATAATTTTATGTGGCTAATGAGGCCATTCAAGATAAATAAAGATGCCATTAGGGTAGTGACTGGATTGCATTCATTCAGTGGGTTACCTGCACTCAAATCTATGAAGAACCTAACAATAACTGAAGCCACTGGATCAAAATTTGACAAAAGAGAAATGACCATAGATGACATCACAAATCTAGATGTCAATTTTACCTCAATGATAATCAGTTACAAAATCTATCATTCGAGCAGGGATAATTCTATGTCTGGTACAATAATCTACGCTGCATATCAGACGTTGAGGGAAGATGCAGATTATGATCTATGTGAGCTTCTTCTAGATCAGCTATTGGAGAACTTGCAGAAGATAAAAAAGGATAAGAAAAATTCCTTTAAATATGGTAGTCTAATACTGTGTCTGTTCTTCTATTATATGAATGATCTACCTGGATCAAATGGCTGGGTCTGGCAAAATGACAAACCCATTGCAATTCAGATAAGAGATTACATGTATGGACTTGGTGATGCTCAAGCCCAAAACATAGCTCTCTAGGGTAACTTCAAGAGCTTCCAGAGCATGATGCAAGCCAGAGAGAGAATACCACAGTCCATAGCTGAGAAATACAAGGACATAGTTTGCTTTATGGTTGAGACTGATCAATGTCTAATGGAGGCAGTTGAGCCAAGAACTGTATGGATAATGCCTATGGGATATGAGGTCAATGAAAAAATCATGGAGCTACATATTCAACACCTGCTGAGCCAGCCTAAGGACACTAAAGCAGAAAGGTTTGGCACCTTTGAAGAGCTAAGTATAAAAATACATGTTGAGTTAAGACAACTAGAGATGAAGAGGAAAGTAAGAAAGGAAGTTGAAGAAATTGCCAAAAGATTTGGCTTATCAAAAGAGGCAGTAGATGCAAATAGAGAGAAAATGGAGAAGGCAGAGAAAGAGAGACAAGAAGCAAAGAAAGGAAATGTTTCGGTGCAAGCCTCCTCTTAGACTAGATCTTCCAAGAGCTCTGCACCTGTCACTCCTAAAAGCTCAAAGGCTACCAAACCGGAAGTCAATCCATCCGGCAAACGTGAAAAGAGAATGAAGACCAAAGCCTCAAGAACATATACAAGCCATAAGCATGATGAAGAAACAGAATTGGATGAAGAAATCAAGAAAATGAAGAAGAAGAAAACATCTGGGAAGTTCTCTGCTAGCAGAGATGAGGAAGAGAAGGCAGAGGAATTTGTCAAAAAGCCCACTCTTTCCATTGATAACATCATCAAGGCAGTTACTGTGGATGGGAACCTGCAGCCGGAGACTAAGTTCTATGATGCATACAGTGATGCTAACAAGAGAATTCTGGAAGAGGCTACTGTCAGACCTAGAGATTCGGGAGCAATCAAGCTTTATCCTTCCATCACTCCAAAACAAATGGACATGATTTTCAAGGAGTGTAAGAATGAGTTCCGAAGCCAGGCAAGAATGAACAAACTCATGCTTGGAGAAACTGACTAAGTAGCAAGAGAAATAAAAGATCCTCTAGAATGCCTTGAAGAGATTCAATCTTCCTATAGTAGAGGAAATAGATGAGGAACCTTCTACCATGGATGTTGAAGGATCAAATGATGTCAATGAAAAACCTTATGACAAGGATGTCGAAGGATTAAAGGAAATAAATGAAGAAATCTCTGAGAACTTAGACTCCTCAGTTCTGAAAGAGGAAGTTCATGAAGCAGCAAACATAGGTGACATCTCTCCTCCGGATCCCACTGTAGCTATGACAAACATTCTAGACTCTGAAGCTAAAGGGGAAGGTAGAAAAGAGGAGAAGAAGATTCAAGGAAAAGAGGACAATCAAAAAGAAGAAGAACAAGCAGAAAAGACTAATCCTCTTGCAGGGAGTTAAGCTGGCCGTAACAGAACACAGATGCGTAGCTTCAGGAGGTAAATGTACTGAAAGAGTAGATGCGCTGAAACAGAGCTCAGATGCCTGTTAGAATTGGTCAAATGCACCGAATCCTCCTGTGTACATAACCTTTGCACAATAAACTCAACTTTTGGGTTAAATCAGGGCAAGGCCCCATGGTGGGTGCCAAAAATGTTATGAGAAATATTGTCAAAGTTATTAAACTCAATTGATAAACTAATAATCTCAATAGAAATTGCAAATAACAAAGATTCAATAACAAAGAACAAACTGTGCAAACCTTGTTACTTCGTTGCTTCCATTGTTCACCTAGTCTTAATCGATCTTTTGTATGAATGAATTGAAGCCCTCGGAAAGCGTACTTCCTTGCTTTGTTTTTCAAGATGACGATGGAGAGATGGCTATGATACTACTTGTGATGAAGATGAGCTTCAATACAATAAAAGAGTGATCACAAGCTATGGATGGATTTGGGTGCCAAAGGTGCCCTGTTAATTCTGCAGAGTAACGTTACTAAAAGCTTGGATGAATGAAATGGAAGAAGATGGGTTCAATTTATAGACTCACGAGAGAGAAGATCAACGGTATAGAAAGAATAAGAAGATCAACGGTATAGAATGGTTGAGAGAATGTGCGTGAATAGAAAGAAGACAAGTGTCACACAAAAGCTATTTTGTTTAAGTTAACTGCTTTCTTTTATAAAGATAAGATTTGATTTCATAAATTAGAAAGCGTTTTTCTAATTTAAGAGATATTGATAAAAACAAGATTGATTGAGTCAGTTAACTCAACTTGTGATTTACTTTTACATGATTTGAGAGAAATTAAATAATAAATTATTTAATTTTGTGTGCATGAGGAAGAAGGCTTATTTTTAGAAGATTTGGAAGATATTTGAAGAATTTGAAGATAAGAAAGCAAATTAAATAAATAAATTTATTTAATTGTTGGTGCATGATTTGGAAGAATAAATAAAATATTTGATTGTATTTTATTTTTAGAGATTGAGAGGATTTA
This sequence comes from Cunninghamia lanceolata, assembly GCA_027924645.1. NCBI lineage: Eukaryota > Viridiplantae > Streptophyta > Pinopsida > Cupressales > Cupressaceae > Cunninghamia > Cunninghamia lanceolata. The sequence continues at coordinate 4,416,201 of BSBN01000433.1, read as the reverse complement.
AATAAATTTGATTGATTTATTTAAATTTGGAAGAAGAATTTGACTTAATTAAATAATTAAGAATTATTTAATTGTTTGGAAGAATTAAATTAAATAAAGGATTTTATTTAATTTTTGCTTTAGAAGAGGTAATTAAATATTTTGATATTTAATTAATTTAGAGGAATATGAATCGAATAAATAAATTTGTTTATTTATTTATTGATAGAGGAATTAAATGGAAATAAATATTAAGAATATTTATTTAGACTGAGTCGTGTCATTTTTAGACGTATACACAACTCACTTATAGAACCTTCACCTCCACTTTTCAAATTGTATTTCACTGTCTCATATCTCTTTTTCTCAACCATTTTCTTTCCAAAATCATGCTCTCTTCCCTCATGAATACATGATATAAAATTTGATAACCCACCACATTGTAAACACTTTTCATTTAATAATCATTCTTGTATAAAATGCAACCAACATCTCTAATACATAAAAATAAATCCAATAAGTCCCTAGATGACTTTGGTAGTTGAATCGCACCACACTCCTGTAACATTTCGTTAGTGTGCAAAGTAGAATGAATATTGCATAATAGAAAACTCTACATGGTATTTGCAACAACATGTATTATGAATTTTGATAGGCACACAATAAAATGGCTTACAAGATTCAAATGCACTTTGTGAGATTGTCATACTTGGGTGTGTTTCACAAAATAGTTTGTACAATGTTGTTTGGCTACATTCCAAGTAATGTTTAGGATGTGGTGTGCAGTCTTTATCACCAATTCTTAACTTTAAAACATCTTTTACATTGCGTGATACTCTAGATTTAGTGTGCCAAAATCATTCAATTTCATCCTTTGTGCTATTGATTAGCTTCTTATCAACTCGTGGAAGCCTACCACTGAAAGCCCCAGTATCATTTCCAAGAGGACTATCTAGTCTTGATCTTAATGCTAGTGCTTTTGACAATGTTTTACAATTCAAGAATAAGTCAACACAAGTTTGCCTCATTAATTGAGCCTTTCTTAATTACTTGATCGCTATTGAGGTTTTTATTACTCTATGAGAATCTCTTTTATCTTTCTATTTACTAGTCTTTCTAATAGAATTGAGTGCATTGAAAAGGCTTCTAACAATAATTTTATTCCGATTAGACACTTTGTTTAACCAAATCTTTAATTTCTTTAGTAAAGGTCTCATTTTGTATATCTTTAGTAATTGCACAAAAATTTGGTAGTGTTTGGTTAATTTTTTTATTCCCAAAGTATTCATTGAAAAGTTTTGAAGCCCACAACCAAACCGTTTGTGACAACCTCTTGCTTTCAAAATTTTCCATTATGTTCTCATCAATTTCAAGTAACAATTTTAGGGTTATTCGATGTTTTACAATTTCATCATGCTCATTCTTTTCTTGACAAATGTCCTCTCTTCTTATCTAATTTGGAGATACATTGATTTTCATTGTTTCATCTATGTTATCAACCTCATCAACGTTATCAACTAATGGATTATGGAGTGCAAATTTTCAACATCAGAAGGTTCATATCCACAATCTTCAAGAAACTGTCTATGTTTTTCTTCTTCTTTGTTCATGATACTACTCTTATCAATAGGTGTTTCATAACATTTTGCACCATTTTCATTTACAATATCATGGTCAATTTCATTCTTATCTAACATTTCATTATATTCAACATTAACACCTTCAATTTGCATGTCATTAGATGGTAAATAAGAAGCTTCACCTTGATGAGCATCCACCAAACGTTGTCTTCCAATCCTCTTCCTTTCTCTATCATTTTCCCTAATTGCTTCAATTTCCTCTAATGTACTTTTCCTCCTTTTTCTTTACAACGACTATTGTTCTCCACTAGGAGAACAAAAATATCACCCTAATGATTGAAACAATCAAATTTTGTGTCCAAAAGTGTAGAAAAGTGTTTTTTTATTGTAACATGTAGAGATCATAGGTTTCTCGACATAAGAGGGTCTGTGGGCATTGTTTTCGGGCCCAACAATATTCTTTTTGCCTTTTTTTAGATTGTAGGTAATGGATATTTGTTCCCGAAATAGATATCCATTACCTAACACCCAATTCTTTGGGCAATGGATATCTATTCTACAAAATGAATATTCATTCTACAAAATGGATATGTCATAGCCCCTGTAATTATGCTATACATGACAATTCAAGTATATTACAATGTATTTTTACAAATTGCATATACTCATAAATATTGTAATTATATATATATATATATTAATATAATATACAATGTAATAAGTTTAAATGGGGATCGGGTCTAAACTAACCCCCTGATCCCATATTAGAAAGAACATAAAAAACAGCGATGAATCGCTGTGTCCCTTGATGAAACGGGACCCCCCCCCCCCCGGTATGCTTTATAAAGGGTTCAAGCATGGGATCAGAAGTCATTCAGAAGATACAACAGAAATAATAAATTAGGCATCAGTAAATTAAATAAAAGACATCAGATCTGCAGCAGGGGTCCATGGATAAGGAAGGGAGCAGCATCGGGCTTGAAGGAAACTGCAGTGTATAAAGAACATTCAACCAGACCAGCAGGTAAGTCTCTTCTCTTATTCAGTTAATATTTGTAAGATTATAGAGGATAAAAGAAATAAGTATATATGAATTTATTACTGTCAATATACAGTTGGTAAAATACAATGATAAGGTAAGAATCTAGTATATAGGTTGTAGAATTGAATTAAAGTGGATGTTTACATATATGATCTTTGTATTGGCATTATCACATGTTGATTTTATATGAGATTTTAACAAGGAATACTAATTAAAATAAGAATGATACGAGTGCAAGGAGATTATATGTTCATAGTTATGAATATAAAATAGATTCAGAAAGGCATGATCACCCAAGGGTTAGATATGAGACCCCTTACTAAACCACCTAACACTAAGAATGTGGGGTAGATAGTTACGGTAGGTATGGATCATTCCATGGGAATGGGCCTTGATTGACGAATCAAGGATATAATGGGCCTTGGTTGACGAATCAAGGATATTATGGGCCTTGATTGACGAATCAAGGATATTACTATGGACCTTCGATTTAAGTATCAAAGGAATGGGCCTTAGTTGACGAACTAAGGAATTATAGGCCTTAGTTGACGAACTAAGGAATTATGGGCCTTAGTTGACGAACTAAGGAATTATATTAATGGACCCATAGGATTGAGATGACATCACCTACCTAACGAATCTTCTCTCACAAGGTGGAAGGTGAGGTTAATAAGAGGCCTAAGGATCATCGCACCCAAGGAGAATCATGTTGTATGGGAAAATGGATTTATGAAATGGTAATTAGTATATGGTTATGTTTATGATTAAAAGGAAATGAAAAGTGGAATACTAATGTTCTCTTTTAGTAAGTTGAAATTGTTTGCAAGGTTGCAGAAATTTTGGCTTACCAGAAGGGGACATTACAGGATATCTATTATACAAAACGGATATCCATTACCTATGTTATTAAATTGAGGCAAATTATAAGAAGTGAGAGATTTAAAATGAGAAGTAACTTGGTGGGCCTTGTCGACAAGATGAGGACCAAAGGATTGATTTCCAAAGGTAGAGTTATAGTTCCTAGATTAGACTTCAGAGACTTTGGGAGAAACTAGAGGAAAAAAGGAAGAGAAGGGAGGAGTTGATGAAGTCATTAGGAGGCATGGCCCTTTGAATTAATCACTTAGTAAAAAAAATGGGAGATCAAATGGATTATAAATCCATTTGCAATAAGGGTATAATTTAGTACAAAGAGGTGCCAAAGAGTAAGGTGATTTATGAAGGGAATAATGGTATATTTTGTGCTTATAGATTTTTGCTAACACAACCAACATTAGGTAAAGAAGAGGAAACCTATAAGAAACAGGTGATTGTTCCATGGAACAATGAAGTTGTGGCTAGATAATCGACTCAGAGTAGTTGGAGAGTGAGATGACATGAATGGAGTGTGATTGATTAAGGAAAGATATTGATTTGATGTTGATGTCAAAAATTTGAAAATGATTTTTTGAGTAGATCAATGATGCTCTGTACAATAATGACCTAATAGGGTTTTGATTTTAAGGCTTAATGATCAATTAAAAATAAGGTGGTGAACAAAACCAAAGGAATTATGTTTGGTTGAAAGAAGAGGATGTGATCTTGATTAAGGATTACGAGTTAGAAGTGATACTTGAAGAAGGAGATACATTGGAGGATTGTGATCTCTAGATTGTTCCCATAGAAGGAGCAACTAAGTTGAAGGAACAACTTGTTACACCCCATGTGTTTCTATCCATTTACTATTTACCTAGATTGGTTAATTTGTTTGAATATTGAATGATTATGAATCTTTGCATTTGTGTATTATGAATCTTGATTGGAATATGTTGAAAAATGGAATAATGCAAAGTCTTGTATTAAAAGAGATTATTGTTAAGTACTACTATGGTGGTGATCTAAGTGGATGCATGAACAAGTTGCTCCTCTAGAAGCAAGGGGAAGTATCACTCAGGAGAAGGACTTGGTCTGGTAAATGTTGAAGAAAGCCTAAATTGAGCAAACACACACACCACTATCCTATTGGTCTAGGTTAGGTCGAGAAAATGTGGGTAGAGGTATGTAACCTATGGTATCTAGAGTGATTATATGGGAGCTTTGAATGAAGATTGTGATTTAATCTGTGTGTGTCGATTCAAAAGTCTCCTTTGATGTAGTTTGAGTTTGCTTTGACAAGTTGTCGACATGAAGTGAATATATACATATATGTAGAAGTTTGTCCACAATAACTTATATGCATGATAAAATATATGCATGCTCATGAACGTACTGTTCATCGTTATAGGTGTGTCGATTTGGACAAAGGACATCTATTTATGCGGATATCCTTCCTTTATGTTGTCAGTATATATGTGGATTTCATTCTTTTACATCGTCAGTGGGTTAATGAGTTGTGTTGTTTTCGTGTAACGAAATATATATATGACAATTCGCTATATATATACCCGTTACAATAAATGATATTCTTATGAGATTGTTGCATTATATAAATATGAGTATGTGGATTTTATTATCAAAAGATATTTTGAATAAGAGTACATAAAAGAATATATATATATATATATATATATATATATATATATATATATATATATATATATATATATATATATATTTGTGTGTGTGTGTGTGTGTTATGACTTAAGTGTTGTTATGAAGGGTGCTCCATTGAACATATGACTAATGTTTAATCTTAAGTGCATATAGCTAAGGCTATGGCATAGCTTTGAGGTCATTTTAATGATTAAATCATATCTTATGATTTGTTGATTATGGCGCAACCAATAGGAAATACTAAAGTATATATATACGTATGACTTTGGCAGCGAAGAAATATCGTGACTGTGGCACTGGGAATAAAGCGCAAACCACTATATTTTCTATAGAAATTAAAACACAAGTGCCAGCAATGAAAATAAAGAGTGTTGGGAAATAATGACCATCCTGAGACTTTTTCAACGAATTCATTATAATGAAAGGTGCACTGCTAGTATAAAGCATAGTCATTAATAAAGTTTGCAAGTCTAAATGGTTAAAATGTCAAACATTTACCATTATCAGCATTGTTTGTAACTATTTCAAACGTGCCTTTACCTTGATTCTTTCCTTGCAAAACTGTCTAAAAATTAATAGGAAAACATGTTAGAATGTGTGGTGCTTGGTTAAAGAGAGAGACCCATTAGAAGTCTAAATTTTGAGTTGTCCACCTACGTGATCACTGTGTTTTAACCTCTATCTACCATTTTGCATTTCTATTACTGAGTCAAACTCTGAGAGTGAGTGGTGGTGGATTTGGGAGTTGAATTGTAGTTTTGGGCAACCTCATAGTTCTGTACATAAATGGAGGAGCCTTTCTCATTCTTTCACACACAAATTTTTCCAGCCAAGAGATTTCTTATTTTGCTGCTGTAATTTTGAGTTTAGTATTGTGAGAGGAAGTATAAGAAGATTTGAGAGAGAGTTGATTTGCCTTGAAAGGGAGATTTTGTTCGTTAGAAGGATCATAAGAAAGGGATTTCATTGATCAATTGAAGCTAATATCACAGGCATGAGGAATTTTTATCCATTATACTTTTCTGTTTTAAAGGCTATATGTGTTTGTTTGTTATTGAGGAAGGAATTGTTTGTTTATCAATTTGAGTGTTTACTTGTTTGTATATATATATAGTAAAAGAATTATAATGTGAATGTGAAATTAATCTCTGTAGTAGAGATTAGTGTCTGTTGGGGAATTTTATGAACAACTATGAGATTGAGTATGATTAGTTACTTGTTTAATGGGAAAGGATAGTAAACTGTAACTTGTAACTAGTATTACTTCGACATATGTGTCATAGTAAAACTTGGGAATATGTTAACCTTGGGATATGTGATCCATGGAAGAGGGAGATAACCTAGTATAGAGATTGATGTCTTTCCAAATTGATATAGAAGGATGGGTGAGTGTGTGACGTCCATTCCGAGTTAGGGGTGATGAAACTTTGGCCAAAGTAGTGTAAACAACCAACGTTTGCATTGTCAGTTCACTGTGATCTAGGTTTACATACTAGGAAGGGTTATCATATTTGATGGTTGTAGCCACAATATGACAGTACTAGATATGTAGGACACAACATCTTGCTCAATTTGGGATTATCTTTGAGGTTACCATACCAATCCCTCAAAGATAATAACCATCAAATATGATAACCCTTCCTAGTATGTAAACCTAGATCACATTTACCAAACTGGTAAACTGATTATCGAAGGGTAGGGCAATTTACTAGTTTGGTAAATGTGCAGGGGACCACAGTTAGTCCATGGTTGGAGGAAAAGTGCTTGAGTGATGCTTCCCCTCATGCAGTTGGCAGCCAGAATTTGAAGACAAACATCAGAATCATTTTGTATCTCCATTTTCAGTTAGCTCTTTGAAACTTGTATGTAACTTACCTTGGAAAAGTTTGTATTGAGAAGTAATCAATTCTTTAAATGATGAAAAATAATTTGATTATGCAATAGGAGTTTGAAATATGTTTCAAATGTGCATCTTATCGAATGAATTCAATGAAAAATTTTATTGCTTTCACTATCAGTATCTAGATCTTTTTACTTTTAAGTTAAACTTAGTAAGTATTGGTAGAAAAAATGGCATGTTACACATTGTATCAGAGCCAAGTTCAGCTTTGGAACCTATGTGCTCGTTATGCTTTCCCCTCCAACATTATGAGAATCTAATGTTTGGAATTCTTGTGCCAGGATGGTGCATATTAGAGTGACTTCAAGGAAATCAGTCATTAGGAATGAATGCTATCTTAGGGCCAAGAAGGAAAGAGAATCCATTGTTCGCACCATAGAGGGGACAAACAATGACGACGACATATGGTTAGGAGATACAGAGACACTAAGCCATGCCCTCTCCTGATCAAGTCAAGAAAGAGGAAGGATGAGAGATGAAGCCAACTTCAACCGTCTGCCTTCAGTCTCTCCAACCAAGTCAACTTCCCTGCCACTATCTAGGGATATGCCCTCTAAGTATAGTGTGACTCCTGCTATGTTGTTTTGAGATCCTCAAGTTTCTCCTTTGGAAGAAATAATTGTAATATCATCTAGTGATGAATTAGAGGAGTATGTTTCCCGAGAATATGTATCTGAGGATAAATCTGAGGGATAGACTCCACTTAGCTCTGTAGATGAGAGCGAATCGAAGTACTCTCCATTGGACTATCTCAATAGTCATTCCATGTAAATATGAGGATATTTAAATCCTTATCTCTATTAATAAAAGAAAGTTTTCTTATCAAAAGCTTGTGTTTATATGCTCTTTTGGAAAAATGCTTTGATTATAAATGATTCTATTTGAAAAAGTTAGATGTTTTAAGAATGATAGGTAAACATTTTAGAAACTGACTGTAATGGAACCTACAGGGTAAAACTTTCTAGAGAAAAATGGTTCGTACCAAAAATAACCCTGGAGGAAGTGAAGAAGTAGGACAAGGGTCAGGAGATATGAATACTAAGTTGGACTGTATTCTAGCAATGATGATTGAGACAAGGGAGAGAGTGGGAATTTTAGAGAAAAAAAGAAAGGACAGATCAGAAAAAGAAGTTCCCAATGGTGAGAAAGAAGGAGAAAATTCTTGTGAACATACTCAAGATAGTGAACACGAGGATGAAGAATCACAATCTCAACCTAATATTGAAAGGACTAAGAGGAGCAGAATGGAAAAGGAACTATCTAAAGACATGAGATAGATTACACGTCCCAAGTTCAAAGGAAGAACTAGTGGGGATGTGGTTGAGGCCTAGCTTGTTGAAATGGAAAAATACTTTGAGATCTGAAACTATTCTAAAGTTACCAAGGCAGTTTGGGGAGCCTTTCAGTTGTTGGGTGAAGCATCTAGCTGGTGGATGAGTAAGAAGATGGAACTAAGGTTCGGTCCAACTCAACTCACTTGGACTGAATTTGTGGAAATATTCCAAAAACGTTGGCTGCCCTAACTTTTCTATGACCAAAAGCTCTTAGATTTTTAGAATCTAAGGCAAGGAGATTCCTTGGTCAGTGAATATTGGAGAAGTTCACACGTCTTCTGGGGTATGTACCCATGTATCAAGTTGATGAATGGTTTCGCATTATAAAGTTTATCATGGGACTAAACAATTGGATAGGTGGGGAGGTAGATATGCATGGTGTCATGCCCACATTTCCCATGCGGTCACGACACGCGTCGCATGTGTCATGTCCACATCTATCATGTGGTCATGACACAAAATACCAAAAATTTTACCACGCTTCCCTAGAAACCCCCTCACACGCGTAAGCGTGCTCGGTGGCATTACACATAAGGCGTAAACATGTCAGTCGAAGGCGGGGTAATGCGTTCACTTGCGCATTCCTCTACGTGATGAAGGCCAACTAGGGGGTCAATGCGACGCGATTAATGTCGCTACTAGGGTTAGGATCAAAGATCAAAACCCTAGGTTAACCTAAGTGGATGATGGGATCTTGACACCAATCAAAATCTAAAGCCTAATTCTAGTGCATGAGAATAAATTTAAAATCCAATAAAAAGTGTCGACAAGTTGGCAAAAAGAATTAATGCAACACTACGCAAGGTTAAATTCACTAGGTTAGCTAACCCCTAAATTCCAGAAAAATCTGGCAGCATAATGCCTCACGGGCATGATTAGGGTCTAATCTCAACAATTAATTCCTGGTCAAAAGTCCACTAGGTTTTCTAAGTTGGATTAAAAATGACTAATTTAATTAACTAATTAAATCACTCTAGAATAATTAAATTAATTACTAAACTAATAACAATCTAATTTACAATTAACCTCGTTGATAAGGGTTTGCAAGCAATAGATTAATCCCATTTATTTAAAATTCAAATATACTTCAATAATTAAATTGGAGGAAAAAAATTAAATAAAATAATTAAACCCCTCTCCAATTAGTTAAGTTAAAAACAATATATATATCCCTTGCTTAAAATACCAACTTAAGTGATTCCATCCCACTAAACAAAAAGACTAATAAAAACATTTCCAAAAGGAAATAAAATTACCCACAAAACTATATCTACCTCTAAACCCCATTTTAAAAAAAAATATAAAACAAATGAAAGAAAAATGATAAAAAGAGAGGGAACTAAATAAAGGCAATTCTAAAATGCTAAGGCCTAAAATCCTCTCAAATAAAAAATCAATTTCCTTAAGGAGGTATGAACAAACCCTAGTCTCCCTATCTAGTTTTCTCATTTCTCTTCCTTCTTCAATGTTTCAAAGTTTTCTCATTATTTTGGTTGCAGGTCTAAAGAGGTTTTCTCCCATGGCCGAAATCTTCATTGAAGAGCAAGAGGAGCACACAAACACACACACACACACACACACACACACACACACACATATACCCTTATAATGTCGCTGGCAGCTGTGGATAGGGCTACGACCAAGGGCCGACCGATGGAGGGAAGGGCGTTGTAGTTTCAAGGGTGCCATGGGTAGTGGACATCATATGTGGGGTGTGGGGGGGTTTGTTTCCCCCACAGTCCACCAACAACAACAAACAACGAATGTGGGGAAGGCGGTGGCGACTCTTCCCACGGCAGTGGAGATAGCAATGCGGGGTAAGGGGAGTGTGGGGAGGGGTCGAGCCCCATCCACACTCCATAAAAATGGCGGCAGTGGGGGTCGAAACCCCTACCAAACACATCCTTTTTTTTATAAACTGTATTTTGTTTAAAAAAATAGACACAGACTACTTTATAATTTCTTCACATCAATCCAATGATTATATATATATATATACAGGCATACACAACAATACTTCAATTTCACAGTTTATTTTATTACACAAATTCATTTCTTTACCTCAGTCAAGGTTTTTTAAAAAATATATGACAGCAAAAGAAGTGGGATATATATATATATATATATATATATATATATATATATATATATATATATATATATATATATATATATATATATATATATATATATATATATATATATATATATATATATATATATATTTCCACATATATATACACAGATTTTGACCTCTTTTTTTTTAGCAGTATTCAAAATGTCTTATGTTTAAACATGTATAAAAAATATATATATTCATATATGTGTGTGTGTGTGTGTGTGTGTGTGTGTGTGTGTGTGTGTGTGTGTGTGTGTGTGTGTGTGTGTGTGTGTGTGTGATTCTAAATCTCACAGATTTCCATTGAATGCATAAATGCAAAAGAATTATTTAGCTATAACGTATATACATTGAACCAATGATCACATTCTTCTTTTGTAAAAGCATCCATATGAGTAGTTATGAAACAGAAATTTCTTACACTAATATTGTTGAAATTAATTTAATACAACCAACACAAACAACTCTACATATGGTTTATCTATTTGTCATAAAAACAACAAATGCATTTAGTTCATTGCTACAAAATAAACATCAACATCTGATTTTCTTCTCCTAAGAGAAATGTCATTTTCATTTTGTCTCACAAAAGCAAAATAGCAACTATCTTTTTTTTTTTTTGAATTAAACATACAAGTGAAACATCAATTAGAAAATGCTTTTCTTTCAATACTCTATTTTTCTTTAATTCATAAGGAATTTAAAATCAACACTATATCTTCTATTTTCAAATGTAAATAGTTTAATACAACTCAAGTAAAAAATATAAACTCATACAACTTGAGAGAGAGAGCAAGGGTCTCCTCTTTTGAAAACTAAAAAGATAATACACAAGGCCTCTCTTGGCCATGCTCTCTCAAGAGCACAAAATAACAACACTTAAGGACAATAGTATTTTCTTCAACATCACATAGCTCCAAATTCCTGCAATAACACAAGGGAAAGAAGCCACAAACAAATTTCTATCCTCCCTACCATTAACTCACTCATGAGTCACCCCCGAGCTAGGAGGTCATCTTCACACAGCGTAAACACACACCACAACACAACAATGCATACAAACACCAAAATAATACTCCCATGGATTTCACATAACAAAACTCACTCAAGATGAGTTTAATGGGATAGGGGAGTGGACATCACTCAACTCAAGAGTGCCACTCCAAAAACTTCCCAAATACATAAATCTCTCAAGGCCTCAAGCCAACACTTTTAAACATGAGTTCACAAAACTTTCTTTTGGCTCTCAAGCCATATCACATATTGCTCATATACACATATTGCCCTCAAGGCCAAAACTCCACAAAACCAAGGATGTGACCCCTAGGAGGTTCACTCCTCCCCCACCCCACATATGTTGAGCATTTTCTCCCAAAAAGGAGAGGCTCTCACAACTCCCATACCCAATTTTCCCACAACAACAAAGTAAAAACAACCAAATGGAACTCACACACAACATGAAAGTAAAGAAAATGCATAAGGAAAGGCATTTGCCTTGAGTACAACCTTATAAAGCCCAAATGGAAGATATTTGAGAAGAGCTCCTCTAACTCCTCCAAGTTGAGCCACCAATTTCTCCTCTAACTTTGTCCCCAAAACAACTAAAATTCAAAAATTGGAAAAAATTCAACAACCCCCTCCCTCTCTTCAAGAGGGATTAAAATAGTCTCTTCTCATGAGCCTTGAGGAATGGGGAGGTGACACATGTCACCTCCTCACTCCTCCACCCAACTACTTGCAAGACTCTTGGAATGGGGTGGTGACACATGTCATCCACCCATTCCACCAAGTCTTTCTCCCATCCACTTGCTCTCTCTCACATATGTGGGAGAGAAAGGTGGAGCCAAAGGAGGAGTGGGTACCACATGTGCCCCAATCATCTCCTCCTAGGAAATCCCACACAATCCCAAGGTACCCTCACCAATTGTGGGAGAGGCTTGGAGTTGAGTCCTCCACAATTAGAGGGTCTTGAAGACTCCCCCAACCTAAGAAAGAGGAAATGAAGAGGTTGAGTGTTTGACCCACTCATCCTCTCCCTCCCAAACTTCCATTTTCGTCACTTTACTTCAGGGTGAAGTTAAAGTGACCAAATGGGAGTTTACCTAAGGTTACACAAGCCCAAATGACCCCTAGATCCTAGGGGTACAACCCAGGGTCAATTTTAACCCATTTTGCGCACCATAGGTTGAGTAAAAACACATAAAAATGGGTCTAAAAAAAATTAAAACTTAAAATAAAATACAAATGACATTACAAGTTACAACACCAATCAAAAATTAAATAAAAGAAGGCTAGACCTAACCCAACTAACACCATACAACAACATTACAAAAATTCATCATGCAAACATAGTTGATCTTGGTTCCTCTTGGAACTAGATCGGCTTCACACAGGAAAACAACACAGTGTGTGGGATGATCTCCGAGTATCCGTGGCTTTGTTAGAAACACCTGCGCACTCAAATGAAATGTTAATCCCACATGTATATAATAGCCGAAGCAAAGTGAGACATACACTCACATCATCACATGATCATATAAACATCATGAAATCACGTCATAATTAAATTCTAAATTTTGCATTTCAAAAATCCATTACAAGATAGAATCACATAATAAATTTCTAACTAAAATCACATGAATAGTATCCCAATAACATCATAATGTAAATCATATGTCTAACATCATCAGTGAATCAATATCAAGATCTAACCACATCGTAAACATGCTAAACATAATAAATCCACATAAAGCATAAAGTCTAATAATCCTGTAAATCGGGATCAACAGTCCCATAAGTCTATCATGTGTCACCAACAGTAAAATAAAATAGTCAAATATAAGGGAATGAAATGGTAGGCCTCACACATGGTCCTACCACAATGGACCTTGTCTATGAGAAAACTCTAAAGCAAGAGTAGAAGCTGAAATCTATCGCCAACTACGGTGAAAAGAATAGGAAAAAGTTTAATTGGTCACAAAATAAGCAAGCTTCTGGAAAGCCTAGTGAGGTGTAAGGATTTATGAAGCAAGGAGAAAAGAATTTTTGGAATAAGTAGAGTGAACCAAAGAGGGATCAAAAAGGAAATAATGGCAGCAACTTCAACAATGCTGCCATAAACAACGATAACTCTGAAAGAACTTCTGGAAGGAAGGGGCCAATTAAGGGATGTTTCAATTGTGGTGGTGATCACTATGCTAGTCAATGCCCCAACAAGCTGTCAAGGTCACAACCTCATGGTAATTCTCTACCACCGCAATGGGAGGCATTTCAACAAAGGATACATGCTACAGTTAATAATAGGCAGGCATAATACCAGATCACTCCAGTGGAAGTAGTAGGTACTTTATCTGGCATACCCATCTCTGTTTTAATATATACTGGTGCCATAGAAAATTTTATTTCACCTAGAGTAGCTAGTAAAATATCTAAAAGAGCTGGCTATATAGCAAACTCTTGGGTTGTTGAATATGCAAACTAGACAAGAGCTAAGGTGGACCAATGTCTGTTTGAAGCAAGGGTTGAACTTCCTAGTTTCTCTACAGAATTTAATTTGTATGTAGCTCCCTTAGGGTCTTATGATGTCATCTTAGGGATGAATTGGTTATGGAGGCATAGGGCTAAGGTAGCCTGTCATGCAAAAACCATAGAATGCCTAGATGATCTTGGAAACTAGGTATCTTTGCAAGGGACACCTAGAGAAGTTAGGTTGCGACAAATCTCAGCTGTTCAAATGCATAGGGCAAAGAAGAAAGGTTGTCAACTCTTTGCAGTAAAAATAGAAAAACTTGAGGAATATGAAGCTGAGGATGGAGAGATAGAGAATGCAGAAAGGACAGATATGGAGAAATACCCTATCCTTAGAGATTTTACAAATGTATTTCCAGAAGAACTACCTGGATTACGCCCCAAGAGAGTGTTTGATTTCTCCATTGACATAATTCTAGGGTCAGAACCTATCTCCAAAGCACCATTTAGGATGATGACAACAAAGTTGATGGAGTTAAAGTCTCAGCTTGAAGAGTTGTTGTCCAAAGAATTGATAAGGCCAAGTGTTTCACCTTGGGGAGCACCAGTGATCTTCGTAAAGAAGAAAGACAGGACACTGTGTTTGTGTATAGCTTACCGGTTTCTCAACAAAGTGACAGTAAAGAATAAGTACCCTTTGCTGCGTATTGATGATCTTTTTTATCAGATGCGAGGAGCAACGGTATTTTCAAAGATTGATCTAAGGTCAGGTTATCACTAGTTGAGGATCAAGGATGAAAACATTTCTAAGACTCCTTTTAGAATAAGGTACAACCATTATGAGTTTACAATTTTATCTTTTGGGTTAATGAACGCACCTACAACATTCATGAACCTTATGAATAGCGTGTTTAGAGACTGCCAGGATAAATTTGTGTTGGTCTTCTTAGATGACATTCTGATTTATTCCAAGAATGAAGAAGAGCATCTTCAACATTTGGAAATGGTACTCCAATGGCCAAGAGAGAATAAGCTATATGGAAAACTTTCTAAGTGTACCTTCTTTTAGAAGGAAGTGTAGTATCAAGGTCATGTGATTTCAGCTAAAGGGATTGCAGTTGATCCAGCCAAGATCAAAGCAATGCTTGAGTGGCCAGTGCCAAAGAATGTTTCTGAAGTGATAAGTTTCATGGGTTTGGCAGGATATTACCGTAAGTTTGTGGAAAACTTTTCTAGTATAGATTTTCCTATCACTTCTTTGCAGAGGAAAGGGAAAAAGTTTGATTGTACTAAAAAATGTCAAGAGGCATTTGATCTCCTAAAGAAGAAGTTGACCACGACTCTAATTTTGAAAAAACTAGATCCAGAGGGTAAATTTGTTGTTATCATGGATGCATCAGGAGAAGGTTTGGGTGGAGTGTTGATGCATGAAGGGCAAGTTATAGCCTATGAGTCAAGCAAACTAAAGCCTTATGAACAAAATTATGCTTCACATGATTTGGAGTTAGTAGCAGTGGTTCATGCATTGCAGATGTGGAGACACTATCTGGTGCAGGAGCACCAAGATATCTATGTCTTGTTTTGATCTTCAATTTTATTTTGTTAATTTCATAAGGTCCTAGAGACCATTCTCATGATGTAATAAGGTTGAAATGCCATGCTATAAAGGACTTTGTCCAAAAACATCTATTGTTGTCATAAAGCCATAAAAGGCAGTCATATAAGTCTTCATGTTTATAATCCTTGTTAAGGCATGTCAAGGAGGCTAATGTAGTGTCAAGAAGCCTAAATACCTTGTTCAAGGTCTAATCACATACTAGAGGTGTTTGAAGAACCATAAACACCAATTATCTATGCAAACCAACCAAGGATTAGTTGAAGAGTACAAACTACCCAAAACAGTTCAGGAAGTTTGAATTGGTTGAGACCTTCTTGGATCAACCAAACTGTTTGAATGGAGTTTTTCAAGGAGTATACAAAGCCTATATACCCTTGAACATATAAAATGTAATAGGAGGAGAAGTTCTACATAAACAAAACACCATTTACTTGCTATTTTTCTATCATTTTCTGAGTTTCCTGTAGAATCTGGTCGTACTTCTCTATTGTACAGAATTGTCATGATTGGTATGCCATTTGGGGGGTGAAGTGTGGTGAAACTACTTTCCTTCAAGCATGATTTGAAACCTTCACATTGGATATGAAGCAAGTTATAACCGGTTGTTAGTGGATTGCTCTCTTACAACTTTGTTTTCCTTGTGAAATTCGTTGTCCTAGGTCGTACCATAGCAAGGTATAAAATTGTCATCATTTTATCATGTTTTGATTTGATTCTACTCTGAGTTACCTGTCATTTCAATGTAGTTTGGCATATTAACAACAACATTAAGGGGAGTTATAAGTTTTCATTCTAAATTTGATTGTAAAACCCTCCTCTAGGGTTTTGGTAGAAGAATATGCATCTCTTTGCCATTCCACTGATTTGATCCACTTGTGGTTAGTGGAATGGATGGTGATAGGACTATGCTAGCATGTTGTGATGGTTTTTTGGTAGGGAACTTACAGAGGAAGAGTTTGCATTGAGAAACCTAACAAAACCATGTGTTAGGTGTAGTTTCAAGGCACATTAAAGGAACCAAAGGTGTGTTTTTGGGAATAGCAGTTAGTAGAAGCCTAAAACCCACAGAATCCTTTGTTTTGGCATGAATTCTAAGTGTCCAAACCCTTGGTTAAGTTCTGGGCTTGCATTCTTTGGTAGTCTCTTTGTAAATTTGGCCTAATTGAGGCATTAGGCCACTACCAGCGGTTATTGGTTGAGATATTCTGTCCAAAACAACCTATGCCAAGTTTGGGATATGTGATAGAAAGCCATAATGGGTATCTACTAATTGTCTAAGATCTGGGTTTGGAGGTCTAAGTCAAAATTTATTAGGTCTGTTGTCTTTTTGAAGGGCTACAAGCCATTTTGGGTGGTTTGTGAAGGAAGTACCAACCCAAAGTCCAACCTACCTTGGACAATGGATGGAATGGGTCCCTTGACATCCCAGACCAACATTTCCATGATGATACTAGAGTTCCTTTCTGTTGTTCCCACTTTTGCATGAAGATCTCTGATTTTGGGCTTGTAGGTGTAGTTGAACCTTGTCAAGTTTGTCTATCTTTCCCCATCCAATTTGCCTCTACATCACTATCTAACGGGTAAACCTTTTGAATTGAAAAAAGACCATCATGGCTTGAAGTATCTATTTACTCAGCCCAATCTAAATGCAAGGCAAATGAGGTGGTTAGAGTTGATATCAGACTATGATTTTGACATTAACTACATCAAGGGAAAAGAGAACAGAGTTGCCAATGCTTTAAGTCAGAGAAGGCATATATCTTCCATGGTATCAATCCAAACTGACTTCAAAAATCAAGTATTACAAGGATCCAAGGGTGACAAGTTATACGAACAAATCAAGCAAGCACTCTCAGATAATTTGCAAGATAAGAGGTATGAAGGTTTTTACTTTGAATCCAATGGATTATTGAGGTATAATGGAAGAACATACGTACATAATTCTGGTGAATTAAGAGATTTGGTATGGAAGGACTTGTTCATAATATGCCATGCTTAGGACATCCTGGTGTTACTAAGATGTTAGCGGATGTGAAGCTGTTATATTTCTGGAAGGGGATGAAAGGAGATGCTGCAAGGTTTGTGGCTAGTTGTTTAGAGTGCCAAAGAGTAAAGGTAGAACATCATCATCCTGTAGGTTTACTATACCCCCATGATGTACCAGAAAGTAAGTGGCAGGTTATTAGCATGGATTTTGTGCAAGGTCTTCCAATGTTGAGGATAAAGCACAATATCATTCTAGTAGTTGTAGACAAGCTTACTAAAGTAGCACATTTCATACCAGGTAATCTTACAGATGGAGCTCCTGTAATAGCTTGGAAGTTTATTCAAGAGGTGTTTAGATTGCATGGGATTCTCGAGAAGATTATTTCTGATAGGGATGCTCGTGTAACTTCTAGGTTTTGGAAAACCTTGTTTTTTTCACTTGGAACTCAGTTAAACATAAGTTCATCTTATCACCCAGAAATGGATGGGAAAATGGAAAGAGTAAACCAAATGCTAGAAGATCTTCTAAGGATGTATTGCATGGATCAGCAATACAAATGGGAGGATTACCTACCTTTGGTTGAGTTTGCATACAATAACTCCTATCATTCTACGATAAAGATGGCTCTGTTTGAAGCATTGTATGGCAGGAAATGTCAGACTCCTATAAGTTGGGATAAGCTAGAAGATAGGATAAGTCTTGGGCTAGAAATGTTATTAGATATGGAAGAGAAAGTCAAGATTATTAAGCAGAGGTTAGTAGAATATAATGATAGGCAGAAGAGTTATGCAGATGCCAAACGGGTTCCTAGGAATTTTTCTGTTGGGGATAAAGTATTGTTAAGAATTAAACCCCAAAAGAGTTCAGTAAAGTTTGGAAAGTCATCCAAACTAGCTCCACGCTATGTAGGTCCATTTGAGGTCCTAGAAATCAATCATGTTGCATATAGAATTACTTTGCCATCAGCTCTTGCCAGGATGCATAATGTCTTTCATGTCTCGTATCTTAAGAAGTATGTTCCAGGGGATAACCATGTTATTGATTGGAATGCCTTATAGGTAAAGGACCCAGGGGTGGTAACAATCAAGCCTCTCAAGGTGCTCGAAACACGTAAGATTAACTTACATAATAGAGAGGTTATGCAATGCAAGGTCTAATGGGATAAGTATGCAGAAGTTTCTGCCACTTGGGAAGATTATGCTGAGATGAAGCAAAAGTTTCCACAAGTTATTCTAAATTTTGAAAGCTCTTGAAAAATAATATGTTTTGTAATATGATACTTTTTATGTTTTATTTATATTATGATAATACTTGATACTTAAAAATCATTGGGGATGATGATTCACAAGGGGGGGAGTATGTTACAGCCCGTGTGTTTCTATTGATTTACTATTTACCTAGATTGGTTAATTTGTTTGAATATTGAATGATTATGAATCTTTGCATTTATATGTATCATGAATCTTGATTGGAATATGATGAAAAATGGAATAATGCAAAGTCTTGTATTAAAAGTGATTATTGTTAAGTAATGTATGAGGCAAATGATTATATTTTGATCAGCTAACTACTGTGGTGGTGATTTAAGTGGATGTAGGAATAGGTTTCTCCTTTGGAAGCGGGGAGAAGTATAACTCAGGAGAAGGACTTGGTCTAGTAAATGTTGAAGAAAGCCTAAATTGAGAAAACACACACACCACTATCCTATTGGTCTAGGTTAGGTCGAGACAGTGTGAGAAGAGGTAAGTAACCTATGGTATCTAGAGTGATTATATGGGTGCTTTGAATGAAGATTGTGATTTAATCTATGTGTGTGTCGATTGAAAAGTCTCCTTTGATGTAGTTTGAGTTTGCTTTGACAAGTTGTCAACATGAAGTGAATATATACACATATGTAGAAGTTTGTCCACAATAACTTATACACATGAGACGTGCATGAGTATACGTTGGTAGGTGTATCTATGCATGCTCATGAATGTACTGCTCATCATTATAGGTGTGTCGATTTGGACAAAGGACATCTATATATGTGGATATCATTCCTTTATGTCGTTAGTATATATGTGGATTTCATTCTTTTATGTCGTTAGTGGGTTAATGAGTTGTGTTGTTTTCACATAATGAAATATATATATGTATATAAATATGGCAATTCGCTTATATATATACATATATATATATATACCCATTACAACAAATGATATGCTTATGAGATTGTTGCATTATATAAATATGAGTATGTGGATTTTATTATCAAAAGATATTTTGAATAAGAGTGTATATATATATTATGACTTAAGCGCTATTATGAAGGGTAGTGCATTGAACATATGATTAATGTTTAATCTTAAGTGCATATAGCTAAGGCTATGGCACAGCCTTGAGGTCATTTTAATGATTAAAACATAGATTAAGATTCATTGATTATGGCACAGCCAATAGGCAAGACTAAAGTGTATATATATGTATGACTTTGGCAATGAATAAAGATCATGCTTGTGGTGCTGGGAATAAAGTGCAAACCATTATATTTGTTATAGAAATTAAAACACAAGTGCCAACAATGAAAATAAATAGCGTTGGGAAACAACGACCATCCTAAGACTTTTTAAATGAATTCGTTACAATGAAAGGTGCAACGCTAGTATAAAGTGCAGTCATTAATAAAGTTTGCAAGTCTAAACAGTTAAAATGCCAAACATTTACCATTATCAACGCTGCTTGTAACTGTTTCAAATGCGCCTTTACCTCGACTCTTTTCTTTGCAAAACTATCTGCAAATTAATAGGAAAACATGTTGGAATGTGTGGTGCCCGGTTAAAGAGAGAGAGACCCATTAGAAACATGAATTTTGAGCTATCTACCTATGTGATCATGGTGTTTTAATCTCTATCTACCATTTTGCATTTCTATTGCTGAGTCAAACTCTGAGAATGAGTGGTGGTGGATTTGGGAGCTGAATTGTAGTTTTAAGAAAGCTCATAGTTCTATATAAATGGAGGAGCCTTTCTCATTCTTTCACACACCATTTTTTCCAGCCACGAGCTTTCTTATTTTGCTGCTGTAATTTTGAGTTTAGTGTTGTGAGATTTATGTTATTTTGTTGAAGATTGTGAGAGGAAGTATAAGAATATTTGAGAGAGAGTTGATTTGCCTTGAAAGGGAGACTTTGTTCTTTAGAAGGATCATAAGCAAGGGATTTTGTTGATCAATTGAAGCTAATATCATAGGCATGAGAAATTCTTATCCATTATGCTTTTCTATTTTAAAGGCTATATGTGTTTGTTTTTTATTGAGGAAGGAATTGTTTGTTTATCGATTTGAGTGTTTACTTGTTGTACAAAAGTATATATATATATATATATATATATATAGTAAAAGAATTATAATGTGAATGTGAAATTAATCTCCATAGTAGAGATTAGTGTTTGTTGAGGACTTTTATGAACAATTATGAGATTGAGTATGATTAGTTACTTGTTTAATGGGAAAGGATAGTAAACCGTAACTTGCAACTAGTATTACTTTGACATATGTGTCATAGTAAAACTTGGGAATAAGTTAACCTTGGGATATGTGATCCATGGAAGAGGGAGATAACCTAGTATAGAGATTGAAGTCTTTCTAAATCAAGATAGAAGGATGGGTGAGCATGTGACGTCCATTCCAAGTTAGGGATGATGAAACTTTGGCCAAAGTAGTGTAAACAACCAACGTTTGCATTGTCAATTTATTGTGATCTCGGTTTACATACTAGGAAGGGTTATCATATTTGATGGTTGTAGCCACAATATGACAGTACTAGATATGTAGGACACAACATCTTTCTCAATTTAGGCTTATCTTTGAGGTTACCATACCAATCCCTTCGTCGAAGGGAAGGGTTGTTTACCAATTTGGTAAATGTGCGGGGGACCGCAATTAGTCTGTGGTTGGAGGAAAAGCACTTGAGTGATGCTTCCCCTCATGCAGTTGGCGGTTGGGATTTGAAGATAGACATCATAATCATTTTGTATCTCCATTTTCAGTTAACTCTTTGAAACTTATATGTAACTTTGGAAAAGTTTGTATTGAGAAGTAATCAATTCTTTAAATGATGAAAAATAATTTGATTATGCAATAGGAGTTTGAAATATGTTTCAAATGTGTATCTTATCAAATGAATTCAATGAAAAATTTTATTGCTTTCACTATCAGTATCTAGATCTTTTTATTTTTAAGTTAAACTTAGTAAATCTTAGTTGGTAGAACCAGTGGCTTGTTACACAACTTTCCATGTAATGTGTTTATGCATTGTCATAGCCTTAGAAAGGAAATAGTTCTAACTTCATAGTTGAAAACATATTTGTGAGAATGTGATAAGAGTTGAGTGGCGACTCTAGGATTGTAGATATGCTTTTCAAAAAAGTAGACAAGTTACATGAGTTGTCATAGGGTGTCATCTCAAGTGAACATACTAAGTTCTTGTACCATTGTTAACATATATTTAGGAGTCAACATGCATATTATGGTAGTATCTTGGTACAAACTAAAATTCTAGAGGATGGATCTAGAAGAACACCATTCCCAATGACTATTGGAGACATTGCCAAGGGTGGTGATGGCACACTAGAGATTCAAGTGGCAAAGGCCTTAGTGTAACATATGAAATTTTTATAGGGATCATATATAATATCATGTACAATATATATATCAAGGAATGCATCAAGATACTTGGTATGGGTATGTGAGACTAATAGAGTTACTTGGTTGGAAGAGGCCCAGTGTAGAAAAGAAGAGGAATTTCACCAAGGTGTAGATGGACTAGAAATTCTAGATTAGCAGATATTGACATAGTCTATGATGACACTTGAAAGGATAAAAAGACTATAGCATGGGAAATAGGTAGATAAAAAATGTATGAACCAATAAAAAAGAAAATCTATGAGGTTGTGGTCAACACACAATGGACATAGACCCATCAAAGGATGGAATAGTAAGGGTAGGAAGGCAAGAGAGGTAACAAAAATTGGCCATAAGAAGAAGAGGTAGACTGAAGTCTAGGGAGTTCATGTGACTAATAGGGTAAACATTGGAAACGAAGGAGTGAACAAGGATTTCAAAAGAATCATGAGAATGTGGAGTAAGATGATATAGACCATTGCAAGAGTAGCGACTAGTACTCATAGGAGTCAACATACATGTAGGGAAAAGGAGGAAAGAATAGGAAAAGTCATACTAATTAATCTAAGGGTCAAGGTAAGGGATTGCTTGTAGTAATAGGAATTGAAGACAAGACACAACATCTAGATGGAATAGTAAGGATAAGATTTGTAGTAATGTAAGAGGAGTTGCTAAAATTTGGCTTTCAGTAATGGATATTCATTCCTGGCTCTACAAAATGGATATATGTTACCTTATTAATGGATATATGTTAGCAATGGATATCCATTATTAACGGATATCTGTTACCTGAACACAAATTTCTCTAGCCTCAGGAATGCCTTGGATTTAGGCTTGGGACTGCCATAGTTGACTTTCTCTCAGCTCTAACATGTTTACAGGTTTCACCCTCTTCTTCTAACTTCACCCTTCGTGCTGACAACTTTTTTAATTCAATTTTGATGAAATGAAAACGGTTTATTGAAGAAATTTTTAGCATTCTAAAAATATAAGAAATACTTGATTATCATATTATTAAATAATTATTAATAATTTTCTATATAGAGTGTGTCTGAAATCTTGATGGACACACTGATTAAAAAATATCCATAACTTTTAAATCATTTCTGTTGGAATTAGACCAGACAACTGAGAGGGGGGTGAATCAGTTGTCACACAATATAAACTTTTTCTGCTTTTAACCTCCTTTATTATCTTACTACCAGATTAATGATGTAAACATTAAAGCATAGATCAACAACATAAGAGCAGAAACATAATCAACACACTTGACACCAAGATTTTGACGTGGAAAACTGGTTAAGGGAAAAACCACGGTGGGGGTTAACCGACAAAGATTTGTACCCTGTTAAAAGTACTTTTCGAAAAATAGAAGGCACATGCCTTCAGGCACACTGCCCAGAGCTCACTACTCAAAAAGGGAGGCTCACTACCTACAAAATTTATTTAGAACAGAATGAAGTAACTAAAAAATAGCATCTACTTCATGCTTGGTTTAGTTTCAATGAATGCTCAAAAACTTCTGCTTTGCCCCAGATTCTTCTTTACTAGCTTCACACTCTATACTGCTCTCGCTCCTTTTCTTCTCTACTATGCTTCTGATCCTTTATTCGATTTTAATCTGTTTTGCTCAAGGATAGTGTTTGACAACTCTTCAACAAGTATTTATACACTTCATCTATCTTGGAATGATCAACAAGGTCGGCCAAACTTAACGCGGATCTTTACTCTATCAGCCAATCATAGCTGAGACTTGAATCTTCCTCTATTAACACACCATGCTTCATAAAATGATCTTTAGATCATCTACAACACACCAGGAACATCCGGTCGGCCAAGACTGGGATGAACAACAACAACCAAGAGGAAACCTTCAATCACGAGCTCCTTTGTCAATGCAGACCACCAACACAATAGCCACATGATCTAGAGACCACCACAAGCACAATTAGGTCAAAAGGAACAACCATACCACTTCACATCACCAGAATCACTCACATCTTCACACTGAACTTGAAGAACACACACTGCCATGACTGTCATACAAGAAAGATTACTTCTCGATCTCCAAACCACAAACCACTCAAGTTGACAGAACACACCAACATCTCAGACATGCCTCTAGATCTGCAGATCACAATATTCTCATACTAGACCAATCTGGACCAACTTCTTGCCACTTTATCATCACATAACAACTGCAGAAACCTGTTCTACTCAGAGGGCCATAACTTCACCAAATCTTCATGCGGACCTCTCAAATCTCAACTGGAGCAACAATAGACAACCCTATACAAACCCTTTAATCCGTAAACTCTGATCTTCACCTTACTAGAAATATTGATCACTCCTCTGCACTGTCTTCACTATTTTTGACAGAAAGATATGTTGACATCAATGACAACACATCAGACATATATTTGCAACAATCTCCCCCTTTGTCATTGATGGAAACATATGATGTGAAAAATTGATTCAACCATCAAGACAAAAACTTCTCCCCCTTTATCTTGTCACACTTGCAACCACTTTCTTCACTACTCCCCCTTTCACCAGCAACTACTTCCAAGTTTTTCACATGACTTCTCTCCCCCTTTGACATCAATGGCAAAGGGCGCATATTTGCAATCATCTCTTCCCCTTTTTATTTCAGACTAATCTCCAACATTTACATACTGACTACTCCTTAGAGTAGTATTTTCTCAACATCAATCCGGATCTCAAGATATGACTGAGAATTCCACCAGACTGATGTACCTTAGTGCATCTTAGTTCTGATTCGGAGGGGTAATAACCCCTAACTTCTCTTTGAGATATTCAAAGGTATCCTTGGGAAGAGGCTTAGTGAAGATATCTGCAATCTAATCTTTGGATGACACAAACTCCAACTTGACTTCATTGTCATTTACCTTCTCTCTCAAGAAATGAAACTTGATAGATATATGCTTTGTCTTTGAATGCAACACTAGATTCTTTGAGATACTTATTGCACTAGAATTATCACAAAAAATTGTGACTGGCTCCTCAAACACAACTCTGATGTCCTTCAACATTTGCTTCATCCACAGAACCTGAGTACAATTATTTGCTACTGCTATATATTCTGCTTCTTCAGTAGACAGAGATATTGCCTCTTTCTTTTTGCTCATCCAAGAGACCAATCTTCTTCCCAAGAAAAAGGCACCACCACTAGTATTTTTTCTGTTATCCACATCTCCTGCCCAATCAGCATTTTCATATGCATGAAGAGTAAAGTCATTGTCTTTTGGATACCACAATCCATAAAGAATTGTCCCCTTGAGATATCTGAAAATTCTTTTGACTGCCACAATGTGGGATTCTTTTGGATCAGATTGAAATCTAGCAACAAGTCCAATGACGTTCATGATGTCAGGTCAGGTCTGGGTCAGATAGAGCAATCCTCCAGTCATTGATCTATACCTTTTCTGATTTTCCTTGGGTGAATCATCATCTTTACTTAACTTGCATCCAGTTACCATAGGTGGACCTACTGGCTTTGAATCTTCCATTCCAAACTTCTTTCAATTATTTCACATACTTGGACTGAGATATAAAGATACCTTTGTCTAACTGAACAATTTGTAGACCTAGGAAGAAATTCATCTCTCCAAACATAGACATTTCAAATTCACTTTTCATTTGGTCAGCAAATGCTTTGCAGATACATTCATTTCCACCAAAAATGATATCATCAACAAAGACCTCAACAATCTGGATGTCCTCATGATTAATCTTGAAGTAAAGATTATAGTAGTACATTTGCTAAAACCTATCTTAAGCAAATATTTATCCAATCTTGCATACCAGGCTCTTGGAGCTTGTTTGAGTCCATATAAGGCTTTTCTCAGTCTACAAACCATGTCACCCTGATCAGACAATTGAAATCCTTTCGGTTGCTCAATGTAGACTTCTTCCTCCAAATCTCCATTCAGGAATGCTAATTTGATATCCATCTGATACACTTTAAAATATTTGAAAGTAGCAAATGCAAGAAACAATATGACTGCCTCTATTCTTTCCACCGGAGCAAAAGTTTCTTCAAAATCAATTTCTTCTACTTGAGAATAGCCTTTGCATACCAACCTTGATTTATTTCTTACAACTTCACCATCTTCATTTAGTTTATTCTAGAAGACCCATTTGGTTCCAATTACATTTTTGTCCTCTAGCCTAGGAACAAGATCCCAAGTGTGGTTCTTTTCAATTTGCATTAATTCTTCTTCCATTGCTTTTACCCAATTTTCATCAGTGCAGGCTTCACCAACTGATTTAGGTTCAATCCTTGAAATCAAACAAATCTCTTCTTGATCTTCAACAACTCTTTTCCTAGTTCAAATACCTTTATTTCTATCCCCTATGATTTGATCTTCAGGATGATTCATTCTTACATACCTAGGGGTTTTGAGAATTGCTTGGGCTTCTATTTCTTGAGCTTGTTCCTCAACATCTATACTAACTCCTTGAGTCTCTAGAGTTTCTGGATCAATCTGCATCTGAGTCAGAGTTTGAACTAACCTTCCTTGACTTTGAATTTTATTTTGATCATATGAATCATATCCGTAGAACCTGGAATGTCCTTCCTTGCTCTCATCAACTCTAACATTAGCACTTTCAACAATATTTTTCAACCTCTTGTTAAAGCACCGGTAAGCCTTACTTTGAGTAGAGTATCCCAAAAATATTCCCTCATCACTTCTTGTATCAAATTTGCCTAAATCCTCATCTCATTTGATATAGCATTTACTACCAAAAACTATGAAATATCTCACAGTAGGAGGATGACCAAACCATAGTTCATAAGGGGTCTTACCAGAATTGCCTTTGATCTGCACTCAGTTAAGAGTGTAGACAACAGTACTTACAACTTCTCTCCAATAAACTTGAGGAACATTTGTTTCCATCATCATGGTCCTAGAAGCTTCTTGATGTTGATAACTGAGAGGGGGGGGGTGAATCAGTTATCCTAATTATTTCCCTTATTGAACTTTCTTTTTAATTGATGCAGCATTGAATCAAACACAAAAACATTAACATGAAATAAGAAACACATGACACAGTATTTTTGACGTGGAAACCCTGTTAAGGGAGAAAACCACGGGGTGATTAACCCAAAATTATTCTCTGTTAGAAGAATAGGAAATTACAAAATGGCACTTGCCAATTAGGGCTCACTGCCCGAGCACACTGCTCACAAGAGGCCCACTGCCTACAAGAAGACACACTGTCTACAAAGTGATAAGAATCACAGTCTTGAACTGATTGGAAGCATCTGCATATGCTGGAGTTCAGTTCCGGTTAGGCTCAGTACACTGATCTGCTGCACTTCATCTTTCCTCTGTTCTTTATTCTGCTATCTTTCACATACCGGATCCTTTTTGCTACTTCTGCTCTGTTCTAGACTTATTCACATATATATTAATTCCTTCACACACTTCACAACTAAATCCATCCTCTATATATATCCGCACAAGTAATTTCATCACTTTTCTAGTCGGCATCCGGAACAGTCTAGTTTCTTACAAACTTTGTCCTGTCAGCTGAATCCTTGCTCACCAAGCAATGCGGATCAAGCATATACTAGTAGATATCATTAATCATGTTGGCCAAACATGATTCATGCCTTCACAACTTTTATCATCAACAGTAATACATCCGGAAAGTAGTCTGATACTCTGTCAGTCAGTTCTTCCTCTGTTTTGACTGTGTCTCAGGAATCCGGTACTCAACTATTCATATCTTTTTCCTTGTCCATCACCGGAGGCTAAATCCTTGGAATATACCACTCAAGGTAGTCCTCTTGACTTCCCCAAATCCGGACTGCACCAAGACACTTCCTCTGAGAGATCCGGATCAATCTGTCGGACCTTGCCACATGCTCTGTTCTTGTTCACCGGACCACAAACAGTCTTTATTCTGATTTCCGGTAGAGACACATTATGACTTGCGAATATGTGGGATGACCTTTGTTGCCATCAATGACAACAACCATGAATCCATATAGTGTCTCTTGCCAACAATCTCCCCCTTTGGCATTGATGGCAACACTTAGTGAAAAATGACTAAGTGTTTTCACTATGCTCCCCCTTTGCTGATGCTCTGTCTTTATATACAATTTCTGGAACTCCCCCTTAGTTGGATTCCTCATTTTTCACTGCTCCTCACTCCCCCTTTGACATCAATGGCAAAGGGTAGGGTCCGCACACCAAAATTTTCAAAAATTTTCTATACATAGCCGCATATTTACATACTCACATATACTGAAGAATGTCTGCAAAGGATGTCTATAATTGGATCATTTCTGTAGCCCAACTTTGCTTCATTCTATCCAAATTGAAATGTGACCACTCAACAAAAATGCAAAAGCTTCTTCCCGCTTGAGATCTGTCGGATCTTTTGTTTGGGCGGTGGTCTGAGCATCACTGATGGCCTCATGCATAGTTTCCAACTTAGGGATTATAATCCTTCTAAGTTCTCCCATCCAGTTAGTGATATTCTTCCTTTCCTTCTCAAGATTCTTTATTTCATTCAAGACTACAATAGTCTGACATTCTTGATTTATTATGGAGGAAGAGAGAGGATCAAAACTTTGAGATAAGCTTTGTAGCTTGTCCTGTTCCTCTTTTATTTTCTTATCAATTGCTGCTGTTGCCTTTGGCCAGGATATACAAAATTTGTAAATGTCACCGCCATCCTTAAGAGCATTCTCTAAGCTCTTTATTCCAATACTCACAATCTTCCTATCTTTAGAGATTAATTCTAATACTTCTAAAAATCTCTTATCCAAAAATTCCTTCCAGACCTTTTCTTCAGCAGATTTTTCTAGAGATTCAAAATGTGTACTAACACTGCTGACTAAGGTTTTGAGATTACCGAAAGAGGAGGCTGTGGGATCCTTTTGAAAGGATGGCATGATCTTTTCTAGCACTCCAGATGCTACCTCCATAAGCTCACAGTCTTCCATGTGAGATTTCAGCAGCTTCTCTTTGACTTTCTCATTTGCAAATGAGGCTATTTTCATTGTTTGCACCGGTGACAAAGAGTCAAAATCTAAGGGTCCTTTTAGTAGGTCCGGTTCATCAATTTCTATAGTGGCTTTGCTCAAAAATTGTTGAACAGTTTGTGCAGTGTCTCTTGCCGGAGACAGATGTTTCTTTTCTTCTGCAGTCTTGGAACTGTCAACCTCTTTGTCTTCCACCCCTGCTTCCTTCTCCTGTAATTTCTCTTCTTCTTTGGATCCGGAGACTGTAGGGGAAACCGGAGGAGAGATGCTTGTCTGTTCAGGGCCCACTTCTTCCGGAATAGATGATTCTAAATCAGCAGCTGTTTTTGCACCTAAGTCCTCTACAACAGGAAGATTGAACCTTTTGAAGGCCTTCCGGAGGATCTCTTCTGTCTCTTGGGCCACTTTGTCAGTCTCACCAAGCATGAGTTGATTCATCCTGGCTTTACTTCTGAACTCATCTTTGCAGTCCTTGAAGATTATGTTCATTGTCTTGGGATCAATTTGAGGATATAGCTGAATAGCTATCTGCTCCCGGATCTCAAGATCTTTTGCATGAGCATTGTTCTTTCTTACTTCTAATTCCTTTTCTAGGCTTTTAGGAATAAGAGATATGATCTCAATGAAAGCCTTATTGTATATGTTCAGATATTTGACTGTGGCTTCCTGCAGAGTCTTTTGGTCAGCCTCACTGAAGTCATCATAAGATTCAGTCATTGGTTGAAGATTTCCATCCACCGTGACCGACTTGATTACATTCTCTAGAGACAGAGTGGACTTTTCAACAGATACCTCTGCCATTTCTTCCTTGTCTTGTCCTGTGGAGGGTTTACCGGACCCTTTCTTCTTCTGCTTCTTTATTTCTTTTACTCCCTCATCTGACTCTATTTCCTCTTCATCCTTTTGGCTTTCATAAGCCCTTGTGGCTTTTGTCTTGGATCTTTTACCGGATGCCTGGACTTCTGGTTTTGAACTTTTGGTTGAGGGAGGTGCAGATCTTTTTGATGATCTGGTCCGGGTGGGAGTTTCAACCGGAACACTTTCTTTACTTTTCTCTTCTTCCTCAGCCTTCCTCCTCTTTTCCCGGCTGGCATCAAGTGCCTCTTTTGAGATGCCTAGGCCTTGAGCAATATGCTCAACTTCTTTTCTTACCTTCCTCTTTATCTCCGGTTCCCTGAGTTCTACATGTAACTTTACACTCAGTTCCTCAAAGGTTCCAAACCTTTCTGCCTTAGGATCTTTGGGCTGGCTTAGCATGTGTTGAACATGCAGCTCTACTATCTGTTCATCCACTTCATACCCCATAGGCATGATCCAGACAGTCCTTGGCTCCACTGCCTCCATCAGACACTGATCTGTTTCTACCATGAAGCATACTGTGTCTTTGTATTTTTCAACAAGGGATTGGGGTATTCTTTCTCTTGCATGCATCATGCTTTGGAAGTTCTTGAAGTAACCCCATAGAGCTGTATTTCTTGCTTTTGCATCCCCAAGTCCATGCAAATAGTCTCTGATTTGAA
The DNA here is from genome assembly GCA_027924645.1 of Cunninghamia lanceolata. Lineage (NCBI taxonomy): Eukaryota > Viridiplantae > Streptophyta > Pinopsida > Cupressales > Cupressaceae > Cunninghamia > Cunninghamia lanceolata. The sequence goes on along the minus strand of BSBN01000433.1, from coordinate 4,385,439 downwards.
TGGCAACCGGTCTGTCATTCTGCCATATCCATCCACTGGATCCGGGAAGCTCATTCATGTAGTAAAAGAAGAGACAAAGGATCAGATTGCCATATTTGAAGGAGTTTTTCTTGTCCTTCTTAATCTTCTGCAGATTTTCAAAGAGTTGGTTTACTAGAAGCTCGCACAAGTCATAGTCTACATTCTCCTTTAACATCTGATAGGCTGTGTAGATTGCAGTTCCCGGTACTGAATTTTCCCTACTGGAGTGATAGATTTTGTAACCAATTATCATAGCTGCAAATTTGACATCCGGTTCAATGATGTCATCAACTGTCATAGCTCTCTTGTCAAACTTGGATCCAGTTGCATCACTGACTGTCTGATTTTTGACAGATTTGAGAACAGGTAATCCACCGGATGAGTGCAGACCGGTTACAGCCCTAATTGCGTCCTTGGTGATCTTGAAGGGCTTGTTCAACCATAGGAAGTTGTCATGTACTCTACTTAGTACATACCGGACCCATTCATCTTCTTCAAAACAGGGGAAATGAATGCACTGTGCAAAGTGTTTGTCCTGGATGGCTTTATACTGAGGTTTGATCTCTAAGGAGTCATCTATCAATTGTTTGTGATAGATATCCATCAGTTTTGATTCTCCAAAGTCTTCAAGATTCGCATGGATGTAAACCCTAATATCTTCCGTATGCAATACACCATGAGGAACACTAGAGAAGGCTCCTAGTGGATCTACCTCCAATGATTTGTAAGGATGTTTCTTGAATGAGGGGCGAGGTCTATCAGAGATCTTAACTATATTTGGAGTAGCCATTCTTCAAAGATTTGCAGTGAGGTAATGAAAAACGGAGAATACCTTATGCGCCTTCGATTTGCACGGAGTGATTGGATTGATTTCTTTATGCAATGACTTCGACAGGAGATCCTTGGTGTGCTTGATGAATCTTGTTGCAGAGCTCCACTATTCGCTTCTTCTTGAGTGTAGAATGAGCAAATGACTTTTGAGAAATCCCTTATATTGCTCCGCGAAACCTAATATCTGTCTGCAATAAATGCTTCACCTACATTATTCCGGTTTGCCTTGTCTAGATAGCTTGGAGTATCCCGGATTAGTCCTGATCTGTGAATATCATCCGGATCTTTCAATCATGAATAAATCGAGGTAACATATTACAAGAACATCCCAAACACTCTGTCCAATCCGCAGAACAAGATAGTGCACTTCCGGATCTCTCCGGACCTTTTTGTAATCCTTTGTCATACCGGAGCATCTCCCTGAACAGGTCTTATTTGATTGATCACAGCTTCTTCATAACTCCATGCGGACCTCTGAAAACTTGACTGAAGCATCTCAAGACTCATATCTACAAACCCTTTAATCCGCATCTTGTGCCATATCCGGCACCACTTGTTTGGCTGGGGGAACAGGATTTTCTTTGAGTCTCCCCCTGAGCCTGAGCTCACTTTTTAATTTCCGGAAGAAATATCAGCACCAGAGTCTGGTGCGGATCCAACCTCTACATTCTCTAAACTTTTCTTCACCCAAATCTTGCTCATCTAATTCCTAACTTCATCCGCATTCATCTTTTGTTTACCCTTGTCTTGATTCTGATTATACACCAGACCTCTTTTGTCCTGATTCTTGTTTCTGCAGACTTTAGCATTATGACCGGGCCTATTGCAGATTTGGCAAATAACATTTCTTTGCATATTTGACTGATGTCCTCTTGATCTGCATTGATTAGCCATATGACCTACTCTATTGCATGTAAAGCATCTACCTTTGAATGATTTGTTTACTTGCATAATTCTGCATTCATGGGATTTGTGTCCATACCTTTTGCAGTTGAAGCACTGTCCGGAGAAGGATGAATTAATCTGATTCATTCTCATTCTGCACTAATTAGCTTTGTGACCAAAGTGGTTGCAGCTGTGGCAGTATCCATTGAAGGATGGATATCTTTGAGCATTTGGCTATCTTACCGGAGGTCTTCTAGGCCTACTTCTTGGATTTTCTGATCCAAGATTCTTCTGACCGGATCCGGAGCTTTCTCCTTTCTCATATCCCAAACCATACTTGTCATCTGTCCTCTTTTGACTTCCAAGAAGAACTTCAAGTTGAGCAGAACTTATCTTGAATTTCTCTTTATATTCATTTGCTGTTTGAAGGTCTCTTTTGAGGGAGGCAATTTGATCCTCAAGTTTTTCTTCATTATCTTTGGCATCTTCAAGATCAGATTCAAGATGTCTGATAATCCTGTCCATCTGGTGGCATTCTTCTGATTTTTCTTTAAGAGATTGTCTTAGATTGTCTTCAGCCTTTCTTTTTTCTTCAATCTCTTGAGTAAACTTTATAGTTCCTGATTCCATTTCATGTCTTAACATAATGACTTCTTTTGATAACTTTTCACATAACTTGGTTTGCTCAGTCAATTCTTCATTTGTATTGCTTTCTTCACTTTGTCTTGCCAACTGTTGGAGCAGCTCCTTTCTCTTTTTCATAGAGAGACTTAATTTGTCTTTTAATTCTCTCATGAATTCATCAGCGTGTTTGAGTCTTTCTTTTAATTCATTGACTTCAGAATTTGACTGTTCAAGATCCTCAAGGGCAGTCTTGAGTTGCTCCCTTAAACCATATGCATCCATTTGAGTTCCCAGATCTTCCTCAAGCTGTTAGGCTCTATTAGGAGGAACTTAGCTCTGATACCAATTGTTGATAACTGAGAGGGGGGGTGAATCATTTATCCTAATTATTTCCCTTATTGAACTTTCTTTTTAATTGATGCAGCATTGAATCAAACACAAAAACATTAACATGAAATAAGAAACACATGACACAGTATTTTTGACGTGGAAACCCTGTTAAGGGAGAAAACCACGGGGTGATTAACCCAAAATTATTCTCTGTTAGAAGAATAGGAAATTACAAAATGGCACTTGCCAATTAGGGCTCACTGCCCGAGCACACTGCTCACAAGAGGCCCACTGCCTACAAGAAGACACACTGTCTACAAAGTGATAAGAATCACAGTCTTGAACTGATTGGAAGCATCTGCATATGCTGGAGTTCAGTTCCGGTTAGGCTTAGTACACTGATCTGCTGCACTTCATCTTTCCTCTGTTCTTTATTCTGCTATCTTTCACATATCGGATCCTTTTTGCTACTTCTGCTTTGTTCTAGACTTATTCGCATATATATTAATTCCTTCACACACTTCACAACTAAATCCATCCTCTATATATATCCGCACAAGTAATTTCATCACTTTTCTAGTCGGCATCCGGAACAGTCTAGTTTCTTACAAACTTTGTTCTGTCGGCTGAATCCTTGCTCACCAAGCAATGCGGATCAAGCATATACTAGTAGATATCATTAATCATGTTGGCCAAACATGATTCATGCCTTCACAACTTTTATCATCAACCGTAATACATCCGGAAAGTAGTCTGATACTCTGTCAGTCAGTTCTTCCTCTGTTTTGACTGTGTCTCAGGAATCCGGTACTCAACTATTCATATCTTTTTCCTTGTCCATCACCGGAGGCTAAATCCTTGGAATATACCACTCAAAGTAGTCCTCTTGACTTCCCCAAATCCACACTGCACCAAGACACTTCCTCTGAGAGATCCGGATCAATCTGTCGGACCTTGCCACATGCTCTGTTCTTGTTCACCGGACCACAACAGTCTTTATTCTGATTTCCGGTAGAGACACATTATGACTTGCGGATATGTGGGATGACCTTTGTTGCCATCAATGACAACAACCATGAATCCATATAGTGTCTCTTGCCAACACTTGAATGGTCCAGTTCTTTCTTTACACAACTCCATTTTGTTGGGGAGTCCTAGGAGTAGATAACTATCTTTTTATGCCATGCTTTTCATAGAAAGCATCAAACTCATGGGAAGTAAATTCTCCACCTCTATCGGATCTCAGACATTTCAATTTTTCACCAATTTTATTTTCCACCATCACTTTGAACACCTTAAATTTTTCAAGAGCTTCTGATTTTTCTTTTAGGAAGGTTACCCACATCATCCTGGAGTAGTCATCTATCAGCAACATGAAATATCTATCTCCTTGCAGACTCCTAATTCTAGCAGGACCATAGAGATCAGTATGTACTAGTTCCAATCATCCATTTGAGACTTGTTCCTTACTTTTGAATGAAATTTTTCTCTATTTACCCAATTGACATTCTCTACACATGCTATTAGGTTTCACAAGTTTTAGAAGATCTCTCACAACCTGAGTGGTACTTATTTTGACAATATTATCAAAATTCACATGACACATCCTCCTATGCCATAACCAACTTTGATCTATCTGAGCAATCAAACAACTTTTGCCAGAGCTACTTAAATGAAAAATGTTATCTCTGGTTTGAGTACCAGATGCAATTTCAGTTCGGGAACTCTCCAAGATTCTGCACTTTCCATCTTTGAATCGAAGATCATAACCTTTATCAACCAATTATTCAACACTGAGAAGATTATGTTTCAGTTCTTCCACATATAGAACATCATTTGTGCTATTCTTACCATCAAAAGAGATGGGTCCTCTGCCACATATTCTACCAGCTGAGTTATCTCCAAATTTCACAAGCCCACCTTCATAATTTTCAAAATTCACAAACTTACTCTTGTCTCCAGTCATATGATGAGAACATCCACGATCAATCACCCATTCATCTTTCTCAATAACCTAAGAAGCCAAGGTACTTTCCATATTTGCATAGCTAACAGATTCAATAGACCCCGGATCTTCTTCTTTAATGGCAATCAACACCCAATCATTTTTAGGGGAACCTCCATGATTAGATTCATCATCTGTGACTCCTTCTTCACCAGTTTCTTGGACATAGTAACATTTGTTCTGATTGCAATATCTGTTAGGGTTTGGTTTTGAAAACCTCTCCGGACATCTTGAGGCAAAATGACCAATCTTATTACAAGCAAAACATTTGAGTGGCAATTTTCCTTCATACTTACCGGATCCTCTTGGTAATCTTTTGGCAAGAAGAGCTTCAAGATTAGCAGTTTCAAGTTCAATATCTTGAAGATCCTTCCTTGTCTTCACTAATCTATTTGATCTTGCAGAAGAGCTTTCACTCAGATCATATCTTTGTTTTCCATATACACTGGCCTTAAATGTAGATTCAGAGTTGGGAAGAGAATCACAAGCTCACTTAATTCAAAAGCTAAAATTTTGGCAACCAGATGATCTCTTATAACATTTGAGACAGTCCTAATCTCCTCTATAGCAGAAACATTATGTTTTTATGAATCAGGTAAAGATCCAGGAGTTCTTTTGATACAATCTCTGATTCTTCCAAAGTTCCACCAGCACACCTGATACCACACACAAGTTCATTTATCTTTTGCATGTAGATTGTGATGTTTTCATCTTCTCTCATCCTCATAGTTTCAAATTTTCCTCTCAGACTTTGCAGCTTGGCACATTTGACATATTTATCAACTTCATATAGATATTCCAACATTTTCTAGATTTCATAAGCAGTTTTTAGACCAAAGACATTTGTCATTTCGGAATCAGTTAGGGCACTCAACAAGGCTTCTTTAGCTTGAAGGTTATTTTCAGCATCTTTGACTTGATCTGGAGTTGAAGGACCTTTCTTTGGAGGTTTATACTCAACACTAGTTATCACCCAATAGGCATCACCCATGCATTATAAATGGCACTCCATGTGATTCTTCCAAACAGAATAATTTGTTCCATCAAATCTTAGACTATCCTTCTTGTAGGTCGACATCTTGGATCTCCTCAAGCAGTCAGGCTTTCATAAGAGGATCTGGCTCTGATACCAATTGTTGGAATTAGACCAGACAATTGAGAGGGGGTGTGAATCAGTTGTCACACAATATAAACTTTTTCTTCTTTTAACCTCCTTTATTATCTTAGTACCAGATTAATGATGTAAACATTAAAGCACAGATCAACAACATAAGAGTAGAAACATAATCAACACACTTGACACCAAGATTTTGATGTGGAAACCTGGTTAAGGGAAAAACCACGGTGGTGGTTAACCCACAAAGATTTGTACCCTATTAAAAGTACTTTTAGAAAAATAGAAGGCACATGCCTTCGGGCGCATTGCCCATAGCTCACTACCTACAAAATTTATTTAGAACAAAATGAATTAACTAAAAAATAGCATCTACTTCATGCCTGGTTCAGTTTCAATGAATACTCAAAAATTTTTGCTTTGCCCCAGATTCTTCTTTTCTAACTTCACACTCTATACTGCTCTTGCTCGTTTTCTTCTCTGCTCTGCTTCTGATCCTTTATTAGATTTTAATTTATTTTAATCAAGGATAATGTTTGACAACTCTTCAACAAGTATTTATACACTTCATCTATCTTGGAATGATCAATAAGGTCAGCCAAACCTAAAGCAGATCTTTACTCTGTCAGCCAATCATAGCTAAGACTTGAATCTTCCTCTATTAACATGTCATGCTTTATAAAATGATCTTTAGATCATCTACAACACGCTAGGAATATCCGATCGGCCAAGACTGGGAAGAACATCAACAACTAAGAGGAAACCTTCAATCACGAGCTCCTTTGTCAATGCAGACCACCAACACAATAGCCACATGATCCAAAGACCACCACAAGCACAATTAAGTCAATAGGAACAACCATACCACTTTGCATCACCAGAATCACTCATATCTTCACACTGAACCTCAAGAACACACACTGCCATGATTGTCATACAAGAAAGATTGCTTCTGGATCTCCAAACCACAAACCACTCGAGTTGAGGGAACACACCAACATCCCAGACGTGCCTCTAGATCTGCAGATCACAATATTCTCATACCGGACCAATCCGGACCAACTTCTTGCCACTTTGTCATCACAAAACAACTGTAGAAACCTGTTCTACTCATAGGGCCATAACTTCACCAAATCTTCATGCGGCCTTCTCAAATCTCAACTGGAGCAACAATAGACAACCCTATACACACCCTTTAATCTGTAAACTCTAATCTTCGCCTTACTGGAAATACTGATCACTCCTCTGCACTGTCTTCACTATTTCTGACAGAAAGATATGTTGACATCAATGACAACACATTAGGCATATATTTGCAATAGTTTCACCTTTTACAAATTTGATAGATGTGTCACACTCTATGCTTTTTTGTCGATAGGTTTTAAAAAACAATTCTAAATTTTTTTGATCAAGTTAGGTTGGTTGGAAAATTACTTTTTAGTTTTTAAAAAAAAGTCACAGTAAAAAATTCATAACTAATTATTTTCTTGGAAAAAATTTTCAAAAAAATATGTGTCACATTTGGGCATGAGTCCTTTAGTTATTTTTAAAGATTAAAAAAAAATTTGCTCATACTTAGGTTGGCTGGAATGACACCCACTTCTTGTTTTTTTCTAAAAAGTTTAATAGTTGTTCATTGAAATATTCATTTTTCACCAAGTAAATTTAGTTTTTTTCAAAAAAATAAGTATCCCATAAACTAGATTCAATTCTCTACAAATTTTGTTGTTACATATTTTTCAAATTGTGTAGATAATCCATTCAAATTTTCACATGAACTTGCTTAAGTCTATTTTTTCTAAGTATTTTCATTGCCACTTAGAGGTATTGTTTGGCCCATCATGATCCTACAATCACCCATATGGTCACTAGTGCTACAAAACATGGTTAGGTACACCCTAGTTCATCTAGAACAGTGTGGAACCCCATTCACCAATATGGGTTTGATCCCCCTTCCTTACCTTTATAGTTTACTTTTCCTAGTGGGCACCTTGTAGCTTCACAACCCTTACCCTCACAACACATGGCATCCATGCCCTTACACACACTACCCTTGATAGGCCCCATTATTTCTGCCACTACTACCACCCCTCTACATAACACAGACCCCATGATAAACCAACTCTTAAATAATGTGGGGACCTTCCAGTAACAACTTTCCATGTTATCCATATCTTCAACATAGTTGCTCATCCTACCATATTATGGTTAAAGTCTCCTATCTCTTAAAATTTTCACAACACAACTCCCTATTGGTTTTGAGGTGCTCTAATTCGAGAAGTATATTGATAAAAGTGACCCACAAACACACATGTCTACCTTCACCATGATCTATAGTGATTTTATTTTCCAAGATCATCTATTAGCTAAAATTTTCTCGTGGTCATTAAAGGACACCACATTAGATTAGTTTTTCTCATTACCTAACTACTCCATCTTCTCTTTTGAGTAGTTAGTAAACCAATTCTTGCAGCATTTTTAGATGAACATCAAGCCCCAGGTCACATTCACTAACCTAATGCACTATAGGAAAGGTGCTCAAGAAAATTTCATTAAATTCATTTTTTGATACCAATCTCTATTTTCTCAAATTCCATATGCCTTTCTTGATTCAAATGTATAGTGCCAAGTTTTCATCAAAAACCTACAACCTATGATTAGGGACAAGATTCTTCTAATGAAATATACATCATTTGATCATCTCCATATGATCTTATAAGACTACTAGTAGATGGTTAGCTAGTTCAAGAAACCCACCTCATAGGCTCCTACTTTGTCCTCTAGCCCTTCATTTTCATCATTCATCAATTATAAAAAGAACAAAAAAATTTAGAAATAATACATCAACAATACTTTGGTCATGACACCCTCATTTTCTTCCATGGCCCTCTCTTCTTCAAAACAATAGATAAACAAACAATTCACCCAACTATTTGAATCTCTTTATTCAATTTTATAGTAGCTCCTAAACAATAGTTTAGTGTAATTGTCGCCTATTCGTTTGTTGAACACAAACAAGCCTATTCCACCTTCTTATGACCTAAAGGTGTTTTTCAATTACATAGAGCTCCTAAACACAATACAAAATGATGATTGCATCATAAACATAGTATACAAAACCTCATCAATTCTAATGTGATACAGGTCTCTAGTGTAAATAATAAAGGTAATAAATCTATTGCACCATCTAACCAAAATTTGTAGATCTACACAAACCCCCTTCCACATCATTCCTCAAACTTTATTGTCCTTGCTTCCACTTAGCCTATTCAAGAAATCGACACTAATCAATCTATTTCTCCTTTCATAGAGATGGTAGGAATGGTGAATTCCCACCCTCAATTCTATCAAGAGTGACTTGTTCTTGAGCCTATTATTTCTTTTTCTTCTACCAATGTGCCTATGAACATATATGATGGGCCTCTGTACATTTTCTCTCAGGTTGTTGACCTTATAAGCATGGTAAATATAGTCATAGAGGAGTTCTTATATGTACACAAGTTGTATAGAGACTAGTACAAGAAATCATAAGTCTTTATACAAATGCATGATGACTTGTCTAAGCATGCCTCACGTTAGGTTACCCTTTCTATCTAGGTGGGACCCAAATTCCTAAACAATGTTCTCTTCTCTATGACGCCCACCTCAGATTGCTTATGGTTGAAGTTAGGCCACTCATGGCTCATTTCCATGCAAGCAGTCCCCTCTATTGTTCATAAGTGCTTGATGTTCCCCTTGTTGAATGCACAAGACAACTGAGAGGGGGGGTGAATCAGTTGTATCTTAAAACTTCAAAACCCTCACAAACATTCAGATCCACATTAACTCAATTACCCTTTAATATGTTAGAATGATTAATCATGAAAGAAGATAACAAAAACAAGACCAAATAAACATACATAAACAAGGAAACACTAGATTTATGTGGAAAACCCAAGAAGGGAAAAACCATATTGCCGATTTGCTCACAATATAAAGTAATGTCAACACCGAATACAATAGGGCTCACTGCCAGAAGGCTTACTACCCAAAAGAAAGAAAGGCTCACTACCAGAATACAAAAGAAGATAGAGAAGAATGTTACAATGAGAAAACCATCTCAATGCAACAGAGAAGTCCACCATAGCATCACCAGCACCATTGCAGTCTGATTGATGAATTGTAGACACCTTATGCCCATTGTATCTAGTAATCTAACACATGAAATCTTGCACTACACTTTACACATTCACACTTTACAACTCTGGAATTCACATCTCGCTCATCACACACATCTACTTCCCATCCCTCAACAACTCAACACTTATTTATACTATCTTCAACCTTGAAAACATTCTCCAAGGTCAACAATACACCTTAACCATGTAAATTCAAATTAGGTCTGCACCAAAACATTCCCGCAATGGAAAGGAATGAAGGCAGACCACAACACACTTTATCTTGGACCTAAATCCACTCATACATGCAATGCCATGCTTCCACAATCACCGAAGCAAATTCACAATTAGTGTAAACACTCGAGGTCGGCCAAACTTGTGTTAACACCACAATCATTTAAGTACATGCTTCCTCAAAACCAAAGACGACTTGCGGACCACACACCATGCTTGACCGCAATCTAGAATATCCCACAAACATCTTGAAATCCAACAATTCCTTTGAAACAACTTTCACCTGAAGAAAGTACACACCCAGTATACTCAAACATCTTTGACATACACACTTCTAGAATCGCAAGACCTAAAACCACTCTGTAGAGAAATGCAGAGCAAAAACATTTCTCCCAAACACCTCTACAATACACAGTTCACACACTGGTGAACACACCTTCCTCTGCACAATGATCCAGCACACCAAATTTTGAATGCAACACCTCTGATCAACATATCTAAATCACACGAGTAGATATTTAACATGGAAGAAATGCGAAGCAAAACCAGAACATTGGACTCTATATGCCAGAACACCTTTACAACACACTATTTCCTCTTTTATTCAAAATTTCTCAAAAGCACTTGGAAACCAAGCACCAGAACCATATCATCAACATCTTCAACACTTCCTCATCATCAGAGACAACATCAACTCAATAGCATTGCTCATACTCTTGGAACAATCTTTTGCTCATATAGTTGACACCAATGACAACACTAACTGCGCATACTTGCAACACCCCCATGACATATTAGTGCACACAATCCACCATACTTGATTATAGCCTCTCTCTACATGATAACTTATCTTTGGATTATTTATGGTTGACCATGACTGAGCCTCTCTCACCTCATTATGACTTTTTATTCAAAATTTATCAAAAGTTCAAAGAAAGTCAAATTGTGCTCTTGTTTGGTGGTACTTCTCCCTCTTCTATAACTCCTCCTTTGACCTCCCAGCCTCTAGTGGTTTCTTTTGTTCCTCCTTGTACCCCTCTAATAGCTAGAGGAAAGCAACCCATTTAAACATAAATCTCCCACTCCCCCTACAATTTTTCAACCTTCAATGGTTTCTTTAGTTCCTCTAGCCTCTTCAGTAGCTAGAGGAAAGAAAATCATGCTATGAAACCCTCCTTCTCACCCTATGGTTTCCCATTCCTTGGTGGTTGCTTATATTCTGCCTCCTATCCCTTTGATAGAGGAAGAAAAATAACTCATATTCAAAAACTCTCCTACTCCTTTAGTAGAGGGTCTAACTCACATAAGACAAAGTCAACTTGTGAGAGATTGCAGCATGGTGCAGCATCTAGAGAGCATGATGCTTACCCAATCCCATTCTTGAGCACGCCATCCCATGCAATTGCCTCCTAATTTAAATCCTCCTTCTCAGCCTCATCTTTCTCTTTATGAGCTTGAGCATATCCTTTCCCTGATCCCTCTGTCTCCTCAATCAGAATTGGACAAATGAAACCCTAAAAGGGTTCAAGTTGTCTTGGCTATGTCCACTAAGGATCCCATCATTCCTCTCATTTTGGATCAACCCCTCTCATTTCTTGTGCCATTCTAACACACTTGTCACTAGATCTTTCTAGATATCATTTGCCCTACAACCATTAGTATTGGCAATTCTCTGCCCTTTATTGAAATATAAACCCGAGTAATACCCAACACTGCCTTTTTGCATGCCTAAACACAACCCTCCACCACCACCCCTATAATACCTTCTTCATCACTTCTTCTAACTATAGAGGATTTTCCTCCACTTGCAACTCTCAGTACTTACATTCTTGCTGACAATAGTGAGCAATCACAACTTGTCCAATATTCAAATAGTGATTCACATGACTACTTTTTAGTGGAGTGCATTTTTTAATACTTCATAATCATTCCATCATTGTCTTTGATTTTCACATATTTTTTGATCATCATCCCCACAGATGCTCAAGAGGATGCTACTCTTGTAGCTAGTCCTCTACATCTTGTTGGGGTGATTCTCCTAGTACTGCTCTTAGCGTGGTTTCTCTATTAGATCATCCTCCCTCCCCCTATGATCAAGATTGGGACCTAAATGATTTGATGGAGCCTAATCCATGATAGTACCACCTTAATTCCATATGTATATATGTGTGTTTTCTTATTTGTCTTATTTTCCCCATAATGTTACTTGATATGTGTTTGTTAGTTTCACCTAGAGGACCCATGCTACCATTGTAGGTACATGGATACAAGGGGATAAAAATGTTTTCTCATTCTTCTATCTATATACAAATTCTTTTATTTGTATTATACTTTTATTTTTGATATTTTGGGGATAATGCAAAGTGTTGAAAGATTTAGCTTCCTTCTATGTCAACCTAGAATTTTTATTTTTCTTTGATCTCATGTGACATTCTTCCTCTGTGTTCATAGTTCAACATGCTTGGGGATAATGATGATTCCATCCTTTTTCCTTGATTATTATCACTCCTCTTTATTTATACTAACCCTAAGCATGTAGATCCCTTTGTGTTTTGTTTAATGGTTTGATTTCAATGTGGAACATCTTTGCTTTGCTTGTTGTTATTCTATCTTTAGACAAGCTTTTATGTATGATGCTTGCAACATCATTTTGTGTGTCTTTCCTTGGGGGAACCCTATTTTGAGGGTTTCTTTGGGAACATATCTTCTCATATATGTCTTCTAAATATCTTTCACCTTCTCCCTTTTCTACCTTAAAATCAATTGAATAATCTTGGTTTATGAAATTATTTTAAGAGGGAACATACTTTGCACTTTTTAAATTTACACACACCACATTGATGGTGTGCTCCTAGCACCGTTGGTAACTTGTGGTCCCAAGCACATACATTTTCCTGGACTAACCACCCTTATCATGATTACCTAGCCATGCTAGTCCATGCAATCCCTAATATTGTATTGGTATGTGAGACCCTGGGTATGTGCATGGACATGGGGAACTAAAAGGGGGTCAAAAGTGGCTACCTTTTTTAGAAATTAGTAAAAACTAATCTTGGATGAAAAATTGAAGATAGCCACACTCAAAATTTAAAAATGTGACAAGAATAAGTTCATGGTACTCAAAATCTAGTTTCTAAACCACTTTAAAAAAAATGGTACAGATCAAGAGGTTCAAATAGGGGGAGCACACAAAGTGCTACTGCATTTGTCAGAAAAATAAAACATAGTGTCTGGTATGTTCCCCCTAAAATGTTGACTTTTTAAAGTATTTCACAAATCACTTTGGTGAAAAATTAACTAACATCATGAAGTTTATGCTTGATTTTTCTACTAATTTTTTAATGAATATATGATTTTTTATGAATTTTCAAAGTGGAAACATCCTAAAAAATGAAAATTTGAGTGTGCTTACCCCTAAAATTTTTAAAAACTAATCAAAAAATATTTTTTTGAGTGTGCTCCTATTTCTCAAATGTGAGTAAGAAACAAGCATCAGTGACAAGCAAAATGAAACTAGAAGTAGCTTTCTTGGTCTATGGGGAAGAATACCTTTGTGAATGCAAATGAAATGAAATAGAATGGTGGTATACACCATGAAATTGCAAACAAATAAACAAAGTAGTGTATAACAAAATTTAAGAACAAAGAACACAATATTTCTCAATGCTAAAATGAGATTACCAGTTCAAGTAACCATGGAAGAGGCTACAACTCTTTGAAGGCAAAAAATCTAGATGTCAATAGATTCAAGCCCCGAGAGAGATCCTTCTAAATAATAAAGATGCAAATAAAAACCTCATAGATCTAACAAAGACAATGTTACAAGTCAAGAGAACATAGAAACCCTCAATAGATACTTATGGTGAGAGTCCAAGAGTGAATCCTTCAGCAATCTTTCTAAAAAATCCCAAGACACCCAAAAGAGAGAGTGAGAGCAAGAGTATGTTTTTCAAAAATTGAGATTGAGACAGATTGAAAGGGAAAACAATTGACATGCAAAGGGGGAAAGAGTCGTTCAAAGTCCAGAAAGCATTACGAGAATCTCTTCAACTATAGGAGATGCTCGATGCATCCAAAAACAAATCACTAGTTGTTTCGCATTTACAAGATGCCAATGTGACACACAGATGTCTATGCTAAGTGCTAGCATCCAAGTGATTCTACCTCTTGGTTACATGAATCATGTCTAGGCTAAGAGAAGCACAAAGCATCAAAACAAATTTTGATGAAACTAAGCACAAAAGGATAAAATGGAATAAAGGATGAACCCAAATTCATACAAAGGAAGTTGACACCAAAGTGAGCACCAAACATAGCATGAAATTACAAGGGTATGTGATTTTTGATGCTACATTTAGCCACCACTTTACCAAGCTTATGACACCACATGAATATGCATTCTAAAGTAGAAAAGGAAATACCATCATCAATTTTACCTTAGAAAGGATATTGTAGAGGCTATCAAGGATTCTTCAAGTAGAGGAGCGAAGTCCCCAAGATGAAAACTTGCAAAACAACAATATTAGGCAATAAACCTACTAAAGAGGCAATGTCAGAACTATATATATGACAATTATACTAAAAAGGATTAGATCATATGATTTTCCCAAACATCAAGGTTATAAAATCATATAATCTAATACACACTCTACAAAATCCATAACAAGCTAGCACACATCACACGCAAGAAAACAAAATAAAATAATACAAAATGGGCATTTCTAGTGTACTACGAGAGCTAGAAGGATGCCAAGTATGGTTCTAGGGCTAGCACACTATGAGAGCTAAGAATCATACCAAACTCTTGTGGGCCACTAGGACTAGCAAACTATGTTGTTAGGTGACTCACAAAGAGTACTAAAAGGGGAGCTGAAAAGTGTGGTCAAGCCCTCCTTAGTCTTGAAGGTTGTCTTCCATTCATCTCCTTCTCTGATTTGGATCTAGTGTTATCCACTCTTCAGATCAAGGGTGATCCCACAATAGTGGGTTACAATTTCCTTGAGGAAGGAAAATTTCCCGTGCCTCCAAAAAAAAATGATTAGGTTCAATCGAACGGGGAGGTTTGATCGAACCTCCCATTCAATCTAACACTACGTAAGCGAAAGTCATTTGAGGATTTGATTGAACCCCTGAGTGGCTTATTTTTTATTAATAAAATGGGGGGTTTTAATGAACATGTGTTCGATTGAACCCCCTTGTTTAGGTTTTTTTTTAAAAGTGTTTTTTAACTGTCATTTTTTATAGTTTTATTGCAGCCAAACCTAGAGGAGAGCAACCCGAACCCCAGGAGCTCCCCACCAACCGAACGTTGCCACCTTCTAGCCAACCACCCTCCAAGTATGTAGATCATTTTCTCTGTTTCTCGTTTATTATGCCTTGTCTGTGCTTCCACATTTTGCATACATGTCTACCAGAGCATTTCCAACTATATTATTTGCCAAAAAGCCCCCTTTGATTATGCTATGATGGATGTCCATGTACCCATTCCAAAGCTCCCATTTTGTCATAGGCCTGCACGGGAGGGTGTTGGTGAAGGTTGTGGTGTCTAGCTTTATACCTTCCAATTGCATTTTCTTGAAAGTTTCTAAATCCTTTTCAACAAATCTATTTTGTGCATACCCTGTGATCATTGCTATCCATGAGACCATATTTCTTTGAGGCATTCTGTCAATAGTTGATGTGCCTTGTCTATGCTTCCACATTTTGCATACATGTCTACCAGAGCATTTCCAACTATAATATCTACCAAAACCCCTGTAATGTCCCCTTCTAGCAAGCCAAAATTTTCGCACCCTTGCAAACAATTTCAACTTACCAAAAGAGAACATTAGTATTCCATTTTTCATTTCCTTTTAATCTTGATGATAATCATTAACATAACCATATACTATTTGCCATTTCATAAATTCATTTTTCCATACATCATGATTCTCCTTGGGTGAGATAATCCTTAGGCCTCTTATTAACCTCACCTTCCACCTTGTGAGAGAAGATTCGTTAGGTAGGTGATGTCATCTCAATCCTATGGGTCCATTAATATTATTCATTAGTTTGTCAACCAATGCCCATAATTCCTTAGTTCGTCAACTAAGGTCTATAATTCCTTAGTTCGTCAACTAAGGCCCATTCCTTCGATACTTAAATCGAAGGTTCATAGTAATACCCTTGATTCGTCAATCATGGCCCATTCCCATGGAATGATCAATACCTACCATAACTATCTACCCCACCTTCTTAGTGTTAGGTGGTTAATTAGGAAGTCTCGTATCTACCCTTAGGAATTCTTGCCTTTATTAATCTTTAGGTTTTACCCTAAAGCCTTCATTAATCTTTAGGTTTTATCCTAGAGCCTTCTCCCTAGGTTTTACCCTAAGGCCTTAATTAATCTTCATCTATACATATACATACTTGTTATCTCTCACACGTCATTTATTAACAACTTATGAATTCAAATCATACAAGATACATATTTAAAATATAAATTTCAGACATAAATGTATATATCACATATATCAATTTCTACTTAATAACCTTATTATTTATATCTTTCAAGTTATAAATTGAACAAGTAATTATAAATTCTTACAAATCATAAAATTGAATAAGTAAATATAAATACTTACTTACCTGCTTTACCTGGGATTCCTTACCTATGCTGCGGTAATATAGTCTTTATTGTATTGCTGTTATAAAATGCAGATCTAAATATATGTATTTATCCCATACTCTTTTTATATTTTCTCCCCATGATCCTTTTCCTTGGCTGCCCTCGTGTCTTCCTTGTGATATTTTCTTGTTGTGTCTTTGATGAATTCAAATGATGTTTCTTCTTTATTACCTTTATTGAATTCACAGCTGTTTATTTATTTCTTTTTATTACTTCATTCTTTCGATGATGATTTCCTTCTATCTCACAACCTTTATTTATTTCCCCTTCAAGGGATATGTTCGAAGAGGTATGTCTCTTATTATTTTTATTACTTTATATTAATTCCCTTTTGTGGTAAAACTAGTTCTAACCATACGTAACTCCCTTATCATAAGAGAATAGGTTAAAAGATGTTTATTATTATTTATTTACATTATTTGTATTTATATTATATCATTATAATAAATGATATATTATTTATTTTATATTACAATATAAGATAATAATAATAATAATATTTGTATTTATATTATTAGATATATTTATAATATATTATTTATTAATGTGCTGCACTTATAAATATCTTCCTTCGACCTCCCCTTAATCTTTTTAAAGTACATTATTTATATAATATATATAGTATAAATAAATACTTTTGTTATTAAGTACGGGAGCTCTTTTATTTTATTTTATTTCCAAGCATATAATATGGTGGGATAATGTTTGTCTTATTAGACTTTTATTTTTATATGATTTTATTTTGAATTTAACCTTTTGTTTAACCGTATTACTTTGTCTTATTCCAAATTACTTTACTTTCTAACTTTAATAGGTAAGACTCTTCATAATATTTATTTTTATATGTAATAATATATCTTATTAATTACTCACATAAATATTATATTAAAATATTTATATTTATAATATATCTAGTTAATTAAAATATAAATATATATATTTCATATATTTTATAATATTTAAATTATATTAAATTAATAATATTATTTATTAAATAATACATATTAATAATATATTTTAAATAAATATATTATATATTTAGTTTATATAAGGCTAACTTATTATTTAAATAAACAATTCAATTATAAATCATTATAGGGACATGACAACCCTCCCCACTCAAGATTGCTTGTCCTCAAGCAATTATAATTAGGTATCCTAAAGTAATATTTAATAACATTATATTTTATTAGATTTCCTTATATAAAATAAGGTTTCAATCACCAATAATATAAAATAACCTGTAGAAAATGTAACAAATTAATATAGCTAATAAACTATAGTGCTATAAATAATATAGGGGCCTAAAATAATAATTTATAAATTTGGGTTTACCCTTTTAAATTTTCAGCACTAAATTTGCATAAAGGCATTTCTATTTATTTAATTATCAAAAATGTTTTAATGACTACTAATATTATTTTAATGCCATGATTAACCAATAGCATCAAATGAACAATCCAAACCAAATAACCAAATGTCAAACATACCTGACACAACCAAAGTGAAAACAAAGGGGCACTACAACCCCCGCTTTGATTATGCTATGATGGATGTCCATACTCGTTCCAAAGCTCCCATTTTGGCATAGGCCTGCATGGGAGGATGCTAGCAAAGGTTGTGGTGTCTGGCTTTACACCTTCCAATTGCATTTGTTTGAAAGTTTCTAAAGCCTTTTCAACAAATCCATTTTGTGCATATCTTGCGATCAATGCAGTCTATGAGACCATATTTCTTTGAGGCTTTCTATCAAGAGTTGACGTGCCTTGTCTACGCTTCCACATTTTGCATGTACATGTCTACTAGAGCATTTCCAACTATAATATCTACCAAAAATCCCCCTTCTGTTATGCTTAAATGGATGTCAATACCCTATTCCAAGGCTCCCATTTTATCACAGGTAGGGAGGATGCTAGCAAAGGTTGTCAAATTTGGCTTTACACCTTCTAATTGCATTTTCTTGAAACATCATGTTGTTTCTATTTCTCATACTTAATAACTAAAAGTAAAATATACATATTATTTTTTTTTTGTTACATTGTAATGTACCTTAAAAATTCATTCTAACCTCCTTAATCCATACTTTTCACATATACAATACAAAAATAAACACAAAACTAGAAAGATCAACAAATGCTCAACCCTAAACTTAATGACAAACACAACTATAACTCAAAACACCTCACTCAAACAAGGATCCAAAACCCCTCAACCTACATCACAACACAACCCTTGCAATCAAGCTATACCTTTCTCTTAGAATCTTGTGCTTCATACCTCGTCTACACACTTCTTAATTTTATTTTTTTCATACCTCTTCATACACCTTCCAATTGCATTTGCTTGAAACCTCATGTTGTTTCTATTTCTCCTACATGGATAAAACTTGTAATGTGCTTGAGCATGTAGTGATAATTTACCTTTGAGCACTTTTCCTTCATATGATTTGATTCATGATACATGGTTTGAGAAGGATACACATGATATACCCTTACCCTCTAGTGATAAAATTATGAATGATACTTTATGTGGTGAAGCTACACCTTCCTTAATCCTTCATGACATTGTTATATGCCTTGTAATGATGATGATCCTTCATGTGATGATGGTATGCCTAGTGAACATATCCTTTATGCATCTCATGATAGATTTCCTTGTTCACTTATGGATTTTCCTGCTTGTGTCTCTCTTGCTTCATCTTTCCTTGAGGATCCTAATGATAAATTGATACACATGTTCCACCTTCACATGAGGTTGCTAGTACATCTTAGCTATCTTGTGGATCATGGCTTATTGTTGATATATATTGTGATGAACATGACATGGATTTTTTTATCTTCCCGCAATGAATTTTATGACTCGTTGTATCACATATGTACTCTATTGGCCCTTCCTTAGTGGATTGCATTGATTTTTCTATGCATCATGATGATATATACAACTTTTTGATGGAGACCCTTCTTTTGATTCTTTTATGCTTTTTATTATGTATTCTTAAGTGATTATGGAGTAAATTCTTCTACATCTTCTATGCATAAATTGATACACATGTTCTGAATCATGAAAATGAAATAAAGTCATCTAGGATAGATGGAAAAGCATTAACAAAGTCCATTGAGAAGGATAAGCAAGATAGACATAAAAATAACTCCTGTAGAAAAAATATGCTGAAATAATCAAGGATCTAAGTGTAGGAATCAATGAAGCATGAGAACACCTTATAATCCTTGAGATATGTATGAAAGTAATCCCAAGGTAAGGGCCCTTATAAGAATTCATACCAGGATATAATATAATCAAGGAACAATGGATGAAGGAAGTGATACACCATCTCTAAACACTACAAAAATTAAGGAAAACAAGCATGAGTGGATGGGGTTCAAAGAAATAGCAAATAATGAAAGCCCAAACTAGGTAATCAAATATGAAATGAAAGATGAACAATTAGAAATATTAGATTTGAAATCCCTAAGAAGAATAAAACATAAGGATAAACCCTAGGGGTGTAAGATAAGTGAGGTTCACCAATTTATGTAAGGAAACAAAACACCCTCACATAAGTTATCTTGGTTAAATTAAAGAAAGCAAGTAATAATAAATAAATACACTTAGATTATTTATTAAACATGTTCATAAAAATGTTCATGGAAATTAATAATAAAATAAATGTACTTAGCTCTAGATTCTAAATACATTGTGATAGATGACACTATGATTTTTCAGGTTGTAATTCATGCTCAAAACTTGGTTAGATAGCTAGTATATATATATACTGAACTCAATTTCTATAGATCTAAGTCATTTCTATGTTGCACATGGGTTTGATCTCTAACACATGGATTTGACCCTCTTCCATAGAATCGACCTAATTATCATTGGACTTAAAATTCATGTTCACCTTAGTATTTGGACTTGTGTTTGAAGACTAGCAGTGTCAACAAATACCCTTAGGATCTTTTTATACAAAGATCTTCTACATGGTTAAACTCTTAGATATGATTTAATTGACCTAAAGTTAAACAATTCAATCAAATGTACACATCAAGTAATCATGCAAAATACTTAGAATACTGATGTTGATGTCATGCTAATACTATGTGCTAATGCAATGTGTGTTTTTCCTCTTGCTAACTGATTCCTCGATTGTCACAATGAATTAACACCCTAGCATGCAAGTTTAAAAATTTAACTCTCAAGTTAATGTAAATAACAACTAATTGGAACAAAGTTAGCTTAGGCCTAAGATAAAATTTAAAATTTAAAATCAAAAGGTTATTTTTGTGTTGTAGATTTGAATCAGGGTCATTTCCACAATAAAACAAACAAGGCTAAAAAATGTAACATCTGTAGATTCACTTGTGGGACCTCTTGAATATGTTTTATTTAACACCAACATGACTCCTTGGAAGTAATAGTCAACAACATGAAACTAACACATAGCTTCCTACCCACTTGTAAAATTGAACACAAACGTACCAAGCAACATTCTAGCTAACATCGATGCCAATGAAACCCCTAAAATTTTTATGAAGCTTTCATGAAGGCTCTTTTCTTCATAATACAAGAATTTATCTACTATCCTATGGATTGTTGAAGTATTCTCCTCCCTTAGTGCTATAATTTCATTCTTTTTGTGTTTCATGTGTCCATAGAGTCCAACTTATGCACGTGGATAGAAAAGTATGTCCTTGGTACATTATCATCTTTATTTGGTACAACCTTCTAGATTGCATGTAAATTTACTTTTTTGGTCTTGAGATTGAACTATGTCACTAACATTGGATCAAGGCACCATTTGTAAAACACTTGGCCTTTCATTACACCAATACATGTATATTAAACAATGCATAAATCTTTTAGTATTTTATTGAACTAGTTGTTCTTCCAAATTTACATATCTCACTACTTTGACAACATTACATCTTCAAGGACTTAAACTCAAGTAAAATATTTAAAAGGATATGCATTATTGTTTGGTTTGTATTCATGTATGAAGTGTAGTCTTCAGACTAAAATACATCATAAGGGATAACAACTAATATATCTCTGGTCTCATACATGACTTTCCTTTCTACTTAAAAAATAGGTTTCAAGTCTTTCCTAGGGTAAACCAATGCACTAAAGCTTAGTGACAAATATTGAAGCTCTCTTGTGCATAGGGTATGATTTACTATCAGGATAGGATGTGTCTATTCATTTATCTTTAATTTCCCTATAAGAAAACCTTAGGAAATACCCCCTTGGCCAATCATATAGTCATTGGTTGTATCCATGTTCTTATTGTGTAACATTATTTTATATCTTTAATTGTTGAACGTATGTGCTATAATGATTCAAAGAAATCTCTTTATCTCTCTCTCCCTTGATAAGTGTGTTCACAAAGAAAGAAAGTGTATGGAGTAGGAATGACCTAAATGTTTTATAATTGCACACATGGTATTCATTTTTATGACATAGGTATTTATATAACTTCTATTAAAATATATATGTGTTAATATATGTGCCAAATTTTGAGAGGACATGTGACTTGATGATATATCTGCTTGCATAAAAATGTACATATTTTCAAAAAAAAATAGTAGATCCAGTCTACATGTACAAAATTAAATTGTTTGAAATAGACAATTATGTGTTGAATTATACTTATAAAACCTTATTTATACCAAACTATAGTTACATTAGGATGGCCATGTTGAACCAATTCTCTATAAGATGACTGATATGTCTCACCAACATCAGTGATAACTAGTGTCTACTTTGGAAGTTGTGGAACAACATCTTGACATACACACCTACATCAAAGAAGAAATTGTATGTTGATAGGCGAGTGCAACACAACATCCCTATCTACTCCGATGTAGGTGTGTATGCTAATACATTTGTTCCATAATCCAAAGTAGACACTATCAATGATGTTGGTGAGACATATCAGCCATCAAGTGTAGATAATTGGTTCAACATGGCCATCCTAATGCAACTATAGAGGTATAAATATAAGGTTTTGTAAGTACATATTTTCAAAAAAATAGTAGATGACACATTCTACATGTACGTAAAATTAAATTGTTTGAAATAGATAATTATGTGTTGAATTATACTTACAAAACCTTATTTATACCAAGCTATAGTTGCATTAGGATGGCCATGTTGAACCAATTCTCTACAAGATGACTAATATGTCTCACCAACATCAGTGATAACTAATTTCTAAGTTTTGGAAGTTGTGGAACAACATCAACATACACACCTACATTAGAGAGAGGCATGTTGTGTTACGAGCTTAAATTACCATGGATAAGTGAGCTCAACAAGTCAGAAGCAAGAAATTGTATGCTAATAGGCAAGCGCAACACAACATCCCTATCTACTCTGATGTAGGTGTGTATGTTGATACATTTGTTCCACAACTTCCAAAGTAGACACCATCAATGATGTTGGTGAGACATATCAGTCATCACTTGTGTAGAGAATTGGTTCGACATGGCCATCCTAATGCAACTATAGAGGTCTAAATAAGGTTTTGTAAGTATAATTCAACATGTATGTGTCTATTTTGAAAACAATTTAATTTTATGTATACAAATTGTATGTATCATCTACTAATTTAAGTCATCTCTTGATTCACACATTTAAGTCAATTAATCCAAAGCATCCTTTGCTAGATATTTGAGTCACTAACATGTAGAATCACATTATTAATTAAATTATATAATATCCAAAAGAAAAATTTACCATATATCCATATTACCTCCCACTTGTTGATAAATTTTGTGGAGGCTTGACTTTTTTTTATCAGCTAAAACGAGTCCTTATATTTTGGCAAAAACACCTTCATTAAATAAGCTTTCACATATATATTAAAACCTTAATCATTGAATTGATCTATAAGCTTTTATGATTCTCCAATGCCTTCTACTACCATCTCTTTTTCTCTATAAAGTTTCAAAATCTTACAAGAATTCTAGTTGATAAAAAATGAGATTTATGGCTTTGATAACATGTTAAAATATTGTATAAAATGTTCTTGTATTGTATATTGTGTGTATTTTGTACTACTTATTCTCTTTCTTGTTTTCTTATTTATATATAATATATTTATACATATGAGAACTATGAATTTCTACATGCACATGATGTATCTCTAGATGTCTAATTTTGCACATATTTTATCTAGTTCCAGAGATCTTTGACTACATCACACATGACAAATTATGCACCAGTTCCACCTCAGGAACTATTTGCATGAACTAATAATGAGATCGATAGATTGAGAGTTTCCATAAATGATGGTGCAAACATGATAATATATAAGGATACTTGTAAGTCCATAATGGAAAGCCTAGAAAAAAATAGAGATAAAATTTGAGACATAGGTGCTTATTCCCCTGATGCTATAGTTGTTATTCTTTCTCACATGTGGGAAGAAGTTTGTGGTGATGTTCCCCTTTCTCATGTTCAGAGTGTAGTGACCAAAGAAACCATTAAATCCCAATGTTTTCCATTCTATCAGGATAAGGCAAAGGTGAAGGGATACCTGGTAACTAGATGTGTTGATGGTGATATGGCCAAATTGATCTACCCTCGATTTCTTGCTATCTTTGGTCATTATCCAAATAATGATCAAATTCCCTTATATTTTGCACAACAGTTGTATGTTGAGGTTCATTTGGGCCTCAAAGTCAACTACTATGGCATTCCTCCATATTGTGGTCAGGGTCCTTGTAGGCTTGATGGTAGGGATGCTTATCGTTAATCTGATCAGGCGGCCCCAACGTATAGGGCATTGGTTGGTGAGAGGAATCCTGCTATCTCCCTAGTCATAGCCCCCTCAGCAGATCATGTTGTCATTGCTTCCCAAAGGGAAGCAATTGACAGTGTTGGTGATATTGTAGTTGCCACCACTATGATAGCTACTAATTGGGTGGGTCAATTTTTGATGGCACAATGTCCACAATCTAGAGCTTCATTTACAACACAGTGTACTAGCACTCACTATGATCCTTATGCTATGGCAGTTATCCCTACACCTACATAGTTGGATGGTCTCACAGGGGAGATAGCACATAACACTTTACATTATTTTGTGGAGGATCTCTTGGAGGCATATGCATTCATTGCATCAGAGCTAGGGATCTCGATAGATCAAGTTAGAGATTATCTAGCTATGTCTCTTCATTCACATTCAAGATCTCGTCATTCTGACCACCCTGCTAGGCCCAGCACTAGTGCACATCAAGATCCACCTACAAATCATTTTGTTACTGCATAGGCTAGTGATCCTTCAGATCATGACCTTGAGAGGATGTAGTCTACAGGTTTTATGGAGATGTTGATGCACTCAGATTCTATATCGATGCCATCTCAGTTTGTTAGTCCCCTTCGCTCATCATTACTACGACATGAGAGGGCTCAGATAGATACATGAGATCATTTGGATGATTTAGTGGAGGTGGACATTGCAGAGGGCTCAGATCCTGTGCTACCAGGTGATATGCAAGTATGTATGTGTATCTATAAGATATATGTACATGTGTGCATGTGCATGTTCAATTCATTTTTTAAAAATTATTTAGATTTTATTTTTAACTAAATGATGTATATATATATATAGATGGAGATCCCTCATGTTACTCCTAGCCTAAGGTCAAACCGTATACATCAGTGAGATTCTGTTGATGATGTTGTTGTTAGTGGACATGTAAGTTTTGTATACATGTATATATATATAGATAGATATATATCTATTTATAATAAATTACATATACATTTTTAAATAGTTCTATATATCTAGATGAAATGTATTTAACACATTGTACTTGATTTTATCTCGAGGACTCAACACATCCATTGGAATAGGATTCTCATTCAGAGGGTCGCTCAACTAGGAGTCGACATGACGATTAGGCTGCAGCCACCTAGAGACCTCCATTTGATGTTGCATCTAGACATTTCCATTTATATATGTTTGATGTGTTGACATTTCTAGGACTTGATTACATGTACATGTGTTTGATGATTTATGTTTACACTATATTAACATTTCCAGGACTTGGTTACATACACATGTTTGATGATTTATGTTTGATATATATTGACATTTCTAGGACTTGATTACATATATGTTTGATGATTTATGTTCAAGATATATTGACATTTCCAGTCCGACTTGATTACATACACATGTTTGATGATTTATGTTTGATATAAATTGACATGTGCACATTTACACCATGACTTGATTACATACATTTGATGATTTAAAAATGTTATAAAATGTATGTATTTACTTGATGTGAACTAATAGTTAGTCTTTACTCCTTTCACTACTCTTAGTGTTTATACAAGAAAATGAAAGTTTACTAGGGATTTAACAAATCTTAGGGCCTACATTTGCTAGCTCATTGATATTTTTGGTTAGTCTACTATTGTAGTAGAACTTCTTAAAAGATTTCCACCAATATCATATGGGCTATCTATTCATTTTTAGATTAGTTCTTGAATATTTTCTCATGTGAATAATTTGAATCTTTGAGTTGTATTTGAGTGAAAGTGCAGCAAGACTGGTAGGATATCACATGCATTTTTGGTTCTATGTCTTAGATTTACATAAATGTTTTCTCACTACTTTATGGTTTCACTCTATTGGCCATGAATCAAGACATCAGTCATATTCTTAGCCATTTGATCAATCTTTAAGTAATAAATCATATATAATTTTCAATGTTCTAACAAATTATTCATAATAATGTTTTACTAGTATGCATAAACTCAACACTAAATGATTTTTCCATGTCCTTTGAGAGATAGAATTTTTGAGTCATTTTAGAGAGTTATGCATGTTTCTAGGTTACAAGTTATAAGTGAGGTAAGTAATCATAAGAGTTTTATATTTGGGGATACATGAATTTATTTTTACATCTAATTTGTACCATAATTTGTTGATTAATCTGCTTCACTAAGAGATCTATGGTCTAAAAGACTATTAAGAGAAGTATTAAAGGCATGCATCTCCCATTGGTAAAGTACATCCATACCAAATATCATACCAATAAGAAATTAGACTAATTATTACACACAAAGCACTCCACTATCTAGTGATATAATATACCAAGTTAGTTCATAGCTCTTAGTCACAAATATCCTAGCTTTAGTGACAAAATAGAAATCATAATTAGTGCATCTACACCCTATGAGGCCCTTTGCCCATTCAAAGAACTAAAACGCATATCTTTGTAGTCTTACTTATAAGGAGACAATATTTATGTATGATGGTTAAGGAATTAAAGTAGGTGACGTCAGTTGGAATCATCGAAGAAACACCCAAGTCCTCTCAACCCATAACAACACAGACATACAATCACAAATGCTTTTATATCTCGAAATCTATAATCTAGCTATGACTGATTTTTCTATATAATCAATAATTGTGTAGTACCTAATAAAAGAATCAATGCCTAAAGAAATAAAAATAATAAAGAAAACAAAAAATACATTTCAAATCAAAGTTTTCTTCTTTTTCTTGCTTTCCTTTTTCTCAATCCTATCTCATGAATTCTCCAAAATAAGAATATAATATTTAAAGATAACAATTTTATTTCAAGTAAATAAAAAAAAAATTGAATAATCATTTCCTATTTACAACTAAAGATAAAAATCTTTACATTATTTCCCTTTTCCAATCATGAAATAAGTATAATTATCAGGTTCTAACTAAATAATTAATAAATAAAAATCTATGTATTAATAAATAATTCACCACCATAATTATTTATTATAATATGAATTCTATAATTTTCAAAAATCAAATAAATAATTAAACCCAAATAATTATTTACTTCCTATTGATTAATTATTTATTTCCTATTAATTATTTATTACAAACTCCTCCCATAGAACCTTTACCTGCATGATTATTCTATTGTGAAGATGAACATCTCTATGGTCAAGAATACTAATGGGATCAACATGGAATTACCCCTTGCAATCCACTTGAACAACCTGCCAATTAGTCATATGAGAGGAATCATAAATATACTTTTTTAGCAAAAAAATATCAAATACATCATGTACCCTAGAGAGAGAGATGGTGGTGAAGAAAGCTGATATGCCACTAGACTAATCTTCGAGCTAAGATCCTGAATGGACCCACAAACGGCAGTGCCAATTTGGAAGCCTTTCCAAATTTTATCAAAAAAATTATGTGGCTGAACTCTAAGAAACACCTTATCTCCCACTACAAATTCCCTAGCAACCCTCTTAAGATTTGCATAACTCTTTTGTCGATTTAATGCTTCCTTCAACCTCTCCGTGATGATATGAATTTGTCTATCAGAATCCTAGAGCATATTGGACTCAAACACATCCTGATTCTCTAAGTTGTCCCATCCAACAAAGTCCTACACTTTCTTCTATATAAAGCTTCAAATGGTGCCAATTTAAGCGATGCATGGTAAAAATCATTATACACAAATTCAACTAAAGGAAGGTAGTCTTCCCACTTCCTCTATTGATCCATACAATACATTCTTAGCATGTATTCCATCACCTGATTAACTCTTTTAGTTTTACGATCTATCTCTAGATGATTTAGAAAGAACTAAAATTCAACTTTCAACAAAAGTTTGCCATGAGAGTTCCCCAAAATATAGAAGTAAACAACTTATCCTTATCAAAGATAATCACCTATAGAACCCCATACAATCATACAACCTCTTTGATAAACATTTTTGCTACAGTCTATACACCATCCTTCACATTTCCTAGGATGAAATGTGCAACTTTAGTCAACTTGTCCACAACTACCAAGATAGAATCATGGTGACATTTAGTCTTTGGTAGAGCTACAACAAAATCCATAGAAATAAAAGACCACTTGTGAAAAAGGTACATCATGAGGATATAATTATCCACTTGGATACATTCTATGCTCTACTTTAAATACCATTTGACATTTTAAACACAATGAATTATAGACATGTCTTTTGGCACACATAGGTGATCTAGAATCTCTCACAACCACATAGTACTTCATTCAATGCTTTCACTTGTATTATGCATCTACTATCAATTTATAGAGGCAATTGTTAGAGTTTGGCCCAAATGTGTTTCAATTCCAAATGGTGGCTCACTTGAATATGAGGGACTTTAATGAGTGAGTTGTTCTTTAAACCATTTCACAACATGAGAGTTGATATTGGAGTTGAAAAATAAATCTTTATTCAAAACTTGGAGAGAATTATAAATGCACATCATGCACATAATTATGTACATTTGTCTTTTTAATTAAACTACATGTTTTTCCCTTTTAAGAAAAAAATAATGAGTTGATATCTACCTAAAAATAGGAAAAATTGAAAGTTCAAAGAAACATAATATGAAAACTAGACTTTACAAAAATAAGAACTGAGATAGAACTTTACAACTTGAGAACTTGGAGCTCGTAAATTTTGAAGAAGTTCTTGATTTAGACACTAGTGCACTAGTGTTGCAATCCATAAAAATTTGCAATTTTTGTAGTCATCAATAATCACTATTGTTATATAATCACAAATTTACAAATAACTGCAATTAAAGTAATTCTTTTCCCAATAAATTAACACACACAATTTAATCAATTTGGCTAAGGAATGAAGCTCAAATAATATAAATCAATTCATAATTTGAGATAAAATATCACAATTTGTTAAATGCAAGATAACAATTAAATATAAATATTCTTTCACACATGTCTAGAAGCATGTACAGGTAAATCACAAAAACTCCTCATTAAGAAAATATATAAACTAGAAATAAATACAAATGCAAACTAGGAGATATAATAAACACATTTAATGAGAACATGTACACAAATTAAACTAGTTTATTTATAATACATGGGTCTATCTAATTGACATCAATTTGGATCAAGTGATAATTTCATAGGTAGATCAACAAAATAAATCTCATTATAACTTGAATCAAGTGAGACAGGGAAGATACACAGAACATATAAATGCCCAAACTAAAAAAGTGTTGAACACTAAATATAAAAGTAATTTGAATTAAATAGTAAGTTTCTAAGTCTGGATCTCCTAAGAACATCTAGAAATTAACTTACACCAATGTGTAACTTCAAGATCTCACTAATTTTATAAACTGTAACTAAAACAATGGAGTTCAAACAAGTTAAATTAGATATAAGTTCTCATTCAAACATCTGGTTCAGCCCACTCTTCAATAACATGTAATATTTTTTGATGATCGTCACTATCTAGTCTCCATTTTTTTTGTCCACGTGCATGTGGAACTGGATGAAGATGTAGGGCGGTAGCAATTACTAGGTGACTATACTAATATACCTTTTTCTTAGGTTGATAGTCAATAAAATGTATCCCATGTTGAACAATTTTGACTTGTTTAAGATATGTCCCTTGCACTACAACTAAACCTGCACGATAAACAACATGAACCAACTTGGTAAGACATGTGCACGTAACATTTTCACTCAACCTAGGTATTATAATATAATGTAAAACTGTTTAATGTACATGTGTACATGTATATATAAATTTAAATGTGACCCACCTATGGGAAACACCATTTCATCGGTTGTTTCAGGTCGTGTTAGCTTCTTCCTGTCTTCTGTGCAACACATTAAATAATAACTAACACCTTCTATGTTTCCAGGCTCTGCTATGACTGCAAAAACATCTCCTAGAGTACACACCAAATTTACATGGTTCAAAATTTGTAAAAAAATTAGAATTGTCTAGACTTTATAATCATTAAATTTAACTCATCAAAGTACTAAACTAAATAAATAACTATGTACATGTGTTATAAATTTACATTAAATTTATCAAACTATACACATACACACATACATACCTTTTCTAATCAATCCTAAAATATGGTCATAATCAATTGAAATCAAAGGAATGTCTTCAAAGTCTTCATCCTCATCTTTGTCGTATGTGTCAGAAACGACTAATGGCACTGCATTCCATTCACTAACATATCCACGTTGTTGGTTGTTGCATGCCTCAAAGTTTTCCAAAATGCACTCATCACAGAAACAAGAGTATTCCCTCATGTACAATTTCTATCCATGGCGATCATCTATACTCATTACACAATGCAAAGATCTTGTTTTGTCTACCCTCTTGCATCCATGCTTCGATCTTCTATCCACACCTAGATGTACATAAAAATTATAAAAAATTTACATATATATAAATTTAATAGAAATTCATTTAAAATAATTGAATTTACTACATTTAAAATTTAAACTTAAATACAAATTCAAACATACACATGTATATATATAAATTAAATAATTGGGTAAGTGCAAGAAGATGGGGGGCCAAAAAGTGGCCAAATTAATTTCAAAAAAAAAAAGGTCAAAACACGAGCGCGTTATAACGCGCTCGCGTTATGACTTGGTAATGATGAGCCTCAGGCTCGTCAAAACCAAGCCATAACGCGATCGCGTTATAATGCGAGCGCGTTATAACATGAGCGCGTTATAACGCGCTCGCGTTATTCTTTTCTTTGCATTTTTCCTTCTCTACAAAAGTTTGTGCTGTTTTTCATGTTTTAAATAACGCGAGCGCGTTATGTTAAACTTAAATTTTTTTATGTTTAAGGCTATTAATCATGTATGTATGTATGCCTATATGTATGTATGTATGTATGTATGTATGCCTATATGTATGTATGTATCTATGTATGCCTATATGTATGTATGTATCTATGTATGCCTATATGTATGTATGTATAGTGTCGAGGGTAGAGGAGGGTAGAGATGGGAGTGAGCCAGATAGGGGAGGAGAGGGGTGGATAAGGATTGAGTGATTAAGGTTTAAGGTTAAGGGTTGAGCATTTAGGGATAGGATTTAGAGTTTAGAGATAAGGGATTAGAGTTTAGGACCTTGAGGGATTAGGGTTTAGGGTTGAGGCTTTAGGGATAGTGTTTAGGGTTAAGGGTCGAGGGATTAGGGTTAAGGTAGAGTGTTGAGGGTAGAGGGATTAGGGATAGGGTTTAGGGTTGAAAGTTTAGGGTTGAGGGATTAGGGTTTAAGGTATAGTTTAGTAGTTCTTGTGGATAGAGCCAGTAAACAATGGGAGATTATTTGCCTATTTCATAACAATATACCTCCCCCTTAAACCCCGAACCCTAATCCCTCAACCCTCAACCCTAATCCATCATCCCTCAACTCTAATCCCTCATCCCTAAACCCTAAATGCTATCCCTATTCGTAAACCCTCAACAGACTCGATACTATACCTTAAACCCTAATCCCTTATCCCTAAACCCTCCAACCCTATCCCTAATCCTTACACCCTCCACACTCTACTTTAACCCTAATCCCTTGAACCTCAACCCTATCCCTAAACCCTTGACCCTCGAACCTCAACCCTCAACCCTTGACATCAAACCCTAATCCCTTAACCCTTAACTCTGATCCCTCAACTCTCAACCCTAACCCTAAACCCTAAACACTAAACCCTCAACCCTCAACGTCAAATCCTAATCCCTCAACCCTTCACTCTAATCCCTCAACCCTAAACCCTATCCCTAAACCCTCAACACTATACCTTAAACCCTAATCCCTCAACCCTAACCCTAAACCTTGTCCCTAAACCCTAATCCGTCAACCCTCAACCCTAATCCATCATCCGTCATCCCTTAACTCTAATCCCTCATCCCTAAACCCTAAATGCTATCCCTATTCCTAGACCCTCAACAGGCTCGATACTATACCTTAAACCCTAATCCCTCTACCCTTGACACTCTTATTTAACCCTAATCCGTTGACCATTAACCCTATCCCTCAACCTCAACCCTCAACCCTCAACCCTCAACTCTCAACATTAAACCCTAATTCATCAACCCTAAACCCTAATCCCTCAAACCTAAACCCTATCCCTAAACCATCAACCCTCAACACTATACCTTAAACCCTAATCCCTATCCCTCAACCCTTAACCCTTAAAACTTAAACCCTATCCCTACACCCTCAACACTTGACACTATATCTTAAGCCTTAAACCCTCATCCTTAAAGCCTCAACCCTTAATCCTTAAACCTTCAACCCTAAACCCTATCCCTAATCCCTCTACCCTTGACACTCTAACCCTAACCTTGTCATTAAATGCTAATCTGTCAACCCTAAACTCTAATCCTAAACCCTCAACCCTCAAAACTATACCTTAAACCCTAATCCCTCAACCCTCAACCCTAAACCTTATCCCTAAACCCTAATCCCTCAACCCTCAACCCTAATCCATCATCCCTCAACTCTAATCCCTCATCCCTAAACCCTAAATGCTATCCCTATTCCTAAACCCTCAACAGACTCGATACTATACCTTAAACCCTAATCCCTTATCCCTAAACCCTCCAACCCTATCCCTAATCCTTACACCCTCCACACTCTACTTTAACCCTAATCCCTTGAACCTCAACCCTATCCCTAAACCCTTGACCCTCAAACCTCAACCCTCAACCCTCGACGTCAAACCCTAATCCCTTAACCCTTAACTCTGATCCCTCAACTCTCAACCCTAACCCTAAACCCTCAACCCTCAACATCAAATCCTAATCCCTCAACCCTTCACTCTAATCCCTCAACCCTAAACCCTATCCCTAAACCCTCAACACTATACTTTAAACCCTAATCCCTCAACCTGAACCCTAAACCTTGTCCCTAAACCCTAATCCCTCAACCCTCAACCCTAATCCGTCATCCGTCATCCCTCAACTCTAATCCCTCATCCCTAAACCCTAAATGCTATCCCTATTCCTAGACCCTCAATAGGCTCAATACTATACCTTAAACCCTAATCCCTCTACCCTCGACACTCTTATTTAACCCTAATCCCTTGACCATTAACCCTATCCCTCAACCTCAACCCTCAACCGTCAACCCTCAACCCTCAACACTTAACTCTAAACATTAAACCCTAATTCATCAACTGTAAACCCTAATCCCTCAAACCTAAACCCTATCCCTAAATCATCAACCCTCAACACTATACCTTAAACCCTAATCCCTATCCCTTAACCCTTAAAACTTAAACCCTATCCCTATACCCTCAACACTTGACACTATATCTTAAGCCTTAAACCCTCATCCCTAAAGCCTCAACCCTCAATTCTTAAACCTTCAACCCTAAACCCTATC
The DNA here is from genome assembly GCA_027924645.1 of Cunninghamia lanceolata. Classification (NCBI taxonomy): domain Eukaryota; kingdom Viridiplantae; phylum Streptophyta; class Pinopsida; order Cupressales; family Cupressaceae; genus Cunninghamia; species Cunninghamia lanceolata. The sequence continues at coordinate 4,351,406 of BSBN01000433.1, read as the reverse complement.
CCTAATCCCTCTACCCTCGACACTCTAACCCTAACCTTGACATTAAACACTAATCTGTAAACCCTAAACCTTAATCTGTCAACCCTAAACCCTCAACCCTCAACACTATACCTTAAACCCTAATCCATCAACCCTAAAACCTAATCCATCAACCCTCAACCCTAAACACTATTAATAAACCCTCAACCCTTGACACTATACCTTAAACCCTAATCCCTCAACCCTCAACCCTAATACCTCAACCCTAATCCCTCATCTCCAAACCCTAAACTCTATCCCTATTCCTAAACCCTCAACCCTCGATACTATACCTTAAACCCTAATCCCTTATCCCTAAACCCTAAACACTATCCCTCAACCCTTAACCCTTAAAAATTAAACCCTAAAACCTATCCATAAACCCTCGATGCTCAACACTATATTTTAAAACCCAATCCCTTAACCCTCAGCCATAAAGCCTCAACCCTCAATCGTTAAACCTTCAACCCTAAACCCTATCCCTAATCCCTCTACCCTCAACATTCTACTTTAACCCTAATTCCTTGACCATCAACCCTATCCCTAAACCCTCAACCCTTAACCCTCAACTCTCAACATTAAACCCTAATCTGTCAACCCTAAACCCTAATCCGTCAACCCTAAACCCTAATCCCTCAACCCTAAATCCTATCCCTAAACCCTAACCCTCAACACTATACCTTAAACCATAATCCCTCAACCCTAAACCCTAACCCTTATCCCTAAACCCTCAACCCTCAACATCAAATCTTAATCCCTCAACCCTTCACTCTAATCCCTCAACCCTAAACCCTATCCCTAAACCCTCAACACTATACCTTAAACCCTAATCCCTCAACCCAAACCCTAAACCTTGTCCCTAAACCCTAATCCCTCAACCCTCAACCCTAATCTGTCATCCGTCATCCCTCAACTCTAATCCCTCATCCCTAAACCCTAAATGCTATCCCTATTCCTAGACCCTCAACATGCTCGATACTATACCTTAAACCCTAATCCCTCTACCCTTGACACTCTTATTTAACCCTAATCCCTTGACCATTAACCCTATCCCTCAACCTCAACCCTCAAATGTCAACCCTCAACCCTCAACACTCAACTCTAAACATTAAACCCTAATTCATCAACCGTAAACCCTAATCCCTCAAACCTAAACCCTATCCCTAAATTATCAACCCTCAACACTATACCTTAAACCCTAATCCCTATCCCTTAACCCTTAAAACTTAAACCCTATCCATACACCCTCAACACTTGACACTATATCTTAAGCCTTAAACCCTCATCCCTAAAGCCTCAACCCTCAATTCTTAAACCTTCAACCTTCAACCCTATCTCTAATCCCTCTACCCTTGAAACTCTAACCCTAACCTTGACATTAAACACTAATCTGTCAACCCTAAACCCTAATCTATCAACCCTAAACCCTCAACCCTCAACACTATACCTTAAACCCTAATCCATCAACCCTCAACCCTAAACACTATTAATAAACCCTCAACCCTTGACACTATACCTTAAACCCTAATCCCTCAACCCTCAACCCTAATACCTCAACCCTCAACCCTAATCCCTCATCCCCAAACCCTAAACTCTATCCCTATTCCTATACTCTCAACCCTCGATACTATACCTTAAACCCTAATCCCTTATCCCTAAACCCTAAACACTATCCCTCAACCCTTAACCCTTAATAATTAAACCCTAAAACCTATCCATAAACCCTCGATGCTCAACCCTATATTTTAAACCCCAATCCCTTAACCCTCAGCCATAAAGCCTCAACCCTCAATCGTTAAACCTTCAACCCTAAACCCTATCCCTAATCCCTCTACCCTCAACACTCTACTTTAACCCTAATCCCTTGACCATCAACCCTATCCCTAAACCCTCAACCCTCAACCCTCAACTCTCAACATTAAACCCTAATCTGTCAACCCTAAACCCTAATCCGTCAACCCTAAACCCTAATCCGTCAACCCTAAATCCTATCCCTAAACCCTAAACCCTCAACACTATACCTTAAACCATAATCCCTCAACCCTAAACCCTAAACCCTATCCCTAAACCCTCAACACTATACCTTAAACCCTAATCCCTCAACCCTAACCCTAAACCTTGTCCCTAAACCCTAATCCCTCAACCCTCAACCCTAATCCGTCATCCGTCATCCCTCAACTCTAATCCCTCATCCCTAAACCCTAAATGCTATCCCTATTCCTAGACCCTCAATAGGCTTGATACTATACCTTAAACCCTAATCCCTCTACCCTCGACACTCTTATTTAACCCTAATCCCTTGACCATTAACCCTATCCCTCAACCTCAACCCTCAACCGTCAACTGTCAACCCTCAACACTCAACTCTAAACATTAAACCCTAATTCATCAACCGTAAACCCTAATCCCTCAAACCTAAACCCTATCCCTAAATCATCAACCCTCAACACTATACCTTAAACCCTAATCCCTATCCCTTAACCCTTAAAATTTAAACCCTATCCCTATACCCTCAACACTTGACACTATATCTTAAGCCTTAAACCCTCATCCCCAAAGCCTCAACCCTCAATTCTTAAACCTTCAACCCTAAACCCTATCCCTAATCCCTCTACCCTCGACACTCTAACCTTAACCTTGACATTAAACACTAATCTGTCAACCCTAAACCCTAATCTGTCAACCCCAAACCCTCAACCCTCAACACTATACCTTAAACCCTAATCCATCAACCTTAAAACCTAATCCATCAACCCTCAACCCTAAACACTATTAATAAACCCTTAACCCTTGACACTATACTTTAAACCCTAATCCCTCAACCCTCAACCCTAATACCTCAACCCTCAACCCTAATCCCTCATCCCTAAACCCTAAACTCTATCCCTATTCCTAAACCCTCAACCCTCGACACTATACCTTAAACCCTAATCCCTTATCCCTAAACCCTAAACACTATCCCTCAACCCTTAACCCTTAAAAATTAAACCCTAAAACCTATCCATAAACCCATGACGCTCAACACTATATTTTAAACCCTAATCCCTTAACCCTCAGCCCTAAAGCCTCAACCCTCAATCGTTAAACCTTCAACCCTAAACCCTATCCCTAATCCCTCTACCCTCAACACTCTACTTTAACCCTAATCCCTTGACCATCAACCCTATCCCTCAACCCTCAACTCTCAACCCTCAACTCTCAACATTAAACCCTAATCTGTCAACCCTAAACCCTAATCTGTCAACCTTAAACCCTAATCCCTCAACTCTAAATCCTATCCCTAAACCCTCAACCCTCAACACTATACCTTAAACCATAATCCCTCAACCCTAAACCCTAAACCCTCAACCCTAAACCCTATCCCTAAACCCTCAACACTATACCTTAAACCCTAATCCTTCAACCCTAACCCTAAACCTTGTCCCTAAACCCTAATCCCTCAACCCTCTACCCTAATCCGTCATCTGTCATCCCTCAACTTGAATCCCTCATCCCTAAACCCTAAACGCTATCCCTATTCCTAGACCCTCAATAGGCTCAATACTATACCTTAAACCCTAATCCCTCTACCCTCGACACTCTTATTTAACCCTAATCCCTTGACCATTAACCCTATCCCTCAACCTCAACCTCAACCCTCAACCCTCAACCCTCAACACTCAACTCTAAACATTAAACCCTAATTCATCAACCGTAAACACTAATCCCTCAAACCTAAACCCTATCCCTAAACCATCAACCCTCAACACTATACCTTAAACCCTAATCCCTATCCCTTAACCCTTAAAACTTAAACCCTATCCCTATACCCTCAACACTTGACACTATATCTTAAGCCTTAAACCCTCATCCCTAAAGCCTCAACCCTCAATTCTTAAACCTTCAACCCTAAACCCTATCCCTAATCCCTTTACCCTCGACACTCTAACCCTAACCTTGACATTAAACACTAATCCGCCAACCCTAAACCCTAATCCGTCAACCCTAAACCCTCAACACTCAACACTATACCTTAAACCCTAATCCATCAACCCTAAAACCTAATCCATCAACCCTCAACCCTAAACACTATTAATAAACCCTCAACCCTTGAAACTATACCTTAAACCCTAATCCCTCAACCCTCAACCCTAATACCTCAACCCTCAACCCTAATCCCTCATCCCTAAACCCTAAACTCTATCCCTATTCCTAAACCCTCAACCCTCGACACTATACCTTAAACCCTAATCCCTTATCCCTAAACCCTAAACACTATCCCTCAACCCTTAACCCTTAAAAATTAAACCCTAAAACCTATCCATAAACCCTTGATGCTCAACATTATATTTTAAACCCCAATCCCTTAACCCTTAGCCCTAAAGCCTCAACCCTCAATCGTTAAACCTTCAACCCTAAACCCTATCCCTAATCCCTCTACCCTCAACACTCTACTTTAACCCTAATCCCTTGACCATCAACCCTATCCCTAAACCCTCAACCCTCAACCCTCAACTCTCAACATTAAACCCTAATCCGTCAACCCTAAACCCTAATCCGTCAACCCTAAATCATATCCCTAAACCCTCAACCCTCAACACTATACCTTAAACCATAATCCCTCAACCCTAAATCCTAAACCCTATCCCTAAACCCAACAAAACTACTTTGCCTTATGTTAGGTTGTTAAACCCATCATTTTTGACACTCTTCTCTTAAAGATATTTGAGTTGCAAGAATATGTCAGAAAAATGGCTATGAACTTTTTTAATGTTAGTAATGTTATATGGCATGTTTTTCTGGCCCATTTTGGGTTCATTATGCCAATAGGTGTACACACTATGAGAAAAGCTTTGCATATGGTACATCCACAGTGAGTAATTAACAGTTGAAATCAGAAGGATGATCATTATGAGAAAAGGTTTGCATTGGGGTACATCTATGTTTCTTGTTGTGCACCCCGCACTTAGGGGAGGTATATTGTTATGAAACAAGCAAATAATCTCCCATTGTTTACTGCCTCTATCCACAAGAACTACTAAACTATACCTTAAACACTAATCCCTCAACCCTAAACTTTCAACCCTAAACCCTATCCCTAATCCCTCTACCCTCAACAGTCTACCTTAACTCTAATCCCTCGGCCCTTAACCCTAAATGCTATCCCAAAAGCCTCAACCCTAAACCCTAATCCCTCAAGGTCCTAAACTCTAATCCCTTATCCCTAAGCTCCAAATCCTATCCCTAAATGCTCAACCCTTAACCTTAAACCTTAATCACTCAATCCTTATCCACCCCTCTCCTCCCCTATCTGGCTCACTCCCATCTCTACCCTCCTCTACCCTCGACACTATACATACATACATATAGGCATACATAGATACATACATACATATAGGCATACATAGATACATACATACATATAGGCATACATACATACATACATACATACATATAGGCATACATACATACATGATTAATAGCCTTAAACATAAAAAATTTAAGTTTAAAGTAACGCGCTCGCGTTATTTAAAACATGAAAAACAGCACAAACTTTTGTTGTAAAGGAAAAATGCAAAGAAAATAATAACGCGAGCGCGTTATAACGAGAGCGCGTTATAACGCGCTCGCGCTATGTCTTGCTTTGGGAATCCCAAGCCTTGGGCTTGGGATTTGCTTTGGATTTCTAACCCAAAGGCTTGGAGTGCCTTATGAACAGTAACAGACGTGTTTTTCCATATTCTTCAAGATTTTAGATAATTTTGTTCGTGCTAACCCTCAGATTTGCACGTGTTTCAAGGTCAAACAAATCAAACACCTGGGTAATGTTAGGCTTTCTCTTAGCTATCTGACGATGTAATTTTTTTCACATTTTAACAATGTTAAGCCTTTCATCTTTAATTTTTTTTGTTTGTGTATCCGTTTTTGGGCAAAAACCACTGTTTGGTCTTTTTTTCATTGTAAATTAACTATTCATTGAAATTTCAAAAAAATTACATATTTAGAAACTAGACTCCATTCTACAAATATTAAAAAAAAAAAATTGATTTTTGATTAGTTTTCAAAATTTATAGGGGTAGCACGGCCAAAATTCTGTTTTTTAGGATGTGTCCACTTTGAAAATTAGTAAAAAATCAAATATTCATCAAATAATTATTAGAAAAATCGGGCATAAACTACATGCTATTAGCTAATTTCTCACTGAAGCGATTTTAAAAATACCAAAAAAAAGTTGACCTTTTGAGGGAGCCACAAAACATGCTATGTTATGTTTTTTTGACAGAAACAACACCAATTTCTGTGGCTCCCTCTTTTGAACCCCTTAATCTATGCCATTTTCAAAAAATAATAGTAGTTTAGAAAGTAGACTCAGAGCACTACGAACATTGTTTTGGTTGCATCTCCAAATTTTGAGTGTAACTATGCTCAATTTCTCATCCAAGGCCAGTATTTCCTGATTTCAGAAAAAAAGTGGCCACTTAAGACCCCTTTTTGGCCCCCCATCTTCCTGCACTTACCCAATTTAAAGTTTGAAATTTTCATTTACGTAAATTTTATATATACATCCCTGATATCTCCCAATACACTCTATGTGGGATGTATTGATTCATTCCTGAAGATGTGTCAATCTCATTTGATGAAAAGTGTTTCTTACACCATTCAACAACATCATATGCATTGTCTATACGACCTCTCGAATAACTCATTTGATGCTTTCTTAGAGAACGTTTGATGCAAGCTCCTGTGCCATTATGTTCACCCTTTCCATGCCCACTCTCAAAGAAACTCCAAACATGTATTTTGTAATTTTGATGATATCTACATATTGCATAAAATGGTCATGATGATTTGAATTGTGCCGCACATCCATCTGACCATACAAAATGCTTTTCAATTTTTACACACCTGTTTGCCAAATTCTAAAAAAAATTGTAAAGCAATGTTGTACAAAAAGTGTGTCATGCTCTTTATCATCACTAATATAAAAGTGATATTCTTTCTTAATGACTCATTCATCATTTGTACTCTCAACATCATCCAAATCCAATTGTGCATGTCGATAACACACATGCACCATAATAGTGATCTACTTTGAAAAGTAATAATCTGATTGAATCTCTTTTTGATGTACAAAAGACTAATTTTTTGAAAGTCAACTACTGATAGAACTATTCTAGGTGGGAAAGTATCTCTTAATGTTTAAAACTGTTGTGCTTGCCACCTAGCAAAAAAGGCATGTTGTATGTACGGTTGTATCAATTTTTTAAAATTTTCCATAAATGTTCCAATAGGTATCTCCTCTTCTACATAGTTTAACCTTGTGGATTCTTTCCCAAATTTTGTTTGAAACTTTACATACTTGTAACTCTTACACTTTACTGTCTTTGTTGGGTTAGTATCTTCGTTTCTCAAAGGTAATTTAGCCAAATTTCCACATGTTTCACAAAGTCCTTTTATGCAGTTTATTTGATCAATTGCATTATCACATAAGATGGATTTATGAAAAGACTTACTTGTTTAGGAGGTGCATTTTGAAAATCATCACTTTCTTCTCTCATCTTTCGAAACACCTGATAGTAGAGATCAATTCAATATGATAATGAAAACAACAAGTTTCAAAAGCCTTGTTTATCTTCACATAATATGTCTTTAACCTTTCAAACATTGTTTGCCCAATCTTTATATCAGGATCCGAATTACAAAATTTCACATACATCTCATGTTGTGTTATGTCTAGCCAATGTTTTGTATGATGTTCATAATCATTGAGCCTAATCCTGTGTCTGATAACATCTCTACTATTTGATGATGTACGAGTATTATCTTTCCAAAAATTTGAGACCAAGTTCCTAACATCATCTTCAATCATGTTAGAATGGGGAGCTCTACCCATAATTGTCCAATTGCCTTCTAGACTATCATCCAAAACCTTTCTCATTTTCACATATTTTGTTAGTGTCTTTCTACTGATACCAATTTCAGTCAAAAGTGAAGAGAGTTTTCTTTTTCTTGATATATATGTATTTACAATACATGTCAACATCACTCTTCTTGTAGTGGCCTTATCCATTGATCGCGATTTTTCCCAACATAATATAAACCTTTTTTTACATTTTCAACATCTTTTCCTAGGTCATATGAAGCTTTCCTCTTATTCAATGTCGAATCTACACCCAACAGTTGTAATGGCTCTTTCAACTCATCACGAAGAAGTAAAAGTGATAACGGTTGGGTTTTTTCAAGTGTACCAATATGATTGAATTGAACATTGATTATTTCCTTTATAGATTTATTCATTGACCTCTTACTAGTAATTTTAGGTTGTTTGGCATATGATTTCAACTTCTCCACATCCATTTCAAGTAAATGATCTAAATTTCTATAACTTGAATTTTTTGACTTCACCTCTTTAGCTAGATTCATATCCCCATCCATATCAATAGAAGGAAGCGATCTTGACCCCTCTCCAACATGCATTGTTTGAACTTGGGCCTCCTCCCTATCTTCAACTATGTGCTCTTCAGCCTTATTTGCCCTAATATCTAAATTTGGCTCGACTCCTGCTTGAGAACTTTCTGCTTGTTTGAGCTCGTTTCTACACACAAAATACTTAAGTCAAGAGAGATCTAAAGAAAGAGCTTTAAAAAAACTTAAGTCAAGAGAGAATATAGAAGACCTATCTAAAGAAGTCCTAGTAAAGAGAAAATGAAGGATCTTTAAAAAGACTTAAGTAGAGAGAGAGAGAGGAGAGAGAGAGAGAGAGAGGAGAGAGAGAGGAGAGAGAGAGAGAGAGAGAGAGAACTTTCAAAATCTACTTGTACTTGTCAAGAGAGAGAGAGAGAGAAAGGACCTTAGAGAAAAAGGATAGAGGAGAGGGAGAGAGAGAAACAAAAAGCTTTAAAAAGACTTACTCTAGTCAAGGGAGAGAGAGAGAGAGAGAGAGAGAGAGAGAGGAGAGAGAGAGAGAGAGAGAAGAGAGAGGAGAGAGAGAGAGAGAGAGAGAGAGAGAGAGAGAGAGAGAGAGAGAGAGAGAGAGAGAGAGAGAGAGAGAGAGAGAGAGGAGAGAGAGAGAGAGAGAGAGAGAGAGAGAGAGAGAGAGAGAGAGAGAGAGAGAGAGAGAGAGAGAGAGTTATGTAGATTTAAGGAGATCTCTAGAGAGATACAAAGAAAAAACTTTAAAAAGATCTACCCAAGAGAGAGAGGAACTTATGACTAAATAACACAAGCATAATTTACTTCTAGTGTGCAAACCTATGAAGGACCCTAATACACATTCAATTGAAAAAAATATAAATTCACCTAGTTTATTTATGTTCAAAACTACAGATAACATCCTACTACATGCTAAAAACTCATCAATTAAATAGGAAAGAAAATATGCATACATAGGTCTTGTTTGTTTCTATGGTAATCTTGCTAAATTTGTTTCATGCATCTCCTATTCTCTTTCCTATGAATACTTTCTTTGAATCTTATTTTGTCTCTTTTTTTTGTCTCCCATTTTCTTCTTCAAATTTTCTTATCTCAAATCCTCTACCCAAAGTTTTCTTCTCCAAAATCTAGCTTCTTGAATAATAATGCAAATTAATCTTGCAATGATATATGAAAAAATTAAAACAAAAGAGTTCATATTTATATTGATATAATATTATTTTAAAAAAATATTAACAATTTGGTCAGTGAGAGGTTCGAACGAACGGCAGCGGTTAAATTTTTTTTAATTGACTGGGTTCAATTCAACCTTCTTTGGTAATATCATCCCATCCTTACCAATGCAAATCTGTACTTGATTGTAATTTTGTTGATGGCTCAGGAATATGTACACATTCTCCACTCTCCATATTTCTTCAGTCCTAGTACAGCAGGTACCACGCATGGACATATGCTCTCCCTTATCATTCCTTTTCTTAACAGTTCATGAACTTGTCTATTCATCTCTTCATTCTCTACAAGAGTCATTCTATGGGCTTCCTTATTTGGCAAGCTCAGCTTCTGGTATCAAATCCATTTGATGACTCCATCTTCCTCACCAATAGTAAACCTTCTAGTACATTATTATAGAGAATGTTCTTGATGTAGGAGCATCCAGTGGTGTAAGGGTAATCTTGCATCACCCAAAAAGATGTTGATTAAAAATCATTGAAGTTGTTTTCATTTATTTCCATAATTAGTGTTTTTGGTTCCATAATCTCTTGAATAACGATGTAGGACTTTCAGTTTTTCCAAACTACTAAAAATTGTAAACTACCAATTTTCGAAAGTTTAACTGTCATTTCAGGAAAGTTTGCATTTGGCATGGATGGAAGTGAAAATTTACAAGAAGCTTCGTAAATGAAATATAAGACCTTTGTCGAAGGAATTAGGCAAAGATCATCTGTGAGCTGAAAGATATTAAAGTTTTTGTTTACTTGAAAAGCCCCTAAAAATTTCTGGAATGAGATATGAGGCACTAAAACATCCATAACACCTTGAAAAGTTGATGGAAATCCATTTTATGGATTTTTGACGTCATAGTTCACATAACAAGCTTTTCAGCACTTAAAACGATTCACTCAATCGGACACCCCGGATCAAAAGTTATGCTTCTCGAAAGTTGACCTACTTTTGGAGGGAGTTGCAAATTTTGAAATTTAGCTGGAGGCCACCAAAAATGGCTATTTATGACTATTTTTAGGAACCTGGGGCAGTAGTAGAGATAAGGGGGAAAGTGTAGAGTTAAGAATAGGTGGGAAAAACAAAAACCCTAGCTGATTTGGGGCTTACAAAAGGTAGAAGATTCCAGAGCCTGGTGATATGTAGCTATAATGTGTTGTAGCCTGTGGAGGATTGATTCCTCTAATTGTAATTGAGCTTTTGCAATGTAATGAGTTGTCCAAATCAATAAAATAACATTCTATTTTATGTGTGCAATTTCTATTGTTGTGTTTTTTACGATTTACCCCCCTTCATCAAGTGGTATTAGAGCAAGGGTTCCTGAGTGTGTAGATAGATCGCCGACCGTGAGGTAGTTTACACCAGGACCTGAGGTTGTGGGTTTGCTATGGAGATCAAGATGCCCTAGACAGGAAGAAATCATATTGGGAGGAATGCTTTGATAGAAGAGGGTTTTAGAGCCCCTACAAAGGCAAATCAATGCATTACAAGAGTAGCTGTGAAGAGGGTTTGATTCGAGAACAAGAGAAGAAAGTGAAGATGAAGCTGAAAAAGATATATCTTTGGAAGAATAAGAAGTTGTAGGAGATCCTGCAGAAGTTAGGTTGTTGAGGGCCATTTCTAAGATTAGAAAGAGGCCTAGGATCAAAGTTTCTACATTCTCTCTTAGATTGAATCTGGAACAACTTATTGATTGGATCAATGACATGGAGGAGTATTTCGAGTATGAGATGTGGAAGACCCAGATCAGGTCAAGTTTGCAAAACAAAGTTGAAGGGCCATGCCAGTATTTGGTGAAGAAGGTCCAATTAGAGAGGAACAGAAGAGGAAAAGGAAAGATCACTAGATGGATCAGATGGTGGAGAAACTGAAGAAGTAGTTCATTCATGTGGACTATGAGATGGAGTTGCTAAAGAAGCTGCAAGGATTAAAGCAATGTAACAAGTCTGTCAAGAAGTATATGTTGGGAATTAAGGTGTTTCAAACTTGGTAATTCCTTTCATTGTAATGTTTGCATTTATTTTTTAATAGCCTATGTTGTAAATATTTAGAAAATCCATATAGTCATATTGTGGGATGTGGCAGGGTGATGTGTCAATCCTACATGGATTGTGACAACTTGTATTTTTGTCCTCACATGAGGAGGATAGGTATCCCACTTAGTGGTAGGAATATTCTACCATGTGTTGGCATCTTTCCATGTTGCGTAAGGAAGGTTTGACCGAAATGGTTATGACGGATTCCTATGACGAATATATGACATGTAAGAGTTAGAAATAGAAGGTTATAATATAGGTGATGACATGTGTCATGAGCATCTTTGAAGAAGGCATATTTGGGTGCCCCCAAGGTAGAATATGACATGTTGTAAGAGATATGCTATTTATAGCATGTGTATGACAGATTCTATGACGGTCGTAAGTGTCGTAAGAGCATCGTCATAGGCCCATTTTGGAAATAGGCGACCTCTTTGGGATGGGAGCTATAGATAAGTGTCAGACACATTCTACAATGTTGACCAAGTGTCCCTAGGTGTGGGTTTTTGGTCCAAGAAGCCATGTTGGACGCCTATTCCAAGATTAGGTCCAATATTGCCTTGTATTTCCTATTTATCCAGGTGCTTGGAGATGGAGTTTGTATCACAGGTTTTACAGGTACTGTTATGCTACCGGATTGACTCCAGATATGAATGTCGAAGACCATTGAAGCTTGCATTGCAAGTGTATTGTAAACTTTCTTTCAGATTTGTTAATACATTATGCAGGTTTCTGAGTGTGGGGGTTTTTCACCTGATAAGGGTTTTCCCCACCGTAAATCTTTCTCTCTTCTTCTGTCTACTTTCTGGTTTTCTTGTGTTTTACTACAATATCTCATGTTAATGGTTTAACATTGATGTAATAGTTAGGATAAAATTTGAATTTGCATAGCCCCTCTCCTCATTAGATTAGTGTAGGAAGCATTTTGTGCACACCTAGCTTCCTTTCAGTATACAGAAGAGTTTTATAAGATTACCATCAAGATAGGCCATGCAGAGGATAATAAGGAGAAGGTTAGCACATTACATTAATGGGTTGAGGGCCAAGTATTCAAGAGGAGTGGAGCCTGGTCAGAATGACCACCATAGAAGATGTGTATCTGTTTTCCCTAAAGGTGGAAGAGAAGCTAAACAAAAGATTTGAAAGCAAAGTAATGAGGAAGAGGTCAAGGCAGAAAGACTGGTGGGAGACCCTATGGAGGCCAAAATGAAGATCCAAAGAAAAGTGAAGAAGTTGGCACCAGTCGAAATCAGAGAGGAGATAATACCTACCGCCCTCGTGACCAGAATAATGGTGAACATTAAGGAAGAGGAAGAGGTAGACCTGGGCAAGGACCTAGAAGAGGGATGTTTTAGAGGAACCTATTTCCAATGTAGTGAAGGTGATCGAGCATACGAGAGCCCACAACATCAAGGAAGGATGAATAGAATACCTGAAGGTAATCCATGAGTTGCACATGTAGATGAAGATTGTGCAGTCTGAGCATTCTGAAGATGCTGAAAGGGGAGAAACCCTCGTTGTCAGAAGAACTTTGTTGAATGAGGAGAAAGTACCAAATAGAGGAAGAGTTTATTCCGCAAAAGGTGCAAATGTGAAAGTAAGTGTTGTGATATTATTATTGACAGTGGAAGCATTTGACAATCCTTGTTTCAGAGATGGTTGACAAGTGAAGTTGACAAGAAGAAAGCATCCACATCCATATCAAATCACATGATTGCAGAAAGCACTATAGAGCTTTGGTCAATGAGCAGTGTTTAGTTAAGTTCAAGATTGGTGACTAACATGATGAGGTGTTGTGTGACATTATACCAATGGATGGCATGTCATATGTTATTGGGGAGGCGGTGGCAATATGATAGGAGCACTGTCCATGATGGTTGTGCAAACACATATTCCATAACAAAGGATGGAGTTCATCATAAGTTGAAGCCCTTGAAGGAGGTGGAAGAAAAGGTATGTAGTACTACTATAATTTGCTTGGTAGATGCTAGGAAATTTTTGGAGGGTATGAAGCATGAGCATCATATCTTTGCATTGATTCCTAAGATTAGTCAAGAGAAATGTGAAGATGTACAGGCAGAAGTTGCAGATATGTTGCAAGAATTTTAGGACATTGTCTCTGATAATGTACTAGAAGGTTTGTGACCAGTGAGAAAGATAAGTCATCAAATGGATTTGATACCAGGAGCCAGTCTAGAAAATAGGCAGCCCACAGAATGACCCCTGCAGAGAATAAAGAGCTGAACAGACAAGTTCAGGAGTTGTTGAGGAAGGAACTGATAAGGGAGAGCCTAAGTCCATGTGCGGTACCTATAGTACTAGCACCAAATAAAGATAGAGAGTGGAGGATGTGTACAGACTCTCAAGCCATCAATAAGATCATGATCAAGTATAGGTTTCCATTGCCTAGAATGGATGACATAATGGACTGTTTGAGTGGAGCCAAGTACTTCACGAAGATTGACCTAAAGAGTGGGTATCACTAGATCTAAATTAGAGAAGGAGATGAATGGAAGACAGCTTCAAAACCAAAAAAGGTTTGTATGAGTGGTTAGTCATGCCATTTAGGTTAACCAATTCATCGAGCACATTCATGCGACTCATGAACGAGGTATTGAAAGAATTTTTGGGAAGTTTTGTTATTGTTTATTTGGATGATATTTAATTTTAGTAAGACTTGGGATGAGCATCTGATGGATATCAGAGAGTTTTAGAGAAGCTAAGGGAAGAGAAGTTGTTGATTAATTTGAAGAAATGCAGTTTTACAAAGAAGGAGTTGGTATACCTCAGATTTTTGTCTCAGAGGAAGGTCTTAAGATGGACCGATAGAAGGTAAAGGCTATCATTGAATGGCCTACACCAAGAAGTACTATAGAGGTAAGATATTTTCATGATTTGGTAAGTTTTACAAAAAGTTTATTAGAAACTTTAGTAGCATTTGTGCACCCCTAACTAAGACAATGAGAGGGGATAGAAAAGAGTTTAGATGGACTAAAGGAGTAGACAAAAGCTTTGATACGTTGAAGCAGAAAGTTACAGAGCAACCTATTTGGCACTTCTATATTTCAATAAGGTATTTCAGGTAGATTGTGATGCTAGTGGTAGTGCTGTAGGAGTTGTTTTGAGTCAAGAAGGTAAGCCCATTGCCTAATTTAGTGAGAAGCTTAATGATGCCAAGAAAAACTACTCTGTTTATGATCAGGAGTTTTATGCAATAGTTCAAGATTTGAAGAAATGGAGACATTATTTTTTGCCAACAGAGTTTGTTTTATATACTGATCATCAGATTTCTAGTATCTTAATAGTCAAGGAAAGTTAAACTAAGGCACTTAAAATGGGTTGAGTTTTTGCAGAGTTATACTTTTGTTTTGAAGCACAGGAGTGGGAAGTCCAACAGAGTTGCAGATGCCTTGAGCAGAAGGCAAAATTTGTTGACAGAAATGAAGATAGAGGTTGTTGGGTTTGATGAGCTCAAAAGTTTGTATCTTGAAGATCTAGATTTTGCAGAGGCTTGGAAAGATTGTTTGGAACCTGTTACTTTGGACAGGACAAAATAGTTGGATTTCATAATCCAAGATGGCATGTTGTTTAGAGGAAGCCAGTTGTGCATTCTAAGGAGTTCCATGAGAGAGAACCTAATTAAGGAGAAACATAGTGGGGGATTAGCTGGACACTTTGGTCGAGATAAGGACCATTGCTATTATTCGTGAAAATTATTATTGGGCCATAGTTGTAGCAGGATGTGAGGAAATTTGTGCAGAGTTGCAGAGTGTGTCATATGGCAAAAGGAACAAGTTAGAATACAGGGCTATATCAGCCATTACCTGTACCAGAGAAGCCATGGGATGATATTAGTATGGATTTTTGTTCTTGGTTTACCAACGACACAAAGAGGGCATGATTCCATTCTTGTGGTGGTGGATAGATTCTCAAATATGGCACATTTTATTCCTTGTAGAAGACTACTGATTGTGTTCATATTGCTGAGTTATTTTAGGGAGGTGGTGAGATTACACGGTCTACCAAAGAGCATAGTTTCATATCAAGATACCAAGTTTGTTGGTTATTTTTGGAGGACATTGTGGAAGAAGTTGAAGACCGAATTGAAGTTTAGTTCTACACACCATCCACAGACTGATGGACAGACTGAAGTGGTGAATAGGAATTTGGGTAACCTACTACGATGCTTAGTAGGAGATAAGCCCAAGGGATGGGATTTGATTTTACCATAGGTAGAATTTGCTTACGATAATTTTGTCAATAGGGAGTACTAGTAAATCACCATTCCAGATTGTATATGGGAATAGTCCAAGAAATTATTTAGAGTTAAGGAAGCTGACAAAGGAGAAAAGTGAAGTGCCGAGTCGAAGACTTTCCAGAACACTTGAAGAATTTGCATGAAGAGGTGAGAACACATATTAATAGATGAATATTCAGTACAAGGCTAAGGCAGATCAGAAGAGGAGATATAAGGAGTTCTAGGTAGGAGATGAAGTCATGGTTCACTTGAGAAAAGAAAGGTTCCCAATTGGAACAATATAATAAGCTGAATGAAGAAATTTAGACTGTGCAGAATCCTGAAGAAGCATGATTCAGGAAATACCTATGAGGGTAGAGCTGCCAAGTGTGATCAATATTTCCCCTATGTTCAACATTGCTAATTTAACAGAATATCATGAAGGTGGCATAGAGTATGGACAACAAAAGAACAATGGAGTATTCTGACATCTACTTCAACAGAGGAGATAGAAGAGATCTTGTATAGCCATGTGGGAAGAAGTACTCGGAACATGCAATATGAAGAATATCTGGTGAAATGGCAAGGGAGGCCTGTTGAAGATTCTTCTTGGTTGTCTAAGGCAGAGGTTGACTGTTTGGGTTTTCCTTAGACAAACACCTGAGACATGACAGGGTCACTTCTCAAATTACCCTGGGTGTCTGATGTAGGAGCATCCACTGGTGTAAGGGCAATCTTGCATCACCCAAAAAGATGCTGATTCAAAATCATTAAAGTTGTTTTCATTTCTTTCCATAATTAGTGTTTTTGGTTCCATAATCTCTTGAGTAATGATGTAGGACTTTCAGTTTTTCCAAACTGCTAAAAATAGTAAACTACCAGTTTTGGAAAGTTTAACTACCATTTCAAGAAAGTTTGCATTTGGGCATGGATGGAAGTGAAAATTTATAGGAAGATTCATAAATGAAATATAAGACCTTTGGCAAAGGAATCAGGTAAAGATCATTTGTGAGCTGAGAGATATTAAAGTTTTTGTTTTTGAAAAGCCTCTGAAATTTTTTGGAATGAGATATGAGGCACTAAAAATGTCCCATAATGCCTTGAAAAGTTGACAAAATCTCTTTATGGATTTCCAGCGTGATAGTTCACATCGCGATCTTTTCAGTGCTTAAACGGTTCGTCAATCGGACACCCAGATCAAAAGTTATGCTTCCCAGAAGTTGACCTACTTTTGGAGGGAGTTGTAAATTTCAAAATTTAGTTGGAGGCTACCAAAAATGGCTATTTATGACTATTTTTGGGAACCTAGGGGCAATAGTAGAGATAAGGAGGAAAGTGTAGAGTTAACAATAGGTGGGAAAATAGAAACCCTAGCTGATTTAGGGGTTATAGAAGGCAGAATATTCAGAGCCTGGTGATAGGTAGCTGTAATGTGTTGTAGCCTGTGGAGGATTGATTCATCAATTGTAATTGATCTTCTGTAATGTAATGAGTTGTCCAAATCAATAAAAAAACATTCTATTTTTTATATGCAATTTTTGTTGTTGTGTGTTTTACGATTTACCCCCTTCATCAATCCTAAAATTCTTTCAATAGGTCTAAGACTTATACTGGTACATCTTCACATTTCTCATGGTTGATCTTAGGAATCAATGCAAAGCAATGACGCTCGTGCTTCATACCATCCAAACATTTCCTACCAACTACCAAGCAAATTCTGGCAATATTACAGACCTTTTCTTCCACCTCCTTCAAGGGCTTCAACTTATGATGAGATCCATCTTTTGTCAAGGGAATAGGTGTTTGCATGGCCATCATGGCATCACACCTATCATACTCCATGACCTTCCCAATAGCATATGACATGCATCCATCATTATGATGTCGCACAACACCTCATCATGGTAGTCTCCAATCTTGAACTTGACTAAACACTACTCATTGACCAAAGCTCTATGGTCCTTCTGCAACCATGTAATCTAATATGGATGTGGATGCCTTCTCATTTTCAACTTCAACTTGTTAAC
Organism: Cunninghamia lanceolata; assembly: GCA_027924645.1. NCBI lineage: Eukaryota > Viridiplantae > Streptophyta > Pinopsida > Cupressales > Cupressaceae > Cunninghamia > Cunninghamia lanceolata. The sequence continues at coordinate 4,333,455 of BSBN01000433.1, read as the reverse complement.
CATCTCCTCTGAGACAACATTATCAGTGCTTCCACTATCAATAATAATATAAGAACACTTACCTTCATACTTGTACCTTGTGTAGAATAAACCCTTTCCTCTAATTTGGTTCTTTCTCCTCATTTAACAAGGTTCTTTTGACAACTTAGGTTTCTCCCCTTTCAACATTTTTAGAATGTTTATATTGTGCATATTCATCTACAAGGTGCAACTTGTGCATTACCTTCAGGTCTTCTATTTGTCCTTCCTTGATATTGGGGACACTTGTAGGGTCGATGTCCTTCTCAACATTGGAAATAGGTCCTTTGAAACCTCCTCTTCCAGGTCCTTGCTCAAGTCTTCCTCTTCCTCTTCCTCTTTTCTCACCATTATTTTAGTCAACAAGGGTGGTAGGCATTATCTCCTTTCTGATTTCGACCAGTTCCTACTTCTTCACTTTTCTTTTGATCTTCATTTTGGCTTCCATAGGATCTTCCACTAGTCCTTCTGCCATGGACCTCTTCCTCTTTTCTTTCTTTTGACTCTTTATTCAACTTCTCTTCCACCTTCAGAGCAAACTGGTATGCATATTCTATTGTGGTCATTATGACCACACTCAGCTCTTCTTGAATACTTCATCTCAACCCATTAATGTAATGGGATACCTTCTCCTTATTAGTCTCTACATGGCCTTTTCTGATAATAATCTTATAAAACTCTTTTGTATACTCCTTAATAGACTTGTTACCTTGCTTCAATCCTTGCAACTTCTTCAACAACTCTAACTCATAGTCAACAGGAATGAACTGATTCTTTAGTTTGTCCACCATCTAATCCTATATGGTAATCTTTCCTTTTCCTCTTCTATTTATCTCTAACTAGACCTCCTTCCACCAAATACTCGCATGGCCCTTCAACTTTGTTTTTGCAAACTTAACCTATTCTGGATCCTCCACATCTTCATACTTGAAATATTCCTCCATATTATTTATCCAATCAATAAGCTCTTCCAAATTTAGATCCCTAGAATAGGTATAAACTTCAATCCTAGGCCTCTTTCCAATCTTTGAAATGTCCCTCAACAACCTAACTTGTGCAGGATCTCCTATAACATCTTGTTGTTCCTCGGGTAGCTCTTCTTCTTCAACTTCATCTTTACTTTCTTCTCTTATTCTTGGTTCAAACTCTCTTCACAACTCCTCTTGAAATACATCAATTTTCCTCTACATGGATCTAAAACCCTCTTCTATCAAAGAATTTATCCCACCATGGTTTCTTCGTCGAGGCATTTTGATCTCTACAACAAACCCACAACCATAGGTCCTGGTGTAAACTACCTCATAGTCGACAATTTGTCTACACACTCAGGAACTCTTGCTCTTATACCACTTGATGAGGAGGTCAATCCCAGAACACACAATAACACAGATTGTACATAGAAAATATGAATTTTCTTTTATTGAATTGAACAACATATTACATTATAGAAACTGGAATCAAATCAGAGGATGAATCCTGAACGAGCTACAACACATTACAACTTCCTTCCTCTGAATTATAGAACCTTCTACCTTTTGTAGCTTTAAATCTATTAAGGTTTCTATTTTTTCTCCTCTTCCTAACTCACCACTTTCCTCCCTTTCTCTACTACCCAAAGGATTCCCAAAAATGGTCATAATTAGCCCTTTTTGGTGCCTTCCAGCCAAAATTTCAAAATTTGTAACTCCCTCCAAAAATAGGTCAACTTTTGGGAGCCATAACTTTTGATCTGGGTGTCTGATTGACAAACCATTTGATTCATTGGAAATGTCATGAAGTGATGATCTATGCCCTTGCCTATTTTCAAGGCCATACCGGGCCTCTAATTGCCTCATATTTGACTTTGAAACTTTTTTAGGGGATTTTGTAGAAATGAAAACTTTAATATATTTCAACCCAAAAGTGATCTTTGGCCAATTCTTTCACCAAAGGTTATATTTTTCAATTTCAAAGATTTGAGTAAATTTTTTCTTACATACGTACTCAAATGCAAACTTTCTAAAACTAGCAGTTTGTTATTTTTTGTAGGTTGGAAAAACTGAAGCTTCTACATCATTATTCAAGCAATTGGGTATCTCAGAATACCAAAATTGAAAAGAACAAAAAATAAAATCATCAATTTTTTGGGTGATGCAAGATTTCCCTTACACCACTGGATGCTCCTGCATCAAATGTGCAATGAGAGCCCTTGCTTATATAGGAAAGGTTGAGACCTAGGGAAACATAAGATTATGAAAAGTGTCATAATCATATTACATGAGACACAAAGAGATAAGTATCCTAAGTAAGCCCTAAGTAAACTTCACAAACAAGTGTGAATAGGACCTAAAAGGGAACCATTTTGGTAAAACACCCCATTCACACCAATAAGTGGAACTAATAAAATAATAGATGCAATATATATAGCTACTCACTAGAATATAAAATATTGTAAATGGAATGCTATAAAAGCATAATTATTTTCACAATTTAAGAATATTCTAATGATTGAAATTCAACACATACTAAAATTGCATAATCATTAATCATTTTCACATGTATATATAAATCCATACATTCTAATCCATGTTCATACAAAATCAACAACACATGTAGATACACTCAATGTACAGTTTTCATCATAACACTTTTTCATTCATCTATGTCGTAGGGATAAGAACACATGGTTTATATATATATAGGTCCACATAGAATCCATAGTCACATCATAGTACTGAGTAACCAAGAACCAATGCCAAGTAACCAAAGATTCAAGAACCAAGTGTAATGATTGTCTCAGGGAAACACACCTGGGGACCCCTCCATACATTTCCACAACTAACCTACCTCTTATTTGTATAATGAGATTAGCCTTAAAGAGGTATTAAACATAAGAATATGCATCACTAGGAAGACAAATGGATGATGAGTACCCCATACTAGCCTAGACTTACCATCCAAAGTTTCCCATGTCTCCTTCTTTATATACACTCAACAAGAGGCCACTCTTTATTGACATGGAGAGAACATCACAACATAGGACCATCACTTGCAAAAAAAAAAATAATCTATTTTAGTCACCACATTTTTTAAAAATGCCAAAAGAAAAGAATTTTTAACTTCAACAATAAGGTAAATAAATTTTTGCAATTTAAACAATAAATCAAATGTAACCACAAGAGTTATGTGGGAATGAAAAAGTAAAATATTTATGGATAAACTACTTTCAAACAAGATAAAATAACATTGTTGGCCCATACAAGCAAGATAAAAAGATCACCAATAGTTCCAAAAGAAAATTCACATTTCCAAAAAGTGCACATTACATCACTATGTGACTAACATCAAGTCACCAATAAGGAAGGATGGAAGTCATGGTCAGGATAATTGCATAGTCTTGTACATCTACTTGTAGAAAAAGGCATACAAAAGCAACATGCAAATAGTTCATTGCATATGCTCTATAAACACAACTAATGCAATACAAATGTAGGAAGATAGTCCACTACATATGATATGTAAACACAACCAATACAATAGCATCATATAGGAGGGATTGATGCTCCTCATTTTTTTTCATGATTTTCTCAAGGTCTTTAGTGCAAGTAATTTTATTAGTACTATCTTGTATGATTCCCTCAAAGCCTTCATGCACAAGTATAACCATAGTACTAGTCAAACATGATTCCCTTGAAGCCTTTAGTGAAAGAAATTTGTAATTACCAAAACATAACATAAGCCAAATTACCACACAATTAATACTCTAATATGATATAAAGTTGATAACAATTTCTATATTTCTAACTCTATGATAATGCAAATGCCTTCAAAATATAACACATCTAAACTTGGAATATAAGATACCTAAAGTAACAGAAATTTGCATCATGTATCATGGCCTCAAGAGAAACATGTGCCCATACAAATCTATAGCCAAGATCACATGTTATATGTTGATAATATCATCAGGAAGAACACTGCAAGATAGGCTAGCACTATGATTGATCCAAGGGTCCATTTAATAAAGATAAGTAGGAGGTACTCTCACATAGAAAGGTATGGTTAGTAGGGTCACCCCTCACTAATGACACAACATGCCACCATAGATTCCTAATTTTTTCTCTCCTCTACTTAAGTCCACACATGTTGAGGTCATCAAACCCAAGGCTATCTCTCAATAGGGCATACAAAAAATAATCATACAAGTATGACTCCACCATACTTGTAATTATGCACATAATCCAAGGAACTGGATATATAGTATCACAAGCACATGGATACGTAAATCATGTATAGGGTGTTCACAACACATCACATATATACTCATAATAGGGTAATCACATTCACAAGGGAACACAAAATATAAATTCATTTTTTTGTTCATTACTTAGTGTAAAAGAATAACTTTCTTACACAATATGATGTAATATAATTATCACAAGGTTTTCTAAGAAGTTCACCCAAACATCAATTAGAAAAAACCTTTCTAATCTATATGAATGGAATCCAACCATAGTTTCACATTTTAAGAGCATCACAATGCAATTAAACAAGCCCACTAGCACATTAGTATTCACACACTAGGCCATAGGCTATAATTGAATCAAAGAAACAATATTCTAACTAACAAGGTGGTGTATCACAATTCAACACACAACATGGAGTGCTTTATTATCCAACATTGTACTTTAAATACACCAAAGTATGGTGAATATACTCATATATTAACAAAAGCAATTAAATAAAATCATGCATTAAGAATAACCCAATTGGGGACTTAAGTCTTTACCCAAACATTCTATCATATCAATACCAATAATTTCTTCCACATGATGGTATACATAATTTATAATAAGATCTAGACAAGATCAAGAGTATAAATGTAAAATTCACATCATGGAAGAAAATATCCAAAAGGTCAACACCATATGCACAACATTTAGACATCATACAAAAGGATAAATATAATAAGGAACTCATGATCTAATCTAGCAAGTAACTCCTTCAAGAAGCAATTTCTATTCATACACCCACATACATGCTAAACAAAAATATAAACACATAACTTTATGGATACCAAACATAATATTAACTATTGTTGTCATTTCAAACACACACATAATTATTTATGAATTTTATGCATATAATTTGATCACAACCTTCTCAATTGCCCATATGCGTCATTCACCAAGAAAGCATGCAATATTCCACTTAATGAATAATCAACATTAACACTTATACCTCTTCAGGATAAGTTCAATGATAGCAGTCAAAGCATTAAGAAAGTCCATACACACATGGGATACAAATGCTACAATAAAAAAATCAAATTCTATCTACTTTTCCATGGATGGCATAGTCCAAGGCACAACCATAGGAGAGACATCCAAGGGACCCACCATACTTCAACTACTCACAACATCAAGTTATGGTTTAACACACCTTCCAATTACGTACCACCTCCCAAGGGGTGTCTTTAACAACATGGGATAGGTTATAGGTCCTTAGATAATTCTAGAACCATCCTACTTAAATTCAAACACATGACCAAGAGCATAGAGGAAAATAGTCACATTACAAGCATTAAGGGTCATGAAGTTAACAAGCAAGAGATTTGATCACACCCATTCTATAAAATCTATAGATCCAACTTAGAGCAACACCTAAATAGCTCAACTTTACCATAATCATAAAATACTTTCATTACTTAATTACATAAATAGCTTTATAAACATAGGTTCCCTAGAAAGAGTAACATATCAAGGATAGGTAAATACTCATAATAGAGAGAATACAAGTAAATATGTGCTAATGCAGTAACTAATACACCACCACAGCCTACACAATATTAGGGATATATGTGTAGCTATGAAATTATATCTAAATGACATGATGTGCATCTTAATATCGATTAGTAACATGACTTATGTGTTTAAAACAACAGAACTCACACTCCCTGGCACTAGAAGGTATGGTACAAAATAATTATAGCATAAACAAGCATCACATACATAAATTATTCACAGGACTTGTAAAAATTGACAAGTAATCTTAGCAAAGCCACTAGGAACCTTACTAAGGCATCCAAGGGTCAAGAAGGTATGACACACACCAATATAGTTTTCTCCATGTGCATAGGGGTCTAACAAATCCCACAACCTACATCCAAATAACATGCACAATAATGGAAGACATAACATAGACACCTATATCACATGCACACAAATAAATGGAAAAGAACAACCAACAAAATGCTAGTAAACCAATGACCCATAGCTCCTAATAATGCAACTTGAGCTCTAATACCAAATATAACGGCCTAGGCTTACAACTCAATATATTAACGACTAAAAATAGGAATTTTTTTATGATATAAATGCAACATTAAAGTCATAGCACATGCCTACATAGTTGATATTCCATTACACAACATAACACTCAAGGTATGCAACACCAATGCATCAAGCATGGAAACACAAGTGGAAGACTTAACCATATCATGTGATAAAGTCACCATGAAAACACATATGAGAGGATAGATTTTCCTCTAAGGTAAAGATCAGACACTAGCCCATGATCTCATTCTCTCATAAATACAAGGATTAGAATGAGAGCACCATTTTCATTACACATTCAAAGATGACACAAACACACAGAGGACACACATTCTAACATAATGGAATGGATAACTTGCAGGGAACCTCAAAAGGAAAAAATAAGTCACATAAACCAAGACAAGGGTAGATTTAATCTAAAAAATCTTATAGCATGCTATCCTCAAAACAAGACATAACAATCTCAAGCCAAGAGTTGACTAGGAATGGTTTGAACACAACATTTACTTGCACTCTAAGTTCAACAACATGCATAAAAATTCATATAAAATAATGGATTCACTTTAACCTAAAATACTATTATTTACTAGTATACCCATCTTCCTCTTGTACAAACACAACATACATGCTGGTGGTCAAATCTTGCAAGATTCAAATGCACAACATACTGCACAATCATAGCAATGGTTAAAGCATACCATGTATTTCATAAGCATTGACATCAAACATTAAATACGACAATCATAAAAGAGCATTTCAACTCCTATGAATAATGTTGACTACACGACATCATATCCTTTGATTTTATCTACTCATAGCATTCAAATGATAAATAAAACATAGATTCTAGTCTCATTACAACTTTATAAATGAATTAAGCCTTAACATATCATAATTAGGATTGCTCGAACATGATAAATTCCTTCTAAAATGATAAGCAAATACTACTCAAATAATGATAACATGATTACCATAAAATAGAATCTCATCATAAGCATAGATGGTTCTAACTCTAAACAATAGGATCCAACAACATTGAATTAAAAATACCAAGATAGATCATTACAAATATCAACTACATATTGTTTCCCTTTGCAAGACTAACAAGTCTGCTTCAAACAAGCTAGTAAAGCATGATATATAGAGCCTAACATTCCATGTGTCATAACTAAGTAAGAACATGATACAATAATTAATCTCTTTTCATTTTGATAATTAATGCTTAATTCATCAAAATATTTTATATCCAAATAAGATCTAATTCAACTATGCAATGCATGAAAAGAGCCTAACAATCATGCTAAAATGATGCAACAAATTGATCATAACTTATGGAAATAAAAGTTAGATGAACACCAACCACACCATGGAGTTTCAATTAACATCTACAACACATCCATGAAATAAAATATCACTTAAGCAACTTTTTTTTAAAGTAATAGTAACATCTATGATGCTCAAATGGACTTCACTACCTACACATGTATTTCTACTAGAATATATAGCATAACAATTATTACAATTAGAATCCCGCATCTAAAGAGTACAAGGATGGGAAAAAATTGATATCAAATAGAAGATTAACTACAATAATATTGAATAATATAACCGTGCATAACCCAAGCATAAACCAAGATGGCAAAGCATACAAACTAAGAATTCTTCAAGTTCCCAAGAAATTTTTAAAAATAAGACCAATAAGTAATGTTACCCACCTCTCAACCATATTACCATCATTGAGTGTAATAGATGTATATGCCACTCTAGCCAACCCCTAAGCTATGGAGAGACATCATGGATACACTTTTGGCATGACCCAATCTCCAAGTACAAACAAGGTCTATAGCAAGACACCAAGATAATCTGCACAAGGGTTTAACATGGGTTTCACACTTAGCTAACACATAAAACAAAGAGAATCAATAAATCTAATAAAATTCAATGCACAACAACACTTAAATACACACATATCAAGGGTCCAATACATAAATTTAGGATTAAACATTTGTAAGATAGAAAATTACATACCCTTGCAATTTCACATTGTATTTTGGGATTTCTTTAGTGCCCATTTACCTTAGCATGTTTTAGGGATCATTTCAGCCTATCCTTAGCCTTTTCCTTCACCAAATTACCAAATTTCTTTATCAAATTCTAATTCTTTATGCTATTCTGGGAACACGTGTAAATTTTGTGTGATTTATCTAGGAACACTAAGCACTACGTGTGGACATTTGTGTGATGCACTAGTGTCATGTGAACTCGTTCCAAAATATAAAATGTTGATTTCTCGCTCAGTCACCTGTCGTCCCTATTGTAGCGCTCGACGATCAAAAAATACCTTTGGCATTTGAATTTGACCCTTCGGGTTCCTCTCAAACCCTTATGCAAAAGTAATTCTTCAATCTCTCTCTCTCATTCTATCTTCTGGGCTATGCTTGGTTACACCCATCTCCATTGTTGAAATTGTTGAAGTTGCATGCTCCTCAAATATTTTTGACAAATACAAGTTTTATTTTATCTTCTACATCATATTGGTAATATTGTTCTTGTTTTTGCTTTGAATAATATTTCTGCAACTTCTTTTTTATATGTCTCTCAATATGCTTTGGCAAAATCTTGGTGTAGAGCACCACCCATTTTATCATACACACATTAGAGTATTCTTCCCTGTAGACCAGGGTTGATACTTATAGAGTTTATTTGTTGTCACTACTCTTAATTCCTAGATGCACTCAGGATAGGAGAAAACACTATTTTTCTACTCTCTTTATCATCAGTTGTCCATGGATGTCAAAAGACCAACATAGGGGTTTCACTTGAAGGCAAACCCCCAAACAACCCCAATGTTTTCTCTTGTTTCAACTATAGGTATTTTGGGAGGCATTCAACTGCATAGAGGTTTGCAAGTGTCTTACTCTTTTCTTTTCATTTTAATATTTCATTTAATTTAGTTATTTTGTCTCTATTTTTTCATTTTTGTATTATATGGTATCCCCTGGTTTGCCGCTGTGTTGTTTTTATTTCATATTATGCAAGTGAGTCTGAAATCTAGGAAAGACCTTATATTTTATGACTTTCTGGGACAACAACACATGGAAGGACTACAACACTTCACGCAAATGTTCGTGTGCCATTTGGCATCCGAGACTAAGAGCTCCATCTTTTAGAGCCAAGTTTATCTATTTCTGCTATTTATAATTTTGAACTCAGTTTGTTGATTTTATATTTCAGTTTCATGTAAATTAACATTTCCTTTTCAGTCCCCCATATAATGTAATGTAAAAAGTAGAGGTGTCACTTTTTCTATATTACAACATTATATTAGTACTTCAATGCACAACCACACTTGAGTAGATAGGTAATGAGTTTATGTCTCATATTAGGTGGCTTCTCTTTTATGTTATGTGTTGTGAGGCCGATTATTTTTCCTTCCTTATTTTGATCATTATGCATTTCAGTTGATGACATTACCAGACTTTTAGATACTATGGTTTCATTTTGTAGACTTGATTATATCTCCTGATTTTGATATGACATTGATTAGACATATGGTGATTTGATTTGATCATATTTTGATGCTATTTTGTGATCTGACATACAAGGTTTATTAGATGATGTTTTGTGATGTGATTTCTAGTTATTTATGTGATGATGATTATTTGACATGTGATAGAGAAATGCAGTTTAATTTGGAATTATGTTATAGATGATTATTGTTGTATTCGATGGCATGAATTTAATTCCAATTGCTTTAGCTAGGATTATTCATGATATGATTAACACTTGATCAAGATGTGTAGGTTTTACATTCCCAGGCCATGGGAAATTGGAGGTAGAATTCACACATATATTATTCCCTGTGAAACTGATCCATTCCCAAGAGGGATGAGGATCACATTTGGAATTGAGTGTTGATTTAAGTACTTGTTTTAATTTTATCATTTTGGCATAGTACCCCTTTGTTTAATAAATTAATATTATGTGTTGTATAATTTTTATTGACTTATATCACTTGGTAATTGTTTTAATTTTTGAGGCCATTTAAAGTGGATTTATGACCCCCTAGGTGAACCTTAGTGTCCCAAAATTTACCCTAGGTGGTTACCCATGGGTCTAGGGTCAATTTTGACTAACTAACCCTTGGATTAACTCACTTTTGGTCACTCTAAACTAAGGTTTATTCAAATTGACGAAATTTGAAATTAGATAAGGTGGGAGATGAGTCATGCTTTGGGAAAGACTCATCTCCCTTCCTAAAGTTTGGGAATCCCTTCCCTAGGAGGACTTGGGAGGTCTTTAAGACTCCCAAGTGTGTGGGATCTTCCTCCAAGACTCTCACATATGTGTGAGAGCATCTTGGAGGGAGATGGCTCTCTTAGAGAATAAGAGGATTCCATATGGCATCCCTTATCCTCTTGGAGGTTTGAATGGGAATGCCACCTCACCACTTGTTCTCACACATGTGTGAGAGCACAAGTGGATAAGGTGAGGAATGAGATAGAATTGGAGGATGACACTTGTCACCCTCACACTTCCTCTCCCTTGCAAGTGGCATTGGAGGAGGAAGGAGAAGGTGACAAGTGTCACCTTCTCATTCCTCAAGGCCAAAATTGATGGCCTATATTACCTCCTCTTGTTGAGGAGTGTGGGGTTCTTGCATTTTGAAGATTCTTTCTATTTTGAGAAATTTTTGCAGAAGTTAGAGGTATTTTGGAGATTGGAAGGTTTGGAGAAGCTTGGAGCTCATCACCAAACGTGCTTCCATAATAGGGCTTTTGAAGGTAAGCTCTATGTCTTGTTCTTTACCCTTGCTTATTTATTGTGATGTGTTTGTAATTTTATTGTTTGTTGTTTCATTTTCTTTATGTGGGATGGGAGTTTGGTGAGAGCACCTCCATTTGGAGGTAAGGCTCAACTTGTTTGGGGTAGGGGAAAGGAACCTCCTTGAGGTCACTCCCATTTTTGGTGCTATTATAGCCTTGAGGGAGTTTTACTTGTTGTGGAGATTATTTTGAATGGCAAGAGTGCCATGGAAGTTTATTTTGAGATATTTGGAGAGTTGTGGTTTTGGAGATTTTTGGCTTGAGGCCATTAGACTTGGTATTTTTGGTATTTTGGTGTGGCCTTTGAAGTAGAGGGGTCCATTCCCTACCCCCATCAAACTCATTTTTATGAGTTGTGTTATGTGCTTATCCTTGGGGTTGATTCTTGTGTTTCTTGTTGCTTTGCTTGTTGTGGAGTGTTGCTACCGTGTGAATCCCTACCTCCCTAGCTCGGGGGTGACCCACTTGCGGGTTTGCGGTAGGGATGAGGGCATTTCAAAGTGGCTGGGTTTTCCCTTCTTGTTGTGTTTTATTTGCAGGTGCTTAAGTGAAGAAATGGAGCTTGTTGAGAAGTCCATTTCTATGCTTCTAGAGTTGTATGTTGTTGGCTGTTGGAGCCATGGCCCTTGTGGCCTTGTAATTTATTTTGTTAAGTTATTATGCCCTTGGAGTTGGTTGTTAAAAAAAAAAGTGTTGCAATGTAAACAGTCATTTTATTTTATTCAAAAGTTGTTTTATTCTCTAAGTTGTGAGTTTATAGTTTGAGAAATGCATGAGCAATTTTATATATATTTCTGTCATGTTTTCCTTACAAAAAAAAAATATATGAGTGTTGTTAAATGAAAGTTTATTGCATACAAAGAAAAGAGGATGGAAATTTAAGTGAGTTAATTTCTGTTATGTGGCTTGAAATTTTATGTTATATGTTTTTGTTATGGAGGTTATACTATTGGTAAAACTTGGAAAAAAAAAATGCATATCTTACCTTATTATATTCTTTCAAAAAAAATGGAGTTATCTAAGTCTATTTATGCTTTTCAAAACAAAAAGCTATTGAATTAGTTATGTTATAAAATTGAAAGATAGAATTTCTGTTATTTAAGCCATTGTGGAGAAAGTTAGTTTTGTTTGTTTTTTTTTTAAAATGTATATATACATCTATATATATATAGAGGAATATATATATATATATAGATGTATATATTTTAATAGCTTACTCAACTTGCTATTATTTATGTTACTATTTATATACTATTAAAAAAAAAAAAAAAAACTAAACCCTTTGTAAGTTCTGTATATATATTAAAATATATATACATACATATATATATAAGTATATATATACATATGTGCATATATATAAATATATATACATTAAAAGAAGAAAATATTTTAATTGTATTTTTAATGAAGGGACAGTGTATATATATCTGAGTATATATGTATATATATATATATTGATGCCCATATACATTTAATATACCAAAGAATAGAGTTACACTTTGCAAAGAGTAGAAAACTGTTGTTGAAAATTTCTAAGGGTTGAAACCCTAACGCCAACAATTGTTAGTGTTTATTTATTTATTTTTTTTAAAATGAGAAAGGGAGCAGGGGGATGACGACCTAGCCACCGCCCCCTGGCTCTACTGTGACTATTGGTGTGGGGAGGGGGCCGTGCCTTCCCCCACACCCGTGGGTGTCAGGGGAGGCATGACCCCCTCCCCACACCTTCCCTTCCCCTAAACTATGCTGCAACCCACTCCCCACCACGGCAACACCGCCTGCAGACCCAACTCCCCCACGGCTCCCCTCCACTGTGACTTCCTCTGTCATGGCCGCCGTCGGCCCCCTTAGCAGACTTTCAAACCCTGCAACATGAGCATTGATTATAATATTTACATTTTGTATATATATATGTGTATATATATATATCAGTATTTATATATCACTCTTTTCAAAAGAAAATAATAATAACATGGTTTTAAACTGTTGTGTATACCTCCGTGGGAGGTAGTAGCAAACTCCATCCATGGCTCCCACCTCCATTCAAAACCCTAACCTGCAAAACTAGAGGCATAACAAAACAAACAAGAGAGAAGAATGTGTTAGAGAGTTAGGGCAACTTAAAGGGAAACAATAATATAGAGATTAGGGCTTTTCTAAATTAGAAAACAATATTTTAATTGTGAGGAGTATGTAAGGATATTTGTTTATATTTATTTTTAAATCCTCTATTTTGCTTTGCCTTATTTCATTTCTTGTGCTCTTTTAATTTTGTTTTTATTTTAAATGGGGAATTGCATTATGGGTTATATTTTATTTTTATTTTAAAAGGGAGGGATTAATTTTATTTTGTGAAGTGTATTCCCTACGCCTTTTTATTCATTTTAACTAGGGCATTTGTTTTTAATTTCCTAGCATGATTTAAACATTTTATTTAGCAATTTTCATTATTAATACTTTATGGGAATGAGTATCTTACTCTCTTCCCTTCTCTATTATTCTGAGTTCGTTAATAAATATAATGCCAAATTTATATTTATTAACGGACTCAAATTTGAAATCTATTTTGGCGTCACTTAATTATTTATTATTTTATTTTGAGTTTTATTATTTTATTGCGAGTCGATTTATAAAACCTTGGCAAGGTATTTAGTTGGTTATTCTAAATTGTATTAAATTGTTCTTAAGTTTTATTTTAATTTTTATTCTTAAATTTTATTCAATTTCTTATTGCAGTTTTATTTTTAAAATTTTAAATCGATTATTGAAAACGCGTTATGCTATCGAATTTTTCCTAGATTCTAGGGTTTTAAGTTTACTTTATTTTATTAACTTTTTTTTCATCATTCCACTTTAATCATGTGTCCATCATACCATTATTTATTAATCTTTATTTCAATTTCATTTTTTATTTGAGTTAGGGTTAGGTTTCGAATCAGACAAAATCCCCTTCTCACCTAGGAAACTAGGGTTAGGATTAGAACCGTTTGAACCCTAAAAGTGACACTTCATGTCACATACCCCCTAGATGGCTATCATCACGCAGGGGACTGCGTGGAACAACGCACCTCCCCTTATCATTGTTGACACGTTTACGCCTTATGTGTATTGCAACTGAGCATGCAGACACATGCGAGAGGGTTCCTAGGGATAGGTAGAAAAGTTTTTCGTAATTCATGTCATGACCACATGTCAAATGTGGACATGACACGTGTATTGTGTGCTGTGACCGCATGGGAAATGTGGGCATGACATGTGTGACCTAAATGTGTATCTTTCCTTTGTCTATAAATTCTTAAATTTTATGTTGGAATGCAACACCTCTATGCTTAGAATATTTTTGTGCATGATATGAGAGTTATATTTAGTATATGGATCAAGAGACAAATCACTATAGATAATTGTTAAGTCCATGCTATTCTTATATGAACTAGTGCTAGAGAAATAGTCAATGAAAGTACGATTCAAATTAGGAAATGAAGTAAAGAGCAAGAATGATGAATAAAACCATTCTAAAGATTTATCGCATAAGTACAATCTAAACTTGCTAATCAATAAATTATTATCATCTATGTAAATATAAAGAGCAATTAAGAAAGATTTTGCATACAAAAAGCATCCACAAAACCATCATAGTCATTATGTAGTAATTCTTTACTAAGACTTATAATATCATCATGTAAAGGAAATTAAGTATCTATATAATAAGATAATTTATTATCATCAAGGAACAAGCAACCATGTGACATGATAAGTAGTAGAATAATCATCATAAAGATCAGCATCATATATAGAATAATGTCACATATCAAAGGAACATGATTCTAAAGAATCATTATGACATATAGAAGGAGTAGGAAAAAGATACTCAATATAATGTGCATCACTAGGGTGACCATCATAAATAGGTAATCCCTAAAAAATAAGCATATCTCTAATATTAGACAATGACACATAATGTATAAGATTATTATGACATGTAAAAGGAAAATTAACATGAAATGCAACAATGTCATGAATAGGAGGTAAGAGTATGTCATCCATGCTCATCTTACAAGATGCATCTCAAGGTCGATCATCACTAGGAATGTAATCATCAATATCACAATCCATATAATCATCATTAAGGTTACTATAATATGTTTAAAGTATGAAGATGTATAAGTAATATGACATGTAGAAATAACATCACAAGTAGGCACTATGTCATCATTTATAGGCACATCATGCAAAGGAAGTAGGCTCAAAGGTAAATTATCATTAGAAACATGCACAAAACTATCACTCTCTATACAAGAAGTATGCAACATATGGTAATCATGAAGAAGTTGTTTAGGGGGAAAATGGGAGGGATGATGAATGTGGTTGATTTAGTGTAGATCCTCCCTTCTCACCAATCATTCAAGGACATATCAACTGAGTTAAATCTCTACTAAGCGAGAGCATTCACTTAACAGGTTGGGCTATCACTTGGAATGATGTGGAAGCTCAGATGTTATCAAACAATATCTCAATTTAATGCTCAAGTACTCTTAAAACCCTAAATAAGCAAATAGTAAGCAAATTGATGAATTACGACAAATCATTTCAGATTAAGATAGTAGGTAGAGGATTATAACTCACTATTTTTTTAAGTTCAGGATGCAAAATAGTCAAGGACAATGCCACTAGCACCCCTGTCCAAGATATTATTTTCTGCATGGAATCTGGATCTCCTTCTAACACTGATATTCACTGCATCTCTCATTTCTCTCCCAAAAAAGGTGGAGGAAATTGGCACTAGCACCTGTGTCCTAAAATGTTAAACTCTGTCCTCTTTCTTTCAAATCCTGAATCCCTGTTGTCTACAACTTCCTTCTACAACTCCACTCTACAAACTCAATACATGTAACCTGCAATCACAAAAGGATTGTGGGAGGGGGTTGTGGTGTTTAGAGGCTTGCCTCGGTCAAGCCCCGAAGAGACATTCAAGTCTTCTAAACACAGTTGTTAGATGAGAGTGTGTATCCATGTGGGATAGAGGCAAAATCCAAATGATAAATGATCAAAAACACAATAGATGTCACCTTGAAGTGTAGATCTCACATAAATGAAGGCTCTTCAATCACATGAGAAGATGAAGTCAAATCTGCAATCACAAACACAATAACAATGCTTTGCTTTGCCACAATGAATATCTTGAAATCTCAAATATGCCTAAAGTTTGCAATCATCTTCTCTAGTTTACAAATGAAAACCTAAACATGCTTATATATGCAACTACAAACATTCCTGCTAAGAATTTTGTAATTCAAACTTGAGATGTCGGCATAGGACCTAAATAATGGTCATAAACCTGACATTAAAATTTAGGGCAAACCCAAAATAGGTCAGGACTAGGGTGCTAGCACCCAAGTCCACCCTCCCATTTTTGTTCAGGGATCATCAAAATAGCACCCCCTAGGTCCTATTTTCCATAAGACTTAGGGGTTTTCTCATCAGGATTCAAACTTAACATGCAAGATGCTCTAAATGCATTCTAGGACCCGGTAGCTAAACCTTAAGAGGGAAAAGCCCCCAAGGGGACATTTTGTAACATAACAGAAGTGAAGTAAGGATATCTAACAAAGATGGAAACATGATAAGAAAATCCCTAAATGAAGAAAAGAACACATGTAATCATACAATGTTTCTATAAACAACGTGGTATGATTTGTATGGTAACATGTCATAAGTGAATCAAGCACAATGTAATTGGACTTATAAAATGTGTAAACATATCATAATTAGTGATGGAAACATATATAGAGGCCAAGGATAGAGGACCATGAGAATCCATAGTCTGATTTAAATAAGGCTCTATCAAAGGATCTAGGGTCTCAAAAGATATGCAAATAAAATAGTACAAAGCCTAGAAGGAAGAATCAAGTGTCATCAAATGAGAGTATTATATGGTTATGGCTCCAAAAATGTGCTAAAATGTGAAGTCTCTAGGTCAAGTCAAGGGTGGATAAAGTGGCCATAAGGATAGGCAACAAAATCAATCACCAAACCCTAGAAAGAAGAGATAGATCTTTATAAAGCTTAAGACCAAGGGTAAATTAGATCTAGAATACCAAACAATTATGATTGAATTACAAATCAAGAAACCTAATTAGGGTTGTAAGGTTATGTAAGTTCGTTGGGTTCAACATAGTGAAATGGAAATAAAACTTTCCTTTTGGGGGTTCAATCTAGGTTAATTAATTAAATGAAGTAATTAAGCACAAATCAACCTATAGATTAAATAAATTGGTGGAGTAAAGTGAATTAGATAAATCAGTATCTTACAAAGTATAATCACACCATAAATAGTAATAAATAAAGAGAGATTGCTTAGCTTTGTAGTTGAAGAATGTGTGCCAATTGATGAAGACAATCAGATCTATGGGTCTTGAAATCTAGAAATGCCCTAGACAATCATGTGTATGCATCAAGATAAAAAGGTTCTTCTTTGCCCTATGTTGGGTCAATTTGTTGTTCTAGATCTAGTTTGTGTTATAAATAAAGCACTTTAAAAATAAAACAAAAATATAAAAAAAAAAAAAAAAGAAAAAGAAAGTGTCTCAAGCTTGCATGGAACTAAAAGCAAATAAAGCTAAGAAAATAAGATTTTGTGATAGGTGCAAAGCAACTATTTTGGGACGTATCTTTTGCATGGAGATAGAGATAAGTTGGCTATGAGATTTATGATGGGTGTCATTATCTATTTTATTAGATGTTTCTAACATGGGATGATTTATCTCTAGAAGGTTCTCATATCCAATATATTATTATATAAATTGGTACTTTGAGAGAGTCATTGGTGAGAGTTTAGTTTGCAAGTCTGTATGCTGCCAAAATTCCTCTAGATTGAGTTGACCTGAAGACTCATGTAAGAACTTGTATTGCTACAAGTGTGTTGTAATCTATTTCAAGATTTGATAATACATTGTGCGGGTTTTGGAGTGTGGGTTTTTTTTCCTGAAAGGGTTTTCCCCACGTAAATCACTGAGTTATGGTTTACTGTTATTTTGTTTATGTTATTTCATGTGTTTCTTGAAATCTCTACAATAGTTGATTTGAAATTTACATAACACTCCTCTCAAGGTTAGCATAGGAATCATTTATGTACACCATTGCTTCCTTACAAGTGGTATCAGAGCCTAGCCAGTTTTGGTTCTATTTGTTGGGTATAAGGTTTTTTGAGCTAATCAAATTTGAGTGGGAGCTTGTGTAGACTATTTCATATTCTATATTACAGGATAGTAGAGATGGAGAGCACATCTAGAAGAGTTGAGGTAGAGAATTTTTGTGGCATGAATTTTGAAATGTAGAAGTTGAAGATGGAAGATCTATTTATTGATCAAGATTTATGGGATGTTGTGGATGATTTAATGTACAGAGGCCTACAAATCCAACTTTGGCTACAAGATATGATGTAATGGGTAGAAAATCTAAATGTCTCATAAGACTATGCCTTGTAGACTCAATTCTGATAAATGTTCACAAAGAACCCACTTCAAAGAAGCTATGAAAGAAGCTGGGTGAAATATATCACACCAAATCTCTAGTAAATAAGATTTTCTTGAGGAAGAAGTTGTATTCCTTGAGAATGGAAGAAGGTGGACATATTTCTAAGCATCTGGAAACTTTCAATATGTTGGTGACTCAGTTGACCTCAATTGGGGTTAAAATGGATGAAGAAGAAAGGTTCCAAACTCTGCTATGTTCATTACTAGACTCATGGGATAGCCTAGTCATGGCCATAGGGAGCACTTCAATCACCTTGAAGATGGAAGATGTTGTTGGTTCTCTAGTCTCTGAGGAAATGAGAAGGAATGTCTCTCTAAATGCAAAAGAGGTTTTGAGTGTTCAAGGAGGACCAAAATAATGAGGCAAGAATGAAAAGCAACATGGTCTTTCTAAATCCAAGAATAAGGGGATATCAAAATCTCCTAGTAAGTCTAAGGTGATATACTAGAACTATGGTAAAAATAGACACTTCCAAAAGGACTATAAGAAGAGAAGAAAAAGAAGAAGAAGCAAGATTCTAATTCTAAGTCTAAGAAGGAAGATGGAGACTCTTTTATTGTAGCCTTGGCCACTCATGTAGGTGGTACTGCATGATTGATTGACTCAGGTGCATCTTTCCACATGACTCCTAACAAAAATATGTTCAGTAAGTGTGAAAAATATGAAGGTGGTAAGGTGTATTTGGGTTACAATTCTTTCCTTCACATTGTTGGCCATAGAAGTATTCATGTGAAATTTTCTAATGGTAGAGTTAGACGATTTGATGGTGTCTGGCATATCCCAAGACTAACAAGAAATTTATTATCTATTAGCAAGCTAATAGATGTGGGTGTGCATGTAGAGTTTTCTGAAGCAGGTGTGAAAAAGGTGAGAGGTTCTATGGTGATAGAAAGAGGAAGTAGATTGTGTACATTGTACTAACTCAATGCATGCATGGTTGAGTGCAATAGTACTTCTGATAAGATTAATCCAAAGAATACATCACTGAAAAAAGAGATGGTTTCCTATTTTACGGATGGTCATGGTTGTTGGCAGAGAACAGGGCACCAAGCAGAACATACCGCAGGTTACCGCAAAGGGCATGCAGAGGATATAGCCAACTCATAAAGAGGTATTTTGGGAAAGGACACACCTCTACGTAGATATATAGGAGATACATGTAAGCAATGTAAAGTAAGAGAGTAAGAGTGTATGAGAGAGTGATTAGTATGAGATAGAGATGTGTAAGGCAAAGACGTACACCTTCCGGTATAAACATTTATGTACATGTTAATGAGAAATGAATATAAAGGAGATATAAGGATTATGATATCATTGTATGTGTGTTATAAATGATTTGCTTTATTTAGATTGTACCGCATAATGGAATTTCTTAATATTTATTCACATTTCTCTCATTGTCTGTCTAGAGTATAAACTAGACTTTAGAGACTTGACTAAGCACTAGATCTCCGGGCTAGTTTCCCTCTCATTTCTTTCCAACATTTGGTTCTATTGTCGGGACCCTAGAAAAGGATAGTGAATAAAAGAGAGAATAAACAGAGAAAGGAGAAGTGTGAAATAGCGCAAGTAAGGAAACTTGAGTGACATGATTTCTTTTTATGATCTATGGAAGACTTTGAATTCTCTTAAGTTCCTACCCTTGTTAGAGGGGGCAGGCAATTAAGGGGATGGCAAATGGAATAGGGGGAGTATCTGAAAAGATCCTTGAAAAGATGTAACTCTTCAAGATAAGCCAACCATGGGATACATAAGGATTAATATGATTCCAAATAAAAAACACCCATGGCAAAAGGGGATAACAAAAGATTAAAGGAAATCAATGAAAATATACTAACTAGAATGGAGACATGTAGAGAGGAGAGACAAAAACAAACCCAGGAATGATATGAAAGGCATCACAAAAGAATGGAGAAGGTAGGAGAAACAAGTAGAAAATAGGAAACAAATTACGAAAGAAAATAATAAGTTGGATGAGAGTGCCAATGAGGGTGTTGTTGAGTGCACCAAGGTAGGTGCTGCCAGAGAGGAAAATATAAAGGGAAAAGAAAGGATGGATGAAATAGCCATAGAGGCTACCACAAAGTTAATATAAAGAGATATAGAGAATCTTGAGCGTATTGCAATATATATTGATAGGGCAACATAACTTTTAAAGAGTATAGGAGGAAGAATTGATGCATATGAGCAGTTGAGAGGTACGTGAAGGGAAGAACATAACCAAACCCTAACCCTACCACAAATATGCAAAACTCCATAATATCAACCTAATAATTATAATATTCAAATTAGAGTTGACAAATAGTGGGAAGAACTACTAAATCATATACAAAATCTTTAGCCCTTAAATTTGGATGTGGATTACCTAAACCACTTGGTTAATCAGAGTATAATGAATATTAGAGAAGATGTGGTATATAAAGAGATTAGTTCTGGAAATATAAGACAAAATAGTGAAAATTCACCTAGTGAAAACATGATGTCATTTACAAATGAAATAATATCCCCAAGAATGAAAAGGAAGTTTGAAGAGACACACCCCCTCGACCAGGAGTCACCCCGGGTGCCTTATAAAGAAAGAAATTTTTTAAGAAAATATCAAATTGATAGTGAACGAGGAAGAGAAGAGATTAAGAAAGACTTTGAGGAAATTTTAGGAAAAGAGTATTTTGACATCCAATTGTGGAGAGATAAAGGAAGAGAACATAAAACCCTAACACAAAGGCCAAAGCCTAAGGAGAAGAAAAACAAGAAAGAAAACCACCTCAAAACACCAAAGGTTCCAGAAAAATAAAAGAAAGGAAATATGGATGCTATAATCAAATTACTAGTATTTGAAAAGGACACAACTGAAGCCACAGAGCACATTTTTATACTAGAATCAATTTGGAGCCAGAATGAGATAACCAAAGATGACACTAAACTATTTGAATTTAATGGGACATTGTGGAATGATGCATTAAAATGGTATAGGAAGGCTTGTCCTAGACATGAAAATACATGGGATGAAGTGGAAAAGGAATTCTTGGAGAACTTTGGAACTCTAGAAATACCTAATGAAGGGGTGAGTAAAATGTGATAATTAATACAAAGGGATGGAGAAAATATTAAGGAATTTGACATAAGATTTAAGGAAACAGTTTGCAAACTAGAAGAACCATTGACTGAGAAGCAAAAGATTGAATGGTTTACATCTAGAATAAGCCCAGATGTGAGAGCATCTTTGGATGGGGAATATTTGAAACATATGCAGAAGCCGTCACATTAGCATGTCGGATTGAGGCACAAACATGGTGCAAACAAGACAAAAACAAGGAAAACATGGAATTAGAAAGACTAAGATTGGAATTGGAGCAGTTGAAACTAAAAAATGAGATTTTGGCAAATTAGGAAGATAAAAGGCCAAATATATGGTGTTCCTACTACACAAAGGAAGGACACATCATGAATGAATGTCCAAAACTAAAAGGAGAAAGACATGCTATCGTAATGAAGGTAGATATAAAGGCATTCCCTACAAAGAACAACATAGTCTATTGTGGATTATGCAGAGAATGGGATGATCATGAAACACTGGATTGTCCATCACAAATGTTTAGGGTAAGAGAAGATGAGGATGAAAGTGATTCATGGTATAATCCAAATCACAAAAAAAAAGTTCAAAATAATACCATGGCATATGTAAAAGGCCTAGAAGAAAGACCACTATATCTTCAGGACCAAGGTTATAAGCAACTTTCATGGAAAAATCAAAGAAACATGAATACTATCCAAAACACAAACCAAAATGTACCTTATGAAAATAACTATAGTAATGAGGATAGAGGACAATTTGGAGGTTATAGAACCAGGGTACTTTTCTAATGAGTGTTGGGGAGAAGGAAGAAGACAATGCACATTTTGTAATAGTACAGAACATGGCCTTTTCACATGCGATAAGGCACAACAATACTTTCAGAATGCACTGTAAGAAGGAAAAGGAGATGATTGGGATAAGCAAAAATGGGCCAGAGTAATCAAAAGAGTCCCTAAGGAAGAAGGTCAAGTCCTAAGGACCTATCAGAGAGATAAGGATGGCAATACAGATCTATATTCATCAGATGAAGAAAACCAAAATAGGAGAATAAAAGAGGAAAAAACTAAAATGGATAAAGGAAAAGAGAAAGTAATAGTAGTCACAAGATAGGGCACAAAAATTAGAGGAAAAAGAAATGACACTACTGAATCAGAAAGAGAAGAAAGTGAGGAGGAAGATATATTCTTCCCAGATAAAAGGCAACATGATGATGTAGTACAAAATACTAAAGAGATAGTAATAGAAGAACAAGAGAAACAAAAAATAAGTCAATTAAATCTTCACAGAAGAAGAAGTTGCAACACTCAAATAGTTTACATCACTAACGCAACATCATAATCTGATGGATAAATTTAAACAATTTGCTAAATATTAGAATAAGGAGAAGATACCGTGAAACCAAGTTAGGAAAATGGGTAGAAATGAAAGACATTGGAATACAAAACCACTACTGGTGGATCCTCATATTAATCATAAAAAGGTCAAAAATGTAATGATAGACTTAGGTGTAGACATAAACATGATCACTACTTGAAGCTTTGGGAACAACTAAGGAGACCTAGATTGTCTCAAACACCCTACAATATCACTTTAGCAGATAGGTCTAGCATGTCAACCATTAGAACATGGAAACAAGTAGAGGTAAACCTGATGGGCATCAAATAGGCAGTAGATTTTTTGGTTGTCGCTATGAAAGAACAAGGAGATTCCTTTAATGCACTACTTGGACTAAGATTGTTTGTAGATGCTAATGGCATAACGGACTTCTGCAAAGAAGAACTATCTTTTGTGGATAATAATAAAAGTGTATTCATACATTTAGGACTACTAATGGAAGAGCCCTATATTGAGGAATCCACCCATGCAGAAGAAAATGATGACTCCCCTAGGAACATTTACACAATATCAAGATTGGAAACAAATAAAATGGAGGGAGAACCAAATTTGGAAGGAGAAATAGAGGTAGAGAATGAGTATGACATTACTGATAGTGAAGAAGTCCTAGAAGCATGGATTAAAAATGAACCGGAGCTCAAAACCCAAAGAATGATAGGAATTAGGAGGATATACATGGTTCAAACCAATAAAGAAAACATACCACAATCCTCTGCATCAGATGAAAATCCACCACAAATGGTATGCACCATCAACAAAGGCCAAAATGAAGAGGAATCTATAATGTCTCATCATATAAATCATATTATGAGAGGAATCTCCCATATCAAACTACCAAAGTTCTTAAGGGTTAAAAACCTACAACAATACTTGAATGAGATGGAGACAATCTTTTCAGAAGAACAAAGCAGAATACAAGCAATACATCATACACTAGTATGTAATGCAACAAATTGGTGGTCAACACATAGAGATTCAGTTCAAGATTGGCATACATTTAAGCTTCCTATTAAGGCCAAAATCTATCACAAGAATACTTAAACACTTGCATAGTGGCATGGGAAAATAGAAAAGAACATAGCAAGGTTGTATACACCCACCTATTCAATTGGACATTAACACCAATAGCCCAAACTTGGTATATCAACCAAGAGAGAAGAAAGGAAACAAGTAATTGGGAGCAAGTGCAAGCTAACTTTATACATAAATTTTCTTTTTGCAGTCCAAAAAAATCTATACATCTTGCACTTGTGAAAATAAAATAAATAATTTTTTAACAAGAAATAGAAGAAGAGAAAGAAGAACTGGAGCACAGTGCACCACCAAGATCTGAAGGGATATGGAAACTAGTGGAATGGATAGATCAACAGTCAAGGAACATGGGTCAAAAATGCTATAAAACCACAAAGATAGATGATGAGGATAATGAGGATATAAATATTGAGGTGCAAGAGAGAGAAAGAGAGATAGAAATATTGACTAAACCAAAGGACCAATATTACAATGAACCACTGAAAATCAAAGAAGAAAATATTACAAAGGAAGGTGATCTTAAACTAGCAAAGATTGGAGAGAACTGGAATGAAAAAGTGGTAGCATAGGTAATTGAGATTCTCTCTGAGTTTGAGGATCTATTCCTATGGACCTTTACTAAAATGAAAGGCATTAAAGAAGAAGCAGGGATAATGAAAATACTACTAAAAGGAGTGAAACCAGTCAAGAAAAGGCCATATAGGCTCAACCCTAACATGAAGAAAAGAGTCAAGGTAAAAATTGACAAGATGTTAGTAGCATGGATCATAAAACATGTTGAGGAAGCTGATTGGATCATCCCAATGGTGGTACAAAACAAGAAATAAGAATATGCGAAGACTATCGAGAGTTAAATAAAGTGTGCATCCATGATCCATTCCCAACACCCTTCATAAAAGAGATATTAGAATTAGTTGCTGGAAGGGAAATATATTCATCCACTGATAGATTTTTTGGCTACCACCAAGTAAAGTTAAGAGAAGAGGATCATCCTAAAACAACATTTGCATCTGAATTGGGATCCTACATGTACATATTGCTGCCTTTTGGACTAAATAATGCACCAGTAGTGTTTAGTAGAATAATGGTAAATGCATTCAAAGAATTCATTCATGATTTCTTAGAGGTTTATCTAGATGATTGGACTACCTATGGATTAGTGAAAGACCACACACAGACCTTGAGAATGATGTTCAACAAATGCATAAGTTTGCAAATATCATTGAATCTTAAGAAATGCACATTTGTGATACCTTTTGGGACTCTCCTAGGTCACATCATTTGCAAGGAAGGGTTGATGGTAGATCCCTTGAAAGTAACTTTAATCCTGACACTATCACCACCTAAAACAACAACAGAAGTAAAAACTTTCTTATGTTACACTGGGTATCACCAAAAGTTTATAAAGGGTTATGCACCAATACCAGCACCTTTGGTGGAATTGCTCAAAAAGAAAAGTGGAAGAAACATTGAATGGAATGAGCAGTGTCAATCTTCTTTTGACATAATAAAATGGAAAATTGATGAATCTCCTATCTTGATATTCCTGAATTGGAACATCCCTTTCCATGTTCATGTAGATGCCTCAGGCATAGAAGTAGGTGCAGTATTAGCTCAACCTAAAGGGACTAAAGACCATCATATAGCATTTGCAGTAGGAAATTATCAAAAGCCAAGAAAAATTACACAACAACAAAAAGGGAAGCACTAGCAATGGTCTATGCACTACAAAAATTTAGACACTACCTACTATCCACACCCGTCACCTTCTTTACTAACCATGAACCATTAAAGTACCTATTAAACAAGCATGTCATACAAGGAAGAATATGTAGATGTTTTCTACTATTCCAAGAATTTGAGTTCACCATCAAAGTGAAACTAAGGAAACAAAACCAAGGTCCTAACTATATATCAAACATTGAAATAGGGGATGAGCCAGAAAGCCATGAAGAAGAGCTCCCTGGTGCAAACTTGTTTAGGATCAATGCAGTACCAAAAGAACTAAAATATATTTCATATCTACTAGCCACAAGAGAATTTCCAGCCAAGACATCCCCGCAAGACAAACAAATCCTTATGCAGAAGGATTTTCCCTATACACTTATCGAAGCAGAACTACATATCAAAGGGAAAGATGATATAATGAGGGTGGTATATGAACATGAAAGGGATGATATTACAAAGGAAGAACATGAAGGTATAGTAGGAGGACACAACTTTAGAGATTTAACAACAAGAAAGATCAAACTAGCAGGCTTGTGGTGGCCTACCCTATTCCAAGATACTAAAAGATATGTAAAGTATTGTGATATTTGTTAGAGAATGGGTAAACCTACTACTAGAGATGAAATGCCATTGAGATTGTTATTAGCACAACTTCCCTTTGAGAAATGAGGAATAAGCTCTGGCCAAACAATCAAAATCAAGATACATTATCACCAGAGTATAATACCTTACAAAATAGGTAGAAGCTCAACCTACAAAAGACTCTACTGCAAAAATAGCCACAAAGTTCCTCTATGAGAATATAATTACTAGATTCGGATGTCCACTTAGTATCACAAGTAACTAAGGAAAATATTTTGTAAATAACATGATTGCAGAGTTACTACGAACTTTTATGATAGCGCACAACATAAGCTCACCATATCATCCTCAGGCTAATGGTGCAAGTGAGGCCTTAAACAAAATCATTGGGAAGACATTGACAAAAATGTGTGATAGCAATAGAATAGATTGGGACCTAAAAGTACCCGTAATACTTTGGGCCTACTACACTACATACAAAAGAACCACAAATTTCACACCCTACGAGTTAGTCTATGGCCTGGATGCTACTATACCAATACACTTTATACTTCCTTACTTTCATACTACAAGGACACTAAAACTAAATGTAGAATGATCCTTGACATAGAGAATTGAAGAATTAGAGAAAACAGATGAAAATAGGTTGATGGTAGCCTATAACATGAATCTAAAGAGAAAGCAGCAAAAATCCTGGCATGATAGAAACTTTTAGATGATAATTTAAAAAAAAAAAAGATTTAGTACTTATATATGATAGTAAATTCAATAAATAGGGAAAACTCAAAATCAAATGGCTAGGACCATATTACATTGAAGAAATTGCAAAATCTGGAGCGGTAAGATTGAAAGATATGAAAGGAAGAATAACTTATGGGTTTTTTAATGGATCTCAATTGAAACATTATCACAAACCTTTGAGATGAAAATATCAAATGCAGAAGAATTCAAACATGTAACATAGTAATTATATCATACTATAAATTAGTATCTTACAACAATAAACGGCTACAAAAACTTATGAAAAGTACAATGGGCAAAAACAATAAATGCATACAGTAACTTTTAGGGCTATATAAACCCTAAACCCTTACTCACATCTCATTCCCATCTAAACAAGTTGAGAAAGTTGAACTCCGAGCTACAAAGTTATCAAACCCTAGCTAACAAATTGTGAAAAAGAAGAGATGACTACACCAGTACTCATCAATGTGACAGAAAAACCAAGACCTAAATATAAAAAGTTCCCATTCAAGGCAATGGAGGTCGACAAAGAAGGAGCCTTCTCTGGCGTACCAGCAGATGTGGTTTACATTGAAGATGTCAGGAAATACATACACACTACAATCACAGAGATAGATCATATGAAGTTTGAGGAGTTGAGAGATACATTGCTTGGAGATACAGGGTACCTAGTTGAATATAAGAACATTGCCACCAAGAAACTAGACATATAGAAAGATTATCCAAATTTCACTGATGCTTACAAGTGGGTGCAAATATTACTCAGTATAACTCATGATGAATTCATCTATTTAGACAAACCCTACCACATAATGAAGGATGCAATCAGATCGATGATTGGACTCAACTTGACAAGACCAATACCAGCAATGAAGGCAATTAAAAATGATAAGGTTACTGAGCTGACAAGAGCAAAACCTGATGGGTAGAACTTGAGTGTGAAAGATATCATAGATTTGGGGGTCTAGTATGCAAATATAGGGATAACTTATAAGGTGTACTATGCAAATAGAGAGTGATTTGCTACTACTACCACAATCCACACTGCATATCAAATGGTGAAAGAGGGCAAAGACTTTGACCTTTGTGAAGTAATGAGGGAGTAGTTGATGGAGAATCTGAAGAAAACAAAGGAATCAAACTACAATTTTTGGTATGGAACTTTAATCACTTGCCTAGTATTCTATTTTCTTATTGAATTACCAGGATTTAAATGGAAAGTTTGGCAACATCACCTATCAGTTACCACATGAATAAAACATCACATTAAAATTTTAGTGACACGAAATCTTTCAAGACTATGTACTGGGGTTTTTTCAAGACATTACAGTCAGATATGCAAGCTAGAGAAAGACTACCATATGAAACTATAAAGCAATATATGAACCATATAACCTTCATGGTAGAAAAAGATTATACCTATATGGAGGCAATAGAAGCTAGAACATTTTGGATACCTAGGTTACCTTATGAAGTTACTAAGGCATAAATAAATGCTTATGTAGAAAATCTACTAAGCAAACCTAAGGATACTATCACAAAAAGATTTGGTACATATAGGGAGATAATAGATAAGATGCACAAGAAGAATGCAGAGGAACATTTAGATAAAACAAAGATAAATTGCATAAACAATGGGAAATCCCACCTCTGGAGGGCACTTCTACACCACCTAACACAACATCAACCTCACAAGCCATTGCAAAAGCTCCACAAGCTAGATCCTCAACTCCGCAAGAGCCCACTGCTTCACAAAACCCTAGAACATTAGGGAGAAGTGCATCTGTGACAACCAGTACACAAATTGTATTATAACTTATAGCCTCATCACAAATAGTAGCCACAAGGAGGACATCATCAAAAACACTGGTACAGATGAGTGTTGAGAAGAAAAAGGGACTTAGGCAAAAGCAACAAGCTAAAAGAAAGAAAAAACAATCCCCTATGGAGGAAACAAAAGAGGAAGAAGGGAAAGAAGAAGTATCCCAATTGAAAAGGAAAAAGAAACAAAAGCCAACAACACAAGAGACTCCATAAGAGCCATTGAGCTTAGATGCAATCCTGAATGTGATTGAGTGCCATGGATTGTTATAAGAGAGCAAAACTATACCCTGAAGTATCTATGAAAAATAATAAAATCATTGAAAGAGCCATAATCAAATATATGATAAAAACAAATAAAACAATGGATGAGATTTTGGGATTATTACCAGAAAGCCTTACAGATGCATTAAGGCAAAGGAGAGAAAAAGCTTTGAAGTTGGATGAAGATCTCAGGCAACAAGCCATTGATGGAGTGGGTACTTCTATCTTTGCTAAGGAGAAAGACAAAATAGATCAAATACAAGCCACATAGCTTAGGTCAAAGCAAAGGGTTGCTACCCTTATGAACATGGAACAAGCTAACAAAGAAAAGATACAAGTAGAAATAGAGCAAATAACAAAGAAAATATATGATATTATTAAGGAGGTAGAGAAAAATGTGGCACAACAGGATACAAATCCTCCGTAAAATACAGGACAAAGAACTTATCCTCCACACAACACCAATACAAATCAGGAGGATGGACAAAAACAAGAAGAAGCTCCAGATACAGGGGATAATCAACAAAATTACCAGGATGCATCCTCCTTTGCCTCCCCTATCTAATCTATCAAGGATTTTCTGGTGTAGCAAAAGAAAATACAACCTATGGTGACCCCACAGTTGCTACAACTACCAGCTATAGGAGGGAAAGTAAACTTATTTGGTATTTCACCCTTATAAAAGCTACAATTGGGTGATATATTCCACTCCACAGTGAGGGAAGAAATTTTACAACAACACATTGAGGGAAGTGAAATACTAATGGAAGTTGTAGATATAATTTAAAAGGAAATATCAAAGGCTCAGAGGGACACATCCCTACCATCAACACATCAACTCAAAAAACTAGTGCATAGATTTAAGGCCCACTCTACATATTTGGAGAAGAAAGCAAAAGAGAAAATAATAGAGAAAATGAATCAGAAAAGACTAGCTGATACTTCTAACAAATGTGCTAAGGCACACAATAAACTAAAGCCCAAATAAAGAGCATTCAGTAAAGTATGGAGGAGTCTAAGGTACTCTACCAATTTTGTTTACAATGGCCTATTACTACTAAGAACATAAAGGATCAAATAAAGCATTAGAAACACAAATAACACAAGCATGGCTTAAATTTTATAGTCGACCTTGCTTGTCAAGCAATTTTTTTATGACTGTTATCTATTCAATAGTGCCCTTCAAATACTATGGCATGCCTTAGTATAATTAAATCATATAAAAATCAAACATATATATCATCATAATTCTATATGAATTTTGATAGTTTGTCCAAAATCTCTCCTTTCATATGATACAGCCTTTTTAAAATTTTGATTACATTTTACAGCAAAAATGCCTAAATACAGCTATACAACTGTCAAATTTAAGCTTTGAACACAAGTAGCTAGTACTTATGATCTAGTACAAGATATTAATGGAGCCATAAGGGCACAAGTAGTGACCTTACACTCCCAGCTTCAACAATTATAGGATCAAAAGGAATAGATAAAATCATAGATCAAACAACTGAGAGAAGTGGTAAGCTTGAGGTTGGCATCTTTAACCAGAGTATTTACTGAGGCAAAATAGATTACACAAAAGGTAAAGGTACTAGCTACCTTAGGTAAGGCAGAGGATACATATATTTAGCTTGAAAGCCATATACAAATTTTGACATCTGCAAAGAAATAGTGGGACACTACTCTGGCTCAACTCAGAGTCATATACAAAACCATCCTACCTGCAAATTGAAGAATATGTCTTGGGGACAAGACATACCTTTAAAAGGGGGAATGATGTTGGCAGAGAATAGGGCACCAAGCAGAACCTACCACAGGTTACCACAAAGGGCATGCAGAGGATATAGTCAACTCATAAAGAGGTATCTTGGGAAATGACACACCTCTATGTAGATATATAGGAGATACATGTAAGCAATGTAAAGTAAGAGAGTAGGAGTGTATGAGAGAATGAGTAGTATGAGATAGAGATGTACAAGGCAAAGACTCAGACCTGCTGGTATAAACATGTATGTACCTTAAATTAATGAGAAATAAATATAAAGGAGATATAAGGATTATGATATCATTGTATGCATGTTATAAATGCTTTGTTTTATTTAGATTGTACCACATAATAGATTTACTTAATGTTTATTCATGTTTCTCTCATTGTCTGACTAGGGCATAAACTAGAGTTTAGAGACTTGACTGAGGACCAGATCTCTAGACTGGTTTCCCTCTCATTTCTTTCTAACAGTGGCTTTTGGGTACCCAAGGGTGCTCTATCTACCAAATCAAAGTTGTCTATAGAGAAGACCATGTTATGGCACCAGAGACTTGACCGCATAGGAGAGAAGGGCTTATGGACCTTGAAAATAAAAACCTTGTTAATGGGTTGAATGATTGTAATCTTGAATTTGAATTTTGTGAGCGTTGTATTTATGGAAAGTAAAACTGTGTTTAATTTTACTCGAGTTCTCATAAGTCTTCATGTGTTTTGGATCTAATCTATTCAGATGTAGTTGGTCCAATTGATGCTCCTTCTATTGATAAATCAGTTTATTATGTTTCTTTTATTCATGATTTCAGTAGGAGGACATGGGTTGATTTTTGAAGAGTAAAGCTAATGTTTTCAATTGTTTCAAAGAATTTAAATCAATGGTTGAGTTGCAGACTAAAAAGAAGATTAAATGTTTAAGGACAGATAATGGTGGTGAATTTTGCTCCAATGAGTTTGAAAAATTATGTAAAGATTGTGGTATCCAAAGATAGAAGACAACTCCATATTCTCCACAACAAAATGGAATTGTAGAGATAATGACCATGACCTTGATGGAGAAGGCTAGGAGTATGTTGAGTAGTGTTGGACTAGAATAGAAGTTTTGGGATGAAGATGCAGCCACTTCCTGCTACCTGATAAATAGGTCTCCTACATCATCTCTTATTGATAAAATGCCAATGGAGGCATGGTCAGGCCACAAGCCTTCACTTAGACATCTGAGAGTATTTGGTTGTGAGGCATATGCACATGTGCCAAAAGAGAAGCGGTCAAAATTGGATAACAAGGATGTTAAATGTTTCTTCATCTGAAACAGTTATGGTGTGAAAGGATACAAGCTTTGGGATCCTATTGCACAAAAGGTAATTTATTCTAGAAGTGTTATTTTAGAGAAACTAAGTCTTCTTCTATTACAGTGTAGTAGCTAGAATATAAAGAAGAAAAGAAAGATGTCATTCAATTTCCCTCTACACCTGAGAAAGTTGAATCGAGGCCCTTAGAAAGACAAGAAGTTGAGGAAATCTCTATGAGTTTTGAATCATCAGAGGAAGATGAAGAACCTAAACTTGAGCTTGTTCGAAGGTCTACTAGGCATAGACAACCACCAGAATGGTATGAGTATTCTCCTAATGATTGGAGATGTGTATTTTCTTTGAATGCTAATGTTGATGAACCTTTATCTGTAGAAGAGGCTCTTGGTATGAATGATGCAGAGTCTTGGAAAATAGCCATGGATGAAGACATGATAGCTCTTAAAAAGAATGATACATGAGACCTTGTACCATTGCCTCAAGGATGGAAGCCTATTGGTTGCAAATGAGTGTTCAAAAGGAAAATAGGTTCAGATGGTAGCATTGAGAAATATAAAGCATGATTGGTTGCAAAGGGCTACTCGCATGTTTAGGGAATTGATTATGGTGAGATATTTTCTCCTGTAGCTAAAATGGCACCCATTCATTTTTTACTTTCTATTGCAGTAGCATATGATCTAGAGATCAAACAAATGGATGTGAAAAAAAGATTCCTTCATGATGATTTGGAAGAAAAAATTTATATGACACAGCCAGGGCACTAAGTGGTAAAAGGTAAAATTCATATGGTCTGTAAGTTAAAAATATCCCTGTATGGTTTAAAATAAAGTCTTAGGATGTGGTACTAGAAGTTTGATATTTATGTGTTGAGTTTGGGATTTGTGTGGTCTAAATCTGATCACTGTGTGTATTTCAAATCTAATGGTGATCATTTCTTGGTTGTTGCCTTGTATGTTGATGACATGTTTATTGGAAAAGGAAAGGGTTTGATTACAGAATTAAATCTCAGCTCTCAACAAAGTTTTAAATGAAGGACCTTGGTACAGCAAGATACATTTTGGGGATGGAGATAAGAAGAGATAGACAAAATAGAAAGCTTTGGTTAGGCCAGAGTAAGTATGCAGATACTATTATAAGAAGATTCAATATGCAATATGCTAGACCATTGTGTGTTTCTGTTACTATGGGAATGAAGCTTTCCATCTCGCATTGTCCTACATCCCCATCAGAGATGGAAGATATGAGTCGAGTACCATACCAAAGTGTAGGTTGTAGCTTGATGTATGCTATAGTCTGTACAAGACTAGACATTGCCCAAGCAATCCGAGTTCTTTCCTGTTACATGTCTAATCCAGGAAGAGCACATTGGGATGTAGTAAAGAGAGTCTTCAGATATTTGTGGGGTACCTTAGACTACTCTATATGTTTTCATGGAATAGGAGACCAGCATTTCTTGGATATTAGAGGCTATGTGGATTCAGACTGGGTTGGTGATGTTGATAGCAGAAGATCCATAAGTGCCTATGTGTTTAAATTATTTGGTGTTGCAATGAGTTGGGTGAGCAAGCGACAGGCTATGGTCACTTTGTCCACTATAGAGGTAGAGTATATGGTAGCTACTCATACGTGCAAGGAATCCATTTGGCTTAAAATATTGTGTTCAGATATAGAGTTTAAATAGGGTGAAATGACAATATATTGTGATAGTTAGAGTACAATATCCTTAGCAAAGAACCCAACATTTTGAAATGCCAGGACCAAGCACATTGATGTACAGTATCATTTCATGAGAGATATGGTTGAGGATGGAAAAGTAAAGCTAGAGAAGGTAGAAAATTTGATGTATATTGTAGATGCATTAACAAAGCCCATGAGCATAGAGAAGTTCAGATGGCGTTCTAAATCAATGGGCCTTTCGGCCCCTAGCAATTGATTACCTATTTTCTATAGCATCTTGTAAGGTGTCTGGAAAGTGGGAGAATGTTAGAAATAAAGCACTTTAAAAATAAAAAGAAAAAGAAAGTGTCTCAACCTTGCATGGAAAATAAAGTAGAGTGAGTTAAGAAAAGAAGATTTTGTGGTAGGTGCAAAGTGGCTATTTTGAGAAGTCTATTTTGCATGGAGATAGAGATAAGTTGGCTATGAGATTTATGATGGGTGTCATTATCTATTTTATTAGATGTTTCTAAAATGGAATGCTTTATCTCTAGAAGGTTCTCATATGCAACGTAATACTATATATATTGGTACTTTGAGATAGTCATTGGTGAGAGTTTAGTTTGCATGTCTATATGATGTTGGAATGCTGCCGAAATTCCTCTAGATTGAGTTAACGTGAAGACTCCTGTAAGAACTTGCATTGCAAGTGTGTTGTAATCTATTTCAAGATTTGATAATACATTGTGCAAGTTTTGGAGTGTGGGGTTTTTTTCTCGAAAGGGTTTTCCCCACGTAAATCACTGAGTTATGGTTTATTGTTATTCCATTTATGTTATTTCATGTGTTTCTTGAAATCTCTGTAATAGTTGATTTGAAATTTGTATAACACTCCTCTCAAGGTTAGCGTAGGAAGCATTTCCACACACCTTTGCTTCCTTACATTTTGTGGCTAAGAACTTGCTTTGTATTCGTGAACATGGTCTTTGATGATTTATAGATTTTTCCTTGTGGATTCTCATAAAATAGACTCCTAGACAATGACAACCTCTTTTGTACTCAAAGAGTTGTTTCTGTGAAGTTGATAGTATTTAAAAATACCTTGACAGACAACACACTTCAAACATGCATATGAATTATAGAATGACCGCTAGGTGTGATTCACATGTGCTAGGAAGAGTGGATGGTAGATTAAATTTGAATGATTGTTATTAAATGCCATTTTATTGAGAGATTTGTTTGTCTTTTCATGTTCTCTAAGACGTTTGTTGTGTTGAAAGGAATGAAAATTGATGTCTTTTTATACATGCACATAACACCAAATTGTGAAGATTTGTGCATTGTCAACTTGGGACCAAAGTCCAAAAGGGAGCTAGTAGACTAAAATGTTTGATTTTGAATTTACAATTAAGTGAATGGAGATCATGGTTACAAGGGCGACCTTATGACTATAGGCACAAATTGAGTCAGATAGCTAGGTTTGATAGTGTCTAATAAGAATAAATTATCGATTAGATGATTGGATTAATGATTAGAATTAGATAGTTAAGTCAATCATACTTGGATTGCATGCCCACAAATATAAAAATAAGCAATAAACATAGAGCTAGGTACATACAAAACTAAGTACACATGCCCATCTATACACAAAAATGCATCATTTAGAACTATACAAATATCTTAAAATATGTTGAGAATATATTTTTCATCATTATTATATTACTATTCTACTTAAATATCGTCCACTTCAATGGCCAAACAATCAATAGCAATTTTACACCTCATCCACACCAAAAAGTGATAAATATTTGTTCTATTTTTATTGGCCAAAATTAGCATTTGACTATTTGAAGTGGATGATGTTTAAGAATAGTCCAATATTACATAACATTTGTGAGAGATATAAATTTGCAATACAGAGATGAACTAATGAAAATAAACCAATCAAACAAGTATAACTTCCTTCGCACACAAATTCAACCTCACTGATCGAGTGTATTGAAGTGCACCCGAACTCCAATGGATGTGCTCCTTTGATATGTGGATTGCCTAGCTCAATAGCATAACTTTTGATCTCCCAAATTAAATGATTAAATTGCAGTAGCATAAGTTTACGAAAAATGAGAGACCTATGAGAGCTTGAGAAGACATTCTATTTATAGACCTTCATAAATGAAGATCAATGGTGGAGAATGATCAAAGAGATCAATGGTTGGAATTGGATGAGAGGATTTGAACAAATGAGAGAGTGACAAGTGTCTTTGTCCTCTCATGAATCAAGGAAGCTAACAGATTTGATTGATGAGTTGACTGAATTATTTGATTTGTTAACTGAATTGATTGAGTAGTCAACTGAATTGATTGATTAATTAACTAAATTGATTGATTAGTCAACTGAATTGATTGACTTGTTAACTGAATTGATTGATTAGTTAACTAAATTGATTGATTAGTCAACTGATATGATTGAGAGTGAATTATGCTGAGAGGGAATAATAGGGAAATTAAATAAATTAATTATTTAATTTCATGTGCAAATGGATAAATAAATAAAATATTGAATTTTATTTATTTGGAGGAAATGGAATACTTGAATTTATTTAATTAAATTGTGGAGGGAAATTATCTTAATTAAATAATTTGAATTATTTAATTAATATGGAGGAATAATGTAGGGAGTGATTTTCATAGCAATAGATGAAATTAATCAAATACATAAGAATTATTTAATTAATGTGAAATATGGCAGATGAATGTCTAATTTGGGAATGGGATAATTTGAGGTGTCTACATTTTTCCCCTCGTTGAGATGGTGTTGTGAAGTAATGTCATTTCAAAGAAGTTTAAAACATAGTGTTGTGTTGGATAGAAGAAGATTTTGGTTTAGAAGAATATGATTGGATTAGAAATAATGATGCCCCAGTCAGGTAGAAGAAGTACTTAGTAGATTACTTGGTGGGTTGAGTGATTCCCCCTCGAGAGGACGGGCGATTTGGAAGAATATGAGTGTGTTCTCAAAATGAATGGATGTAAGGAGAAGGAGGAGATAAAAGATGGAAAAGTGGTGGAAGAAGAAAAATAGAGAAAATGGAGAAGATAAAATGATGGATGCAAGAATGATGGATTTATTATGAGTAGTTATGTTGACTTGAGTAGAGAAATCCTTTAGTTTGATATAGCACTAGACATTATGCACCAAGGTATAAGGACCAAAGTGATGATGTGTCCTGTGCACCTAGCATAATACAACCTTATCTAGACATATGAGGAAGGATACTTAGAGCATTGAAGTCCTAATGTACAAAAGGTATGATATGACCTTGATGCAAAGGAGAATGCAAAAATCTATTCCAACATACACAAGATATGAATATTAGCTAGAAAGATACAGATTTAAATACAAATGCAAGATAAAATTATAACACACACAAGCAAGCAAGCATGTACAAATGATTCAAAAACAAACAAGGTATTGCCCTTGTCAAGTTGTAAACTGATGATTGATGGATTGATTGGATTAGTGTTGTTGGCCATGTGAATCAATACCAAGATTGATTGATAAGGATGGATCTCGATACTTTAATTAGACTATCCTTAAGCAAGAGTTGAGGGAATTGGATTGATGATGATGATTAGGTTTTTAGCAAGGCTGGGAACAAAACCTTTGGATATCTTTGGATGATTAGTGAGATTAGTTAGCTAGATTGGCATGGATTAAGGATGTCTTCAGTTGGATTTATTACCTGGACTTTTGGTATATTCAATTTTTTTTGGATTTTGTTATATTTGATTTTTTTGGATTTGGGGATATTTTAATTGTCTTTGGGAATTTTGAAATGTTTTATGGGATGGAATTAGATTGTAGTTTGGATAGCTTTGTTGCTAGATACCAATGACAAGGGAAAACTCAGTTGAAGGGAAAGGATGAAAGGATAGATGGATGGATGGATAAAAGGATTGGCAATAATAAATGGGATGGATAAAAGGATAGGCGATAGTGTGTGGAATGGAAAGATCATGATTGAGGGATGGAGAAAAGGATAGAAAATAGTGGATGGAATGGATGTATGTCTCATAAGGGAGCTAGGATGTGATCTCCAAAGACTATGTCGCATAGGAACAACATGCCCCATTCTAGGTAGTATGTTTAGGATTTTACATGACAAAATGTAGGATGAGAGGATGATTGGATTGGTTGGAAAGGTTGAGGTATATCAAGAGATATCCAAAGAATTCTTCAACATTTTTCCCCTTGTCTTTATCAAGATCAAAAGGAGGAAGGGGGGATGGATGGTGTAACGCCCCGCATGAACACCTTAGAGAACAATACATCTACGCTATGGAAAAACGGAATAATTTTTTTTTTTAAATGAATAAAGTGACAAAGTAATGTTTAACACATCTAAATACATCATTTGACCTAACGACTAGTCCTCTAAGATATCATGGAGGCATTACTTGACCAACAAACAATATAATCTGACATACATCATTAACTAACATCAGTAGAACATTCTAAACCTAATGCACTAAATCAATAACATTTACATCAAATAAATAATCATTAGGATCTAGTACATAGTTACAATTTCTTCTCACATACGAGTACATCACTACATTGTTACTTAACACCTTCTGAATACAAACATTATAATTCAACTGATACACAGACAAGAACATAAAATACAAATCACTTACTTCATATCTGGTACAAGATCTGACGGCTGATATACAAGTTACAACTTCCTCGCACATGAACAGTAGCAAGGAGAAAAACC
Organism: Cunninghamia lanceolata; assembly: GCA_027924645.1. Lineage (NCBI taxonomy): Eukaryota > Viridiplantae > Streptophyta > Pinopsida > Cupressales > Cupressaceae > Cunninghamia > Cunninghamia lanceolata. The sequence continues at coordinate 4,294,610 of BSBN01000433.1, read as the reverse complement.
AATGGATAAAAGCTCTTCCACCCGACCATGTGGAACCCTGAGGTCCACCCTCCGAGCTAGGAGTTAACATAAGGTTCCCACTACAACATACAGTCAGGTAGAAAGTAGACTATCAGAACAAGACAACACGTAACTCCAACAACACAAGTCAATATCACAAACAACTTAACAACACTTCCAGAGGCAAGCACATAACGAATGGGGAGAGTACCACTAGGGAATGCTAGGCTGCAGTAGGGAGAGTGTCATCGCACGGTCCTAACATGGGTTATCCTGACAGCCTCTCACTAGGCGCCGGCCCCATAGGGTGACTCATGCGGAATCAACCTTCCTTTCATGAGGACAAGGAAGTTGATCTTGCCTACCAGGCCTTCTCCACCCATCCTTAGTCTAAACGAGCACTACAGGCATGGGAGAGGAAATCCAATTATCTTGTTAATGTGTAATTTACCCTTTCCCCCGAGTTCATTTTAGGTTTTCACTTAATTAACAACTTTCAATGGGTTATCCTGATAGCCACTTTGGGCGCCGACCCCACATTGAAAGCCACTCCCCTACCTGCATCTAGAAACCTTAACCATCAAGCAAGAAAACATCATCAGAACAACGAGGATTCATAAACCATGCAAGGCATTAACCATCTTGCAAAAAATAATTATCCTCATATCCACATGTATATGTAATACCGCAAGGCATTCACCATCTTGCATATCAACTTAATTACAAGGACATACTCTCAAAATATTATCCATAACAGTACACCAACATCATTCCGTTACAGTACTCAATGCCTCCCCATTTCACAAAAACAATACAAGATAACATCCACAAAGGGGATGATTACCCCATCATAATGTACTCACAACTCCGAAGACTCATCAATTCACATCATCATTACCAAACCCTCATACATGACAAGAGGCATCATGTTCTTAGAACATCACATAACAACACTATTCTTGAAAAACAAATTATTTTATCCTATGCCTCTGGAATGACAACCTAACAACTTGCACAGTGGACCCCATTACATCCAACAATCTCATAACAATGTTAATAAACCCACTATCGAGACTATTTAACCAAACTTCAATTAACAAAACCTTCATAATGAGGTTGTAATAAGATTGTTACCAGAATTAAATTAATCAACAATAATCGTAACAATTTAAATTAAACTTTGTAATTAATATCACCTACTTTTCTATATAGTTCAATGAATTAAATCTAACAACTTAACTAAAATATTAATCTACATTTGATTTTGCACTTTTAAAACCAACAATCATTTAAATACTGCAATTTCTCATTAGACTTCACCCATACATTTTCCGGACAGCTTGGAGATGACACAACATCATCTAACTAATAATAACAATAATATTATTAAACCATAATAATAATAATAGTAATAATAATAATAATGCAACCTTAAATCATTCAATAGCAAATATTTTCACCCAAAGAGAAGAAAATTATTATTTTTATTGAGTTAGGGCTTTTATTTGATAGTCACCCTTGGCTGTCAAATAGTCTTATTTTTATGACAGTTATCTATTCAGTAATGCCTTTTAAAAAACAACGATAGCAAAGGCATATCTACAGATGATTCAGGCAAAGAAGACCAGGTTAGATGTCCTGCTATAGAATTGAATGGACTTTGTGATAAAAGTAGTTTGCTAGTTGCACCAAAGCTTGTGCCAACTGTCCAACGAAAGCAAAAAAAAATAGAACTCCAAGGATAAAGCCTGTAATTGAGACGGGAGGATGTTGGTGCCATAATGCAAGCCCAAGTATAAATTTTTCCTTTTGATATATCTATTAGCTACCATATTTAATGTAACCTGGGACATGTGACCCTTTTGCTACTAAGGCACATAACACTCTCTAGATGTGCGCCACATCAAGATATGCAAGAAGTTAAGTAGATTAGGGTTTTGAGAATTTAATGGATGTGGCACATTAGGTTTACCTACCATAATGGTGTCCCATGCATGTGTCTGTATGCATAGGGCTGAATACAGAAAAGGTAGAGGTGGAATATTTGTATGTATGCATCCTAATTTTTTGCTGGTATTTTGATAAATATAAGAAGATCTCCTATTCTATGCATATCTGTGTTACAGTATTATGATATGGTAATGCTATCTTTACTTTAATCTTATATGTTCATAGTGTGCTGTGCCTTTTCATATTCTGTGATGTATGCTCATAATGGAGGTTCAAGGTAACAAATTGCGTACCTAGGGTGAGCAGTCTACTAAGGACTGATATGTCAGCATCAGATGGTCTAAATAAATGTTAATTATGTTCAATTGCATGAGCTTTACCAGTCAAACATTCAGCAAGCTCAAATGCATCATTCTTTGTCTCTGTAAAAACAATACAACGTCCCCCACTGCTGTAACAGCGAATGATATCTGGTATAACCTTTGCTCTTGCTTTGTAAAAGCAGAGAAGAACAATGTGCCTCACACTTGCACTAGCCTTCATTTTATCATCACCAACAGGATCTGCAGTTTTTCTATCAGGTTTGAAGAATTTTGATGCAATCTGCTTTACCCAATTCGGCATTGTTGCACTAAAAGAAGTGTCTGAACCTTACTCACATCCTCAACTTTTCCAAGGATGTTTTCCACGTCCTCCACAAAGCCCATGTTAAGCATTTCATCAGCCTCGTCAAGGACACGAAATTTCAATGATTTCAAGTTTAGACTCCCTCTCTCGATATGATCCTTGATACGACCTGGTGTTCCAACAACAATATCTACACCTCTACGTAGTGCATGTTCCTGTGGACCATACGGAGCACCTCCATACACACAGCATGTATTAATGCCAACAGATCCACCAAATCAAAGCCTTTGTGAATACTCTCAAAAGTCATTGCTTGTATGGGAAACAGCGACTCGATCCCTTTAGACTTGAGCTTCTCCCTTAAAGCCTCCGATATATTAAATTTAGAAACGGCATTGGGAATCTCCACTTCTATTTCCCCTTCGTCTTCGTCAATCTTCAAATTTTGGAGCGATGTGTTTGGGGATCATTGCGGGGGTCGAGGAGCGCATCCATGGCAAACTCAAGTGTTATGGAACGCTTCTTGTTGACAAGGAAAAACTGTATGAATCTTTCCGTGAGCTCTCTCATGGGATTTTCTACCATTTCTTCGGTGGGGTACTTCAACATTTTTGTTGTGTAGGGTTTCTAGGAAAGAGGGATTTCTTGCTGTCCCAGAAACCCATGAATTTCTCTGTGTTCTTTCTTTCCCTACCTACAAGAGCCGCAGGTGTTCGTAAAGAAATAACGGAATCCACTTTGGATGCACAAACCTCAAAATAACCTTTCACATAGTTCATTGAGAGAATGGTTGTCTTGCTTTAAATTCTCTTCTGGTTCAGGCTGTTTCACTGAAGATCCCTTGGTTTTCTTTGCTGACAAGCCATGGACAACAATGGTGGATTCATTGCTAGTTGGATCGCCGTCCATGAGCTGGGGATACAATTCAATATCTGCATTGCATTAATGAGATCAAAATAAGGTTTACTAGTACATTAGATTATAGTTTCTAATCCTCTCATCGTACCTGTCACCAATTCACTATGCGTACATGGCTGACCCTCTAGCCCATGCGGCTATCTTGAAGACACCATAACCTTATCATTGCGATGCCTGTAAAATCTGCCAGGCGTTTTCCTGCAGATCACTTATGGATATCGGCCTAGGAGTATTTACAGCGACCCTACTTTTGATGGCACATTTTATGTTCTTTTCTCAAACCTCTACACAGCAGTGGGTTAGTGTGGTGAGTGCGAATGGTAAGGAGAACCGATGCAAGATAGAGGAATTAGTGAGATCTCTCTGTGCCGTTGGATTTTTAGGCTGTAAAATGATATGCACTTTTCCTGTAGCAGACATATCACATCCATAGGCGTAGAAGTTTTATTCAAGTTGGGGAAATTAGCTGGGACGATGAAGGCAGCCGTGATCTAGACGTCATCAAACGGAATGCAATACAAATAATTTCATTGCGAAAGCTTTAGCCATCCAAAGAAGAATTTGACAGCATCAACTCTCAAGCCCAGGCAAGGGCGGAAAAAAAACAAACCTAAACTTTTATCATCATTGGCCTTAAAAATTTTACAGCAAATACACTCGGCAGGGATGAATTAGATCTTACAGAATTCAGAGTATAATGACCACAGAATATACTTGAACATGATTTGAATAAGTAGACATTGAAAGGGATCAAGAACAAAAATAATGCTCTGGTAGAGGAATGTGCAGAACAAGAATCTTATTAAGGAAACCCTAGGTATAATCCTCTAATGCAAGATAAGAAAATAATATTAACACAACTAAAAGAACCTGTATACGCTACAATGTCCTCAATTTGTTCTTCGCAGCTCTGCCTTCCTTCCCAGATCTCCAACTCCGTTCCCCTTTTTCTCCTTCTCTCTGCTTGTTTTATAGTATTCCCCCTTTAGGGCATAAACACACGATCCAATGCCCACCGAAAAATACAGCTTACTTTCATTTAATTTTTAATAACATTACAATATAACCCTGATTCTTTTATTTACTCAAGGATAACTTACATTTAATATATCACAACTCATAATTTTTACTTTATTTAATTTAGTATTTTATAGAGATATTTAATATACAACAACTCGTATTACCTTATTTAATCATTTATTTACTGGGCCACATGTATTTACTTTCATATTTATTTTATTAATTATAAAACAATTTCCACAACTAATAATGCCACTTTAACTAATTTAACTCCTTGATTATTTATTTTTATTATTTAATATTTAATATATATTTGTTATATAACAACTAATAATTATTTATAAATCTATTTAATAATCATTAATCAAATTTATCAATTTATATACCACAATTAACCAATCATAAATCATACAATTACTCGACCATCAAGCATGCAAAGAAAGCAAGATGACAACCCATGGAAACAACGAAACTGAGAACAACGACTAGACGCAAAACTGAAGACTTATCCTCTACAAGGACGACGGATGACTGGGGAACCTTATGCTAACTCCGATCAACAATTCCATTGGCTAGGGCACGCTCAAACCTGCTAGTTCAGGTGGAGTCGATGCCCGGTACCTGCATCCTGCAGCAAACCTCCAGATTAAACATATATATACAAACATGAAGTCATGCACACAGTAAACAGAAATCGCAGCGTGGCAGGGTACTCGGACACGAGTAATGCGACACTATTATGTTTACCTAAATCCATCCACAATTAAGTATTCAGTTGTCTACAAGAAAATAGAATAATCAATTCAGTATGATCTAGTCTAACAATTATTGTTAAAGCATCATCACCATGATTAAATATCAGCTTAAACTCAGAAGTAACATTAATCCATTACACCAAATATGTCCATCAAACTGTGAAACATAAAATATTAGTAATTCAATATCACCGATCATCATCATCGCAATAGGTCCATAAACAACTCAGCAAAATACAGAGAGTCCAATGTCATGATATCCAATCCTACTAGAAGAACCATCAGTCCAATAGAAGGCAAGGTGAGGGGCACTACAGATGGACTCAATAGGATAGATATGTGGGTATAATGGATAAAGATGGTAGGATAGGATATTGTGTGATTAGATAGGGGAATGTTAGGTTGGAAATAATAGGTTGGATGAGACAATGTGCCCCCAAATGTAAGATACATAGATAATCAACCTACACATGATGCCTATTTTCTAGGTTTTCATCATGGTAGTTAGTCAAGGCACCACCAAGGTGGTTTTCACCATTGGACGAAGGGATTGCTCTTTACTATTTTGATTTTCTCATTGTTTTTTTTAATTTTTTGGATGGAATAGGTGAATATGGATAAGGGGACTCAAGCAACTAGTTCCATGAAAGGTGATATTCCCATTAAAGATGGATGTTGCACATGGACCATGTCAAATGTCATTATGCTCATAGATGTTGGTAGGGGATTGCATAAGAGGGAGGAGGAGTAGGTGGATAATGGATTATGATGTGGATTATGAAAGATTTATGCAAGGATGGATGGGAGATAGTGGATTATGGATGGAAGGATAGTGGATTATGATGTGGATTATGAAAGATTTATGCATGGTTGGATGGGAGATAGTATTATGATGTGGATTATGGATGGAAAGATAGTGGATTATAATGTGGATTATGCAAAAGCATGGACCATAGGGATATGATAGGTGAAATATGTGGGATAATGGATTAAAGATGGGGAGATGGAGATATGTGGAAATGTTGTGGAATGGAAAGGAACCAAGACCAATGGTTGCACACACTGAATTGGATTTTGAGGCTTTTGATTAGAAAGATGTGTAGGATGTAATGGACTTGTTTGCTAAGGGGAGGGTCGATGTAGGAATTTAGGTACCCACATAGAATTAGGATTTTTATGATTTTTGCATTGGGATTTATGGGATGAAGGAATTTGAGATTTTTGTATGAAGAGATTTTTTGGATTTTTGGGATGTGAATGCTTCATTTGACTTGATATATTTTTGCTTAGGGACCCAAACCATTTTATTTTTGGACTTTTCTTGTGAAAGTATGGGCTTGGGTAGCCTTTTGGAGATATTTTTCTTTGACTCTTTGCATTGATGCCCTAAGGCATAAGTATCTTCAAAAAAAAATTCTTTATGGGTAGAGGCATCCAAATTTTTATTTGTGAATCACATGGACTTGGTGGAAGCTTCATGTTTGGTTGATGTGTGTATTTGTTGATCATGATTAGAAAATTGAGGGGATTTATGGATGGAAGCATTAAAAGTGGATTTGTGGATAAATCGATAAGGGGTGGATGATAGGGATATTAGGCGTTGGGATAAGTCGAGGTAGAGTGGATGGAGGGATATTAGGAGTTGGAAGTAGTGGAGGTAAAGTGGATGGACGAAGGTGTATGGTCACATGCTTTTTGGATTTGTAGGATGATGGAGAAGGAATGGAAACATATGTTTTGGGATTATGATGTTATTTGTGATGGAAATGGGTGGATTTAAGAGGCATAGAGGTAATACCAACATCTTTAGATTGCTTTTCTTGGGGTATAGAACTAAGGCCATATGAGCATGGAGAGACTTTGACATGGATGGGCTCCAAAATACCTTGTTCATTAAGGTCTAAGCCTTTATCTTGATAGTTCATTTTTTGGATTATGTGATGGACAATGGGACTATGGGTGGTTTGGACACTAGATGTGAGCTCATTATTTGATGGAGACAATGAGGTGGTGGATAAAGGTTGTTTCTCTCCTAAGGATGAACATTCATGGATGAAGGCAGTAAGACCAATAGGATATGATGGATTTGCAATATGGTTGATAGTAGTGTTGATAACTGAGAGGGGGGGTGAATCAGTTATCCTAATTATTTCCCTTATTGAACTTTCTTATTAATTGATGCAGCATTGAATCAAACACAAAAACATTACCATGAAATAAGAAACACATAACACAGTATTTTTGACGTGGAAACCCTATTAAGGGAGAAAACCACGGGGTGATTAACCCAAAATTATTCTCTGTTAGAAGAATAGGAGATTACAAAAAAAATGGCACTTGCCAATTAGGGCTCACTGCCCGAGCACACTGCTCACAAGAGGCCCACTGCCTACAAGAAGACACACTGTCTACAAAGTGATAAGAATCACAGTCTTGAACTGATTGGAAGCATCTGCATATGCCAGAGTTCAATTCCGGTTAGGCTCAGTACACTGATCTGCTGCACTTCATCTTTCCTCTGTTGTTTATTCTGTTATCTTTCACATACCGGATCCTTTTTGCTGCTTCTACTCTGTTCTAGACTTATTCGCATATATTTTCACATCATCACACCCTTCACAACTAAATCCATCCTCTATATATATCCGCACAAGTAATTTCATCACCTTTCTAGTCGGCATCCGGAACAGTCTAGTTTCTTACAAACTCTTGTTCTGTCGGCTGAATCCTTCCTCACCAAGCAATGCGGATCAAGCATATACTTGTAGATATCATTAATCATGTCGGCCAAACATGATTCATGCCTTCACAACCTCTATCATCAATAGTAACACATCCGGAAAGTAGTCTGATACTCTGTCAGTCAGTTCTTCCTCTGTTTTCACTGTCTCTCAGGAATCCGGTACTCAACTATTCATATCTTTTTCCTTGTCCATCACCGGAGGCTAAATCCTTGGAATATACCACTCAAGGTAGTCCTCTTGACTTCCCCAAATCCGCACTACACCAAGACACTTCCTCTGAGAGATCCGGATCAATCTGTCGGACCTTGCCACATGCTCTGTTCTTGTTCACCGGACCACAACAATCTTTATTCTGACTTCCGGTAGAGACACATTATGACTTGCGGATATGTGGGATGACCTTTGTTGCCATCAATGACAACAACCATGAATCCATATAGTGTCTCTTGCCAACAATCTCCCCCTTTGGCATTGATGGCAACACTTAGTGAAAAATGACTAAGTGTTTTCACTATGCTCCCCCTTTGCTGATGCTCTGTCTTTATATACAATTTCCGGAACTCCCCCTTAGTTGGATTCCTCATTTTTCACTGCTCCTCACTCCCCCTTTGACATCAATGGCAAAGGGTGGGGTCCGCACACCAAAATTTTCAAAAAATTTCTATACATAGCCGCATATTTACATACTCACATATACTGAAGAATGTCTGCAAAGGATGTCTGCAATTGAATCATTTTTGTAGCCCAACTTTGCTTCATTCTGTCCAAAATTGAAATGTGACCACTCAACAGAAATGCAAAAGCTTCTGCCCGCTTGAGATCTGTCGGATCTTTTGTTTGGGCGGTGGTCTGAGCATCACTGATGGCCTCATGCATAGTTTCCAACTTAGGGATTATAATCCTTCTAAGTTCTCCCATCCGGTTAGTAATATTCTTCCTTTCCTTCTCAAGATTCTTTATTTCATTCAAGACTGCAATAGTCTGACATTCTTGATATATTATGGAGGAAGAGAGAGGATCAAAACTTTGAGATAAGCTTTGTAGCTTGTCCTGTTCCTCTTTTATTTTCTTATCAATTGCTACTGTTGCCTTTGGCCAGGATATACAAAATTTGTAGATGTCACCGCCATCCTTAAGAGCATTCTCTAAGCTCTTTATTCCAATGCTCACAATCTTCCTATCTTTAGAGATTAATTCTAATACCTCTGAAAATCTTTTATCCAAAAATTCCTTCCAGACCTTTTCTTCAGCTGATTTTTCTAGAGAATCAAAATGTGTATCAACACTGCTGACTAAGGTTTTTAGATTACCGGAAGAGGAGGCTGTCGGATCTATCTGGATTGATGGCATAATCTTTACAAGTACTCCGAAAGCAGCCTCTATCAACTCACAGTCTTCCATATGAGACTTCAGGAGTTTTTCATTTGCCTTGGCATTTGCAAATGAAGCTATCTTCATTGTTTGTACTGGAGAGAGAGAGTCAAAGTCGAATGGGCCTTTTAGAAGCTCCGGTTCATCAATCTCTAAAGTTTCTTTGCTCAAAAATTGTTGAACAGTTTGTGCAGTGTCTCTTGCCGAAGACAGATGTTTCTTTTCTTCTGCAGTCTTGGAACTGTCAACCTCTTTGTCTTTCACCACTGCTTCCTTCTCTTGTAATTGCTCTTCTTCTTTGGATCCGGAGACTGTAGGGGAAACCGGAGGAGAGATGCTTGTATGTTCAGGGCCCACTTCTTCTGGAGCAGAGGGTTCCAAGTCCTCAGCTGTTTCTGTACCTAAGTCCTCTACAACAGGAAGATTGAACCTTTTGAAGGCCTTCCGGAGGATCTCTTCTGTTTCTTGGGCCACTTTGTCAGTCTCACCAAGCATGAGTTGATTCATCCTGGCTTTACTTCTGAACTCATCTTTGCAGTCCTTGAAGATTATGTTCATTGTCTTGGGATCAATTTGAGGATATAGCTGAATAGCTATCTACTCCCGGATCTCAAGATCTTTTGCATGAGCATTGTTCTTTCTTACTTCCAATTCCTTTTCTAGGCTTTTAGGAATAAGAGATATGATCTCAATGAAAGCCTTATTATATATGTTCAGATATTTGACTGTGGCTTCCTGCAGAGTCTTTTGGTCAGCCTCACTGAAGTCATCATAAGATTCAGTCATTGGTTGAAGGTTTCCATCCACCGTGACTGACTTGATTACGCTCTCTAGAGACAGAGTGGGCTTTTCAACAGATACCTCTGCCATTTCATCCTTGTCTTGTCCTGAGGAGGGTTTACCGGATCCTTTCTTCTTCTGCTTCTTTATTTCTTTTACTCCCTCATCTGACTCTGTTTCCTCTTCATCCTTTTGGCTTTTATAAGCCCTTGTGGCTTTTGTCTTGGATCTTTTACCGGATGCCTGGACTTCCAGTTTTGAACTTTTGGTTGAGGGAGGTGCAGATCTTTTTGATGATCTGGTCTGGGTGGGAGTTTCAACCGGAACACTTTCTTTACTTTTCTCTTCTTCCTCAGCCTTCCTCCTCTTTTCCCGGCTGGCATCAAGTGCCTCTTTTGAGATGCCTAGGCCTTGAGCAATATGCTCAACTTCTTTTCTTACCTTCCTCTTTATCTCCGGTTCCCTGAGTTCTACATGTAACTTTACACTCAGTTCCTCAAAGGTTCCAAACCTTTCTGCCTTAGGATCTTTGGGCTGGCTTAGCATGTGTTGAACATGCAGCTCTACTATCTGTTCATCCACTTCATACCCCATAGGCATGATCCAGACAGTCCTTGGCTCCACTGCCTCCATCAGACACTGATCTGTTTCTACCATGAAGCATACTGTGTCTTTGTATTTTTCAACAAGGGATTGGGGTATTCTTTCCCTTGCATGCATCATGCTTTGGAAGTTCTTGAAGTAACCCCATAGAGCTGTATTTCTTGCTTTTGCATCCCCAAGTCCATGCAAATAGTCTCTGATTTGAATGGCAACCGGTCTGTCATTCTGCCATATCCATCCACTGGATCTGGGAAGCTCATTCATGTAGTAAAAGAAGAGACAAAGGATCAGATTGCCATATTTGAAGGAGTTTTTCTTGTCCTTCTTAATCTTCTGCAGATTTTCAAAGAGTTGGTTTACTAGAAGCTCGCACAAGTCATAGTCTGCATTCTCCTTTAACATCTGATAGGCTGTGTAGATTGCAGTTCCCGGTACTGAATTTTCCCTACTGGAGTGATAGATTTTGTAACCAATTATTATAGCTGCAAATTTGACATCCGGTTCAATGATATCATCAACTGTCATAGCTCTCTTGTCAAACTTGGATCCGGTTGCATCACTGACTGTCTGATTTTTGACAGATTTGAGAACAGGTAATCCACCGGATGAGTGCAGACCGGTTACAGCCCTAATTGCGTCCTTGGTGATCTTGAAGGGCTTGTTCAACCATAGGAAGTTGTCATGTACTCTACTTAGTACATACCGGACCCATTCATCTTCTTCAAAACAGGGGAAATGAATGCACTGTGCAAAGTGTTTGTCCTGGATGGCTTTATACTGAGGTTTGATCTCAAAGGAGTCATCTATCAATTGTTTGTGATAGATATCCATTAGTTTTGATTCTCCAAAGTCTTCAAGATTCGCATGGATGTAAACCCTAATATCTTCCGTATGCAATACACCATGAGGAACACTAGAGAAGGCTCCTAGTGGATCTACCTCCAATGATTTGTAAGGATGTTTCTTGAATGAGGGGCGAGGTCTATCAGAGATCTTAACTATGTTTGGAGTAGCCATTCTTCAAAGATTTGCAGTGAGGTAATGAAAAACGGAGAATACCTTATGCACCTTCGATTTGCACGGAGTGATTGGATTGATTTCTTTCTGCAATGACTTCGGCAGGAGATCCTTGGTGTGCTTGATGAATCTTGTTGCAGAGCTCCACTATTCGCTTCTTCTTGAGTGCAGAATGAGCAAATGACTTTTGAGAAGTCCCTTATATTGCTCTGCGAACCCTAATATCTGTCTGCAATAAATGCTTCACCTACATTATTCTGGTTTGCCTTGTTTGGATAGCTTGGAGTATCCCGGATTAGTCCTGATCTGTGAATATCATCCAGATCTTTTAATCATGAATAAATCGAAGTAACATATTACAAGAACATCCCAAACACTCTGTCCAATCCGTAGAACAAGATAGTGCACTTCCAGATCTCTCCGGACCTTTTTGTAATCCTTTGTCATACCGGAGCATCTCCCTGAACAGGTCTTATTTGATCGATCACAGCTTCTTCATAACTCCAAGCGGACCTCTGAAAACTTGACTGAAGCATCTCAAGACTCATATCTACAAACCCTTTAATCCGCATCTTGTGCCACATCCGGCACTACTTGTTTGGCTGGGGGAACAGGATTTTCTTTGAGTCTCCCCCTGAGCCTGAGCTCACTTTTTAATTTCTGGAAGAAATATCAGCACCAGAGTCTGGTGCGGATCCAACCTCTACATTCTCTGAACTTTTCTTCACCCAAATCTTGCTCATCTGATTCCTAACTTCATCCGCATTCATCTTTTGTTTACCCTTGTCTTGATTCTGATTATACACCGGACCTCTTTTGTCCTGATACTTGTTTCTGCAGACTTTAGCATTATGACCGGACCTATTGCAGATTTGGCAAATAACATTTCTTTGCATATTTGACTGATATCCTCTTGATCTGCATTGATTAGCCATATGACCTACTCTATTGCATGTAAAGCATCTACCTTTGAATGATTTGTTTACTTGCATAATTCTGCATTCATGGAATTTGTGTCCATACCTTTTGCAGTTGAAGCACTGTCCAGAGAAGGATGAATTAATCTGATTCATTCTCATTCTACACTGATTAGCTTTGTGACCAAAGTGGTTGCAGCTGTGGCAGTATCCATTGAAGGATGGATATCTTTGAGCATTTGGCTGTCTTACCGGAGGTCTTCTAGGCCTGCTCCTTGGATTTTCTGATCCAAGATTCTTCTGACCGGATCCGGAGCTTTCTCCTTTCTCATATCCCAAACCATACTTGTCATCTGTCCTCTTTTGACTTCCAAGAAGAACTTCAAGTTGAGCAGAACTTATCTTGAATTTCTCTTTATATTCATTTGCTGTTTGAAGGTCTCTTTTGAGAGAGGCAATTTGATCCTCAAGTTTTTCTTCATTATCTTTGGCATCTTCAAGATCAGATTCAAGATGTCTGATAATCCTATCCATCTGGTGGCATTCTTCTAATTTTTCTTTAAGAGATTGTCTTAGATTGTCTTCAGCCTTTCTTTTTTCTTCAATCTCTTGAGTAAACTTTATAGTTCCTGATTCCATTTCATGTCTTAACATAATGACTTCTTTTGATAACTTTTCACATAACTTGGTTTGCTCAGTCAATTCTTCATTTGTATTGCTTTCTTCACTTTGTCTTGCCAACTGTTGGAGCAGCTCCTTTCTCTTTTTCATAGAGAGACTTAATTTGTCTTTTAATTCTCTCATGAATTCATCAGCCTGTTTGAGTCTTTCCTTTAATTCATTGACTTCAGAATTTGACTGTTCAAGATCCTCAAGAGCAGTCTTGAGTTGCTCCCTTAAACCATATGCATCCATTTGAACTCCCAGATCTTCCTCAAGCTGTTAGGCTCTATTAGGAGGAACTTAGCTCTGATACCAATTGTTGATAACTGAGAGGGGGGGGGGGGGGTGAATCAGTTATCCTAATTATTTCCCTTATTGAACTTTCTTATTAATTGATGCAGCATTGAATCAAACACAAAAACATTACCATGAAATAAGAAACACATAACACAGTATTTTTGACGTGGAAACCCTGTTAAGGGAGAAAACCACGGGGTGATTAACCCAAAATTATTCTCTGTTAGAAGAATAGGAGATTACAAAAAAAATGGCACTTGCCAATTAGGGCTCACTGCCCGAGCACACTGCTCACAAGAGGCCCACTGCCTACAAGAAGACACACTGTCTACAAAGTAATAAGAATCACAGTCTTGAACTGATTGGAAGCATCTGCATATGCCGGAGTTTAGTTCCGGTTAGGCTCAGTACACTGATCTGCTGCACTTCATCTTTCCTCTGTTGTTTATTCTGCTATCTTTCACATACCGGATCCTTTTTGCTGCTTCTACTCTGTTCTGGACTTATTCGCATATATTTTCACATCATCACACCCTTCACAACTAAATCCATCCTCTATATATATCCGCACAAGTAATTTCATCACCTTTCTAGTCGGCATCCGGAACAGTCTAGTTTCTTACAAACTCTTGTTCTGTCGGCTGAATCCTTCCTCACCAAGCAATGCGGATCAAGCATATACTTGTAGATATCATTAATCATGTCGGCCAAACATGATTCATGCCTTCACAACCTCTATCATCAATAGTAACACATCCGGAAAGTAGTCTGATACTCTGTCAGTCAGTTCTTCCTCTGTTTTCACTGTCTCTCAGGAATCCGGTACTCAACTATTCATATCTTTTTCCTTGTCCATCACTGGAGGCTAAATCCTTGGAATATACCACTCAAGGTAGTCCTCTTGACTTCCCCAAATCCGCACTGCACCAAGACACTTCCTCTGAGAGATCCAGATCAATCTGTCGGACCTTGCCATATGCTCTGTTCTTGTTCACCGGACCACAACAATCTTTATTCTGACTTCCGGTAGAGACACATTATGACTTGCGGATATGTGGGATGACCTTTGTTGCCATCAATGACAACAACCATGAATCCATATAGTGTCTCTTGCCAACAAGTAGATGATGAAGGATCAATAGGATCTTGAGTAGCATTATGATCATTAAGATCCAAGCTATTTGTTTGTTCATCTATGTTGACTTGGGAGCCACGTGTCTCATCAATGGAAGTGGATGTTGTTGGATCATGGATAGGATTAAGTGGATGGTGAATAGGAGAAGTTGGGATATCTTGCTCATGGATGGTTATGGGATTATGGATAGGATCAATTTGCTCATGGATAGGATCATGATCATAGATAAGATCTTGATCATAGAAAAGATATAGGTTATGGATGGGTTGAACTTCAATTGCTTGCTCATGGTTAGGAACTTGATCATGGATAATATCTTGATCATATAAAATATATAGGTTATGGATGGGTTGAAAGGAGGTGCTTTGATCTTGATTTGGATAAAGGTTTGTTGTTTCTGTTAGATTTAGGGCACACAACTAAGAGGGGGGGTGAATCAGTTGTGCAAAACTTTCTCCAATTAAACACTTAAATATTCTTAGTGATTAGTAGTATATTAATCATGAACCATAATGCATTCAAATCAAGAACATAAACACATCAACACATAAGACACCAAGATTTTGACGTGGAAAACCCGGTTAAGGGAAAAACCACAGGGTGATTAACCCAAGATTATATTCTCTGTTAGAAGAATAGAAAGAACAAAATGGCACATGCCAATTAGGGCTCACTGCCCAAGCACACTGCTCACAAGAGGCTCACTACCTACAAGAGACACACTATCTACAAGAAATAAATATCACATACATGAACTGGAGAATAGCTTCTTCACCATGCTTGAATCAGTTCCATTTAAGCCCAATACTTCTACTCTGCCTTTCACTCTCCTCCTTGCTACAACACTCTCATCACCACAAGGACTTCTTCAAAATGACTTTGCAATCCCTTATTTATACAAGGCATCAACTTAGGAATGATCATCTAAGTTGGCAAACATTCATAAGATCATCCGCAAGATGCATAACTCATCCTGTCATCCTGTCTCAGGAAGAACACCATCATCGGGAAGTTACACTTCAATTGCGAGCTCCAACTTCAATGAGGACCACCAACATGAACTGGACATAATCCAAAGACCTCCACAAGCTTGCCTAAATCAACAAGAACATCCACACTTTTTCTGCTTACTGAAATCCTTCTCTCCTTCATCTAAAACCTCAAGAACATAGTCTGTCATTACTGTCACAAAGGAATAGATGCTTGCATACCTTCAAACCATGAACCAATCAAGTTGATACACCACAAAGACTTCCTCAGCACTCCCTTAAATCCACAGAATAGGAAACTTCATTTCTAGATCTCACCGGACCTTTCTTGTTACACTCTGTCACCTTTGAACACCTACCGAAACTGGTTTTACTTGAGCAGCCACAACTTCATATCTTCATGCAGACCTATGAAATCTCTACTGGATCACCTACAGACACATATCTACAAACCCTTTAATCCACATCGTCTAATCCTCATACTATCTTGGACTTTTGCCTTACTGTCATCACTGTTCTTCACTATTCCTGATTGAGACTAATTTTCTCAATATCCTCAGTTCACGGCTCATCCAAACCTTATCATTAATGCAATAGGAGTATGTTGACATCAATGACAACACCAGTTAGGGCCATACTTGCAACAATCTCCCCCTTTGTCATTGATGGCAACATAAAATGTGAAAAACTATTTTAACCATCAAGTCAAGAACTTCTTCTTACTTTCACAGCTCCCCTTATCAGCAACAACCATTCACATGTCTTCTCTCCCTTTACTGATCCCCCTTTGATCAGCAACCACTTGTTTTTCACATGTCTTCTCTCCCCCTTTGACATCAATGGCAAAGGGCACATACTTGCAATTCCAACACTTTAGAATCATACCTGCTGCTCCCCCTAAGTAGCAGCTCCCATCAATCCGGATCACAAGATATGACTGTGATATCCACCGGACTGATGCACCTCAATGCACCTTAGTTCATCACCGGAGGGGCAATAACCCCTAACTTCTCCCTGAGATACTCAAAAGAGTCCTTAGGTAGAGGTTTAGTAAGGATGTCTGCAATCTGATCCTTGGAGGGCACAAACTCCAATCTGACTTCATTCTTGTTCACTTGCTCTCTCAAAAAGTGAAACTTGATGGATATGTGTTTAGTCTTTGAATGCAACATCGGATTCTTAGATATATTTATAGCACTTGAATTATCACAGAAGATTGTGATAGGTTCCTCATACTCCACTTTGATATCTCTTAGCATCTGCTTCATCCACAAAACTTGAGTGCAACTACCTACGGCTACAATATATTCTGCTTCAGTTGTAGATAGAGATATTGCTTCTTGTTTCTTGCTTAGCCAAGAAACCAATCTCTTCCCCAAAAAGAATGTTCCACCACTGGTACTCTTCCGGTCATCCACATCTCCTACCCAATCAGCATCTGTATATGCATGAAGAGAGAAATCATGATCTCTAGGATACCACAGACCATACTCAACTGTCCCTTTTAGATATCTAAAACTCCTCTTGATTACCATGACATGGGATTCTCTAGGATCAGCTTGGAATCTAGCAACAAGACCAACAGCTTGCATAATATCTGGTCTAGTTTGAGTGAGATACAACAATCCTCCAATCATTGATCTATACTTTGTCTAGTCTGCCTTAGGAGAGTCATCATCTTTACTCAACTTACATCTAGTTGCCATGGGAGTATTCATTGGCTTTGAATCTTCCATCCCAAATTTCTTCAACAATTCTTTCACATATTTGGTCTGAGAAATGAAGATTCCTTTCTTTGTTTGAGTGATTTGCAGACCCAAGAAGAAATTCATTTCACCAAGCATAGACATCTCAAACTCACTTTTCATTTGATTTGCAAAAGTTTTACACATACTATCTCTTCCTCCAAAGATGATATCATCAACAAATACTTCAACAATCAAGATGTTTTCATGATCAATTTTGAAATATAAGTTACTGTCAGCAGTGCCTTTGTTGAAACCAATCTTCAAAAGATGCTTATCCAATCTTTCATACCAGGCTCTTGGGGCTTGCTTCAATCCATACAGTGCCTTCTTCAACTTGCAAACCATATCACCATGATCAGACAATTGAAATCCATCCGGTTGCTCTATATACACTTCTTCTTCCAAGTCACCCTTTAGAAAGGCAGACTTGACATCCATCTGATATACCTTGAAATCCTTGAATGCAGCAAAGGCAAGAAATAATCTGACTGCTTCAATTCTTGCCACTGGAGCAAAAGTTTCTTCAAAATCAATTCCTTCTATTTGAGAGTAACCCTTGCAGACCAATCTGGCTTTATTTCTGATTACTTCACCAACTTCATTTAGTTTGTTCCGAAAGACCCATTTGGTTCCAATCACATTCTTGTTTCTAGGTCTGGGAACCAGATCCCAAGTGTGATTTTTCTCTATTTACACCAGCTCTTCCTCCATTGCTTTAGTCCAGTTTTCATCATTGCAAGCTTCATTCATTATCTTAGGTTCAATCTTTGAAATCGAACATTACTCTTCTGAATCTTGGGCAATTCTTCTTCTTGTTAGTACTCCTTTGCTTTTATCACCTATGATCTGATCTTTAGAGTGGTTCAATCTTACATACCTGGGAACTTTAGGAATTTCTTGCACTTCTGATTCTTGATCAGGCTCATTGAAACTCATTACTTTTTCTTGGTTTACCAGATTAGCTTGAATCTGACTAACAGATGAGGCTTGGGCTCCTTGAGTCAGAACACCATTCTGATCATCTTCATCATATTCATAAAACCTTGAGGGTTTCTCAATTCCCTCATCAACCTTCACATTTGTACTTTCTATCATCTTTCTCAGTCTTTTGTTATAACACCGGTATGCTTTGCTTTGAGTAGAGTAACCCAAGAATATTCCTTCATCACTTCTAGCATCAAACTTTCCTAGATCTTCATCTCTTTTAATGTAACATTTGCTACCAAAAACTCTGAAATACCTCACAATAGGAGTAATGCCAAACCAAAGTTCATAAGGAGTCTTACCAGTATTGCTTCTGATTTGAACTCGATTGAGAGTATAGACTGAGTGCTAGCAGCTTCTCTCCAATAGATGTGAGGAACATTTGCTTCCATCATCATGGTCCTAGATGCTTCTTGTATGGTCCGATTCTTTCTTTCCACTACTCCATTCTGCTGTGGAGTCCTAGGAGGAGACAATTGTCTCTTTATTCCATGTTTCTCACAAAACTCTATGAACTCACCGGATGTGAATTCTCCACCTCTACCAAACCTCAAACATTTCAATTTCAATCCGGTTTCATTCTCTACCATAGCCTTGAATATTTTGAATTTCTCAAAAGATTTTGATTTCTCTTTTAGCAAAGTTACCCACATCATCCAAGAATAGTCATCAATTAGTAACATGAAGTATCTATCACCTTGCATACTCCTGATTCTTGCTGGGCCACAAAGGTCAGTATGAACTAAGTCTAATAATTCGGTAGAAGACAGTTCCTTACTCTTGAATGTGATTCTGCTCAGCTTACCCAACTGACATTCTTTGCACAAGCTATTAGTAGGTTTCACCAATTTTGGAAGATCTCTTACAGCCTGAGTATTGCTTATCTTGATGATATTATCAAAATTCACATGACACATTCTCCTATGCCATAACCAACTCTGATCAACTTGAACAAATAAGCAACTTTTACCAGTGCCAACCAAGTGGAAGATATTATCTTTAGTTTGGGTACCGGATGCAATCTCTGTTCCAGAGCTTTCAAAGATCTTGCATTTTCCATTCTTGAACCAGATATCATAGCCTTTGTCCACCAATTGTCCAACACTGAGAAGATTGTACTTCAAACCTTCAACATATAGAACATTACTGATTTTGTTCCTTCCATCAAAAGAAATAGTTCATCTTCCTCTGATTCTACCAGCAGAATTATCACCAAACTTCACCACTCCTCTTTCATACCTTTCCAAATCTATGAACTTATTTTTGTCACCTGTCATATGGTGAGAGCAACCACTGTCAATGACCCAATCATCCTTTTCTTCAACTTGGGCATCCAGATCTCTTTCTGCAACTTTATGATTGATAGATATGGAGGATATTGGTTCTTCTTCCTTGATGGCAATAAACACCCATTCACTTCTGGATTTGTTTCATGTCTCTGATTCATCATCTATTACTCCTTCATCATCATCTTCTTCATGAACATAGTAACAATTCTTTTGGAACCTTGATCTGTTAGGATTTGGCCTTGAAAATCTTTCTGGACATCTTGAGGCAACGTGACCAATCTTATTGCAGTTAAAACACTTAAAAGGCAATTTTCCTTCATACTTACCGGATCCTCTTGGCAGTCTCTTTGCAATGAGGGCTTCAAGTTGAGCAGTTTCTATTTCTTCTTCTTCCAAGTCTTTTCTTATTTTTTCATACCATGACAGTTTCCTTGATGAGTTCTCTCCCGGATCAAACCTTTGTTTACCTTTTATAGAGGCACTGGCTTTGAATGCAGATTCAGTCTTGGGGGGATCATCTCCAAACTCAGTCATTTCAAATGTAGCCAATTTGCCAGCCAATTGATCTCTTGTGATAGTTGTATGGGCTCTAAATTCATCAATGGCAGCAACCTTGATTTTGTAAGAAGCAGGAAGGGATCTGAGAATTTTGCCAACAATCTCATTTTCATCCAAGACTCCACCAGTATTTCTAATTCCACAAACAAACTCATTTACTCTTGGCATAAAAGTAGTAATATTTTCATCATCTCTCATCTTCAGGTTTTCAAATTTCCCTTTCAGACTCTGTAACCTTGTACATTTAACATACTGGTCTCCTTCATGCAAAAGTTCCATTTTTTTCCAAATCTCAAAAGTAGTTGGTAGGTCAATAACATTTGAGAGCTCTGAATTAGATAATGCGCTTAGAAGAGCTTCTATAGTCCGCAGATTATTTTCAGCATCTGTGATTTCATTTGGAGCTTTTGGACCACCCTGTGGAGGTACATACTGTGTTGTAACCATGGTCCAGTATGCCATTCCCATGCATTGCAAGTGACACTTTATGCAACCTTTCCATAGATTAAAATTGGTTCCATCAAACTTTAGACTATCCTTCTTGTAGGACATCCTAGATCTCCTCAAGCAGTTAAGCTCTTTTAGAGGAACTTAGCTCTGATACCGATTGTTAGACTTAGGGCACACAACTGAGAGGGGGGGTGAATCAGTTGTGCAAAACTTTCTCCAATTAAACACTTAAATCTTCTTAGTGATTAGCAGTATATTAATCATGAACCATAATGCATTCAAATCAAGAGCAAAAACACATCAACACATAAGACACCAAGATTTTGATGTGGAAAACCCGGTTAAGGGAAAAACCACAGGGTGATTAACCCAAGATTATATTCTCTGTTAGAAGAATAAAAAGAACAAAATGGCACATGCCAATTAGGGCTCACTGCCCAAGTACATTGCTCACAAGAGGCTCACTGCCTACAAGAGACACATTGTCTACAAGAAATAAATATCACATACATGAACTGGAGAATAGCATCTTCACCATGCTTGAATCAGTTCCATTTAAACCCAATACTTCTGCTCTACCTTTCGCTCTCCTCCTCGCTACAACACCCTCAACACCACAAGGACTTCTTCAAACTGACTTCACAATCCCTTATTTATACAAGGCATCAACTTAGGAATGATCATCTAAGTTGGTAAACATTCATAAGATCATCCGCAAGATGCATAACTCATCCGATCAGCCTGTCTCAGGAAGAACACCATCATCGGGAAGTTACACTTCAATTGCGAGCTCTAACTTCAATGCGGACCACCAACATGAACTAGACACGATCCAAAGACCTCCACAAGCTTTCCTGAATCACCAAGAACATCCACAGTTTTTCTGCTTACTGAAATCCTTCTCTCCTTCATCCGGAACCTCAAGAACATAGTCTGTCATTACTGTCACAAAGAAATAGATGATTGTGGACCTTCAAACCATGAACCAATTGAGTTAATACACCACAAAGACTTCCTCAGCACTCCCTTAAATTCGCAGAACAGGAAACTTCATTTCCGGATCTCACCAGACCTTTCTTGTTACACTCTATCACCTCTAAACACCTACTGAAACCAGTTTTACTTGAGCGGCCACAACTTCTTCATATCTTCATGCGGACCTCTAAAATCTCTACTGGATCACCTACACATACATATCTACAAACCCTTTATTCTGCATCATCTGATCCTCATCCTATCTTGGACTTTTGCCTTACTATCATCACTGTTCTTCATTGTTCCTGATTGAGACTAATTTTCTTAATATCCTCAGTTCACGGCTCATCCAAACCTTATCATTAATGCAACAGGAGTATGTTGACATCAATGACAACACCAGTTAGGCCCATACTTGCAATAGTTTCCACATTCTTTAGATTAGACCCTTGACATAGCTCTTGGTTTTGGATAGTAATGGAAATGGGAGACTCTTGGATAAGGTCTATAGGTTGTAGATGCTCAACAACATGAGGGTATAATGGATCTTGACTTGGACTAATGGTTGGAGACTCTTCAATATGCTTGATGGGTTGTGGATTACATGATGTATTTGGAGGACTAGACATGTTGTTTGAAGGTTCTTGGGTAGGCTCAAACAAGGTGTTGGATAACATGGAGATGCTTTATTCCTTGCTAATAGCCATTGGATCACATCCTTCATAAGTGTATTGGTAGATGGACAATATAATGGATGGATAATAATGGTGAATGGTGTTGTAGGCTTTGGATTAGGATTCAGTGGAGGGATAATAGGGGTGGATGTTGTAGGCTCATGATTAGGATTAGGTGGAGGGATAATGGTA
The DNA here is from genome assembly GCA_027924645.1 of Cunninghamia lanceolata. NCBI lineage: Eukaryota > Viridiplantae > Streptophyta > Pinopsida > Cupressales > Cupressaceae > Cunninghamia > Cunninghamia lanceolata. The sequence goes on along the minus strand of BSBN01000433.1, from coordinate 4,271,954 downwards.
TTGGACATATTAAGATTTTTATTGGATGGAGTGAATTTATGATTATAATGTGATGGAGGAGTAATGGGATTGGATGAATTGGAGTTAGGATTGGATGGGGGGGTAATGGGATTGGACGGATTGGATTGGTATGGTGATGGGGGTGACACATGGGATTGAGATGGTTTGATGTTAGGAAGTTTGATGAGTTTTATTTAAGCATCCATTGTAAAACATCTCAGCCTCATCTTTTGTTGGAGGATTGGAGGAACATGGTGATGAAGGTAATGTAGGACTTGATGGATTAGAAGATTGGTGGATCAATGGACTAGAATTAGGATTACATGGAGGTGTTGGGATAGGACTAGTAGGTTATTGGATTGGAATTTGATTAGATGGTGATGTAGGGTACCCACAGGATGCATAAGCTAGAGTGGTGTTCCCCTTGTCAAAGGTACCATGAGGACTTAAGGACACTTGATGTTGGTGCAAAGGGTAATTTAGACTTGCATGTTCTTGTTGTGAAGGAACTTGATAGTCTTGTGAATGGATTTGGTGGTGAGGTGAAATTGTGGGATAAGTAGTTGGATGTTCTTGAGGTATGGATTGATATGGATATTGGTTAATATTGAAGAAGTGGGATAGGTGTTGCACTTATATTGTCATTGATGTCAACAGTGAGAGATTCAGGTGTGTTGTCAGCGGTACTAGAATGCAGAAGGCCAGAAGTAAAGTGAACAAGAGGTCAATGTCAAAGGAAGTCTGTGGCAATATGATCAGAGAAGAAGACAAAAGAATATAGATCAGAGATGAGAAGGGTAAGACAACCAATGTCATCAATATATCCTGAAGTTGTATAGACAAAGAGTGTGCTAACATGAAGATTATTTCTTTGAGAAAAAAGTTTTTGTTGTTGTATAAAGTTGAGAATGAAGTCCTTGATGTGGTAAATACTGTATCTATTATTTCTTGAGGAAATGCATTGCTTTAGTTTTGAAAGAAAGATTCAAGTTGTCCATGGCACTGAAGTTTGCACAGAATAAGCTCGAGAGAATCCCCCACATTCCTCCACATTTGATGGTATGGCCTTGCAATTTGGGACTTGGTCAAAGACATGTGTGAATATTGTATGTTCTAGATTTTAGAGCTCAAAGATTAATGTGGAAGATTCTAGAGCTTGCAGAGTGAAGATAGTTGTTGAGAGTTGACCCAGTCAAGATGCATCTGGGAAATGCTCTGCATTTCTCTTTCTTTGAAGTTGAAGTTCTACGGTTTGAAGGATGATCATTTATAGATGAGAAGATGGTAATATTCAAAGTTTCAATTGCTGAGGTGTACCATAGAGGTTCTCTGGGGTCAGTAGAACAAAGACACATCTTGCTGCTAACTAGGTCTACCTGGAGGAGAAAGCAGAAGCCACCGCATTTCATCGCAGTTTATCTTTTGTCTTTGATGTTTGGAAGATGCATTCAAATATTTAGTTAGATGATTCAATTCAAGTTTTAGGTGCTGAAGTGCACTACAAGTTGGGTTTTTAATGCTCTATCTCAAGACTATGTGTTCAGTGTTTTTTTGTGATACCAGGCTCAATATCTGTTTGCATGCACTAGAAACAAAACATATATTTCAGAAGAAGGATTGATTGAGAAGATTTGTGTAAGTCTTATGTTGCTTGTGTGAGGATCTGCATGATGTAAATTGATCCCTCCAGTAACACTTTTGGTCTAGAGCTATTAGGCAGAAGAATGTGTGTTTGTTGGGCCGACTTCATGTGTTTTCAATGTTCCTACCATATGATTTGAAGTGTGCGCTAGCTTGGAAGAATGTGATAATAAATAATAGGTCTTGGTTATCACTTGTCTTGAACCACATTGATTTTTTACATCTTTTGGATGTCAACTTGGTGTGGCCTTGCACGTTTCATGAATACATGTTTCATCCTGGCTGACTTGGGAGAAGGTTTTTTTAGATTTGCGAAAGGTATAAATGAAAGATCTTGTTTGTTGAGGAAAGTATGAGTGTGTGAGAGAGTTTGAAGATGTGTGAGAAGATGTGAGAATGTTTGTGAAGGTGTGTTGGAGGTAGCAGTGTTCATTGAGTAGAGAAAGTGAAGTTTTGTTACAAAGGGAAGTGTGTGAATGATGCGTAGGTGATTTGTTCACTAAGATATATTGAATGTAATATCTAGAGGTTGTAGCCTCATTCTGTAAGTTCCATTGCATTATATTTTAGGGATTTGTATCTTCTTTTGGGTTGTAGCCCATAAATAATATTGTAATCATGTTTTATCTTTATTTTATGAGGCTGGATTCGGACAATAGATCCAAGCAACTTGCTCACCATGGTTTTTCCCTTCTTAGGTTTTCCACGTAAATCTGGTGTTATGTTTGTGTGCTTATGTGTTGTGCTTTAATTTGTTTAATTTGTTGATCTTCTAGTTAAAGCAGTTAGAAGTTTTGATTATTGATGTTAAGCTGAAATAAGTTTAGAGATATAATGATTCACCCCCTCTCAGTATATCCTTGTGTTCTAACAATTGGTATCAGAGCAAGGTTCCTTGGTATAGCCTAATAGCTAAAGTTAGATCTTGGAATAGAATACATGGATCAGAAGGAGTCCGCTACTAAAGCTCCTATGTTTGATAAAAATAACTATGACTTTTGGAGTGTAAGGATGGAAGCCTATCTTACCTCACTAGGGTATGATGTCTGGACAATGATTGAGACTGATTATGTTGAACCCAGTCATCCCATTATAGATTTAGATGCGAAGAAGGCCCATGAGAATAATTTCAAAGCTAAGAAGGCAATTTTAAGTGGTCTAATCAGTTCAGAGTTAGTCAAGGTTGTGCGGCGCAAGACAACAAAGGAGATATGGGATAAGCTCAAAGGTCTTTATGAAGGAGATGACACCATAAAGGAAGCCAAACTACAATCCTACAAAATAGTATTTAAGAATCTAAGGATGAAAGAAGAAGAAAACATAGTTGGCTACTTACATTGGGTAGATGAAGCTGTGAATGGAATCAGAAGTATGGGTGAAGATACAGTTGAATCAATGGTTGTAAAGAAAATCCTAAGATCCTTCCCTAACAGATTTGATTCAAAAGTTTGTACAATAGAAGAAGCTAAAGACTTGAAGAAACTCACCATGGTAGAACTGTTTGGGTCCCTCACTACCTATAAAATGAGAAATGAAATCATAGGTCCATGCCAGAAAGAAGTTGCTTTCAATGTTGTGAAGAATGAAGGAATATCTAACATATGCAATGAAGCTGAGGAAGAAGAAGCAAATTTTGTAAGAAAGTTGAAAAGAGGACCAAGTAGATTATATAAAGGTAGGCTACCTTTCAAATGTGGTAGAATTGGTCATTATGCCTCTAAATGTCCTTTTGGGGAAAGTGAAAGTAATAGCAAGGGGTTCAAGAGAAATAATTTTCAGAGGAACCTTCTTTCAAAGGAAGACTACAGCTCCAGAGAAGAAGCAGATCACTACTCATCTGATCATGAAGATAGAGGGGAATCTCTATTCATGTCCATGGTAATCTTAGATGATTCAGACAAGATTGCAGATGAAGAAGAAAATGAAGTTGATTTCAAAGGTGAACTTGTTTCTGCTCTTGAAGACTTAGACTATGCAAGGAAGGAAAACCAAGAACAAAGAACTATGATTGAAGCCAAGACAAAAGAATGTATAAAACTTGAGAAATAAACTAAGTTTCTTAAAAAGGAGTTGAAGATGGAAAATCTTGGAAGCCTAGATGATACAGAATGTACAAATCTCATCTTGCCTCAAGGAAAATCTCTTCATGCAAGACAATTCTCAATGAACAGGGTTAATCATGTTATCTTTGGTTATTGTTTTATCTGTAATAAATTTGGTCATAAGGCTATGGATTGTAAGTTTGTCATGAATGAAATAAATTTTATGGATGGCAATATGGTTTGTCAAATTTGCAACAAGTAAAGACGCATAGCAGGGTATTGCAAGAATTGTTTGGCAAATTAAGAATCTCAACTAACTGATGTCACTGAGCAAGTCAAGGAAAGTAACAATGGAGTTGAGAACTTAATGATTGTCCAAACAGCATTTCATGCTCAAGGACAATCCAATCTCTTGGTGATAAATAGTGGATGTACAAATCACATGACAGGTGATAAAAGCAAATTTATTAATGTTGGAAAGTGGGACGGTGGCTTGGTTAGGTTTGGAGACAACTCTTCTAAAAAGATCATTGGAAAAGCTACTATAAGCCTTGATGGAAAATATTAGACATATGATGTTCTTTATGTAGAAGGTCTCAAGCATAATTTTCTTAGTGTAAGTCAAATGTGCAACAAAGGATATAATCTTACATTTCATGATCAAGGATGTGAGATCAGAGAGCAAAGTCTAGAAAACCGGTGGTAGAAGGCTTTAAGACAGAAGGCAACTTGTATAATCTGAAAGGGGTTAATGAAATGAATTTTTTGTTAGGGAAAACAAATGAATGTTGGTTGTGGTACAAGAGAATGGGACACATCAACTTTGATAATCTAGTGAAGATCAGTTCCATGAAAGCAGTAAGTGACATGCCAAAGATCATCAATCCTACAAACACAATATGCAAGGAATGTCAGATTGGAAAGTAGACAAGGATAACTTTCAAGTTGAAGGAATATTCTACTACAAGGCCTTTGGAGCTGGTTTAGACAAACTTGTGCAGACCAACTAGGACAAAAAGCTTACAAGGTGAGGTATTTCATATTGCTCATTGATGATTTCTCTAGAATGACATGGGTTACTTTTTTGAAAGAAAAATCAGAAGTTTCAGTAGATTCAAGATATTTAAAAATATGGTTGAAAATGAAATGAATGCTAGAATTAAGTGCTTAAGATCTGATAGAGGTGGTGAGTTCACTTCAAATGTGTTTTTAGAGTTTTGTCAAGAACATGGAATCAAAAGGCACTATGCAACTGCTAGAACAGCTCAGCAGAATGGTGTTGCAGAGAGAAAGAATCAGACTATCCAAGAGATGGCCAAGATAATTTTGAGTGAAGTTAAACTACCTAGTATATAATAGAAAGAAGAAATTCATACTGCAGTCTATATTCTTAATAGGGGACAACTAGGAAAGCACAACACCAAGACCCCTTACAAGCTTTAGAATGGAAGACTTACAACAGTCAAGTATTTCAGAGTTTTTGGAAGCAAGTGCTACATGAGAAGAGATGAAGAAGGTCTGGGAAAGTTTGACTCAAGCGTAGATGAAGGTATTTTCCTTGGGTACTTAACTACTAGCAAAGCCTACAAATGCTACAATAAAATACTAATGAAGATAGTTGAGAGTGTAAATGTAAAAGTGGGTGAAGAATTACATCAAAATTTAGTTGAACAAGAGGATTGTTAGTTAGATGAACCTACCTACATAGATAAAGTCACAAAAGTTGAAGAAAAGGAAGAAACTCTAGAAAAGACTGCTACGACTCTTGCCAAGTATGTTAAGAATAACCATCCAAAAGACCAGATCATTGGAGACAAGAATGAAGGAGTTTAGAAAAAAAGAAGATTTGCAAGAACAAACGAACAGGTAAACTTTGATCTGCTATCAAGAATAGAACCTAAAATTTTTTAATGAGGCTAGTAAGGATGAAGGATGGATACAAGCCATGGAAGAATAACCGAATTAGATAGAAAAGAATCAGACTTGGGAGTTGGTACCAAGGCCAATAGACAACAATGTGATAGGAACAAAATGGGTTTTTAGGAACAAGTTGAATTAAGATGGAGAAGTGGTCAGGAACAAAGCAAGGTTAGTTTGCAAAAGATATTCACAAGTTGAAGGTGTTGACTATGAGGAGACATTTGCTCCGGTCACAAGAATGGAAGCAATCAGAATGGTTCTTACTTTTACAGTATGTAAGGGACTCAAGGTATATCAGATGGAAGTTAAATCTACCTTCCTGAATGGTGACTTAGAAGAAGAGGTCTATATAGAGCAGCCGGATGGTTATTAGTTATCAGAAGATCTAAACATGGTGTGCAGACTTAAAAAGGCTTTGTATGGTCTCAAACAAGCCCCTAGGGCTTGGTATGCAAGGTTGGACAAGTACTTACTTTAGTGGAGTTTCAAGAAAGGTACCGCAGATAGTAATCTTTACATCAAAACAGAAGGTGAACAAATTCTAATTGTTGTTGTGCATGTTGATGATAAAATATTTTGTGGATATGATGAGATGTGTAAGAAGTTTGTAGGAGAGAAGCAAAAAGAGTTTGAAATGTCTATGTTAGGAGAGATGTCATTCTTTTTAGGACTTCAAATATCTCAATCAAATGAGGGCATCTTTATTTCTCAAGCAAAGTATGTTAAGGAAATGTTGAAGAAGTTTGGAATGGAAGATTGAAAGTCTGTGAGTACTCCTATGGCAACCGGTTGTCACTTGAGTAAAAATGATGAGTTACCTGAAGCTAATCAAAATTAGTACAGATCTATGATTGGGGGCCTACTATACATAACAACGTCAAGGTCTGACATTATGCAAGCTGTATGTTTGGTTGCAAAATTTCAAGCTGATCCTAAGGAAACACATGTGAAGGCAATCAAGAGAATATTTAGATTCTTGAAGAGCACTCCAGAACATGGATTGTGGTATCAAAAAGGCAATGACTTTTCTCTAAGTGCTTATACTAATGTAGATTGGGCTGACAATGTTGATGATAGGAGAAGCACCAGTAGAGGAGCTTTCTTTTTGGGAGATAGATTAGTCTCATGGATTAGCAAGAAGAAGCATTCAGTGTCTTTATCAACTACAGAGCTAGAATATATTGTTGTAGCAGCCTGTTGTACTCAAGTGTTGTGGATGAAGCAAACATTGAAGGATATCAAGGTTGTATATGATGAGCCTATTCCTATTCTTTGTGATAATACAAGAGCTATCAATACTTCAAAGAATTCAGTGATGCATTCTAGGACCAAGCACATATCTATGAGGTATCACTTTTTGAGAGAGAAGGTTGCAAATAAAAAAAACAGACTGGAATATGTGCTAGAAAGGATCAAGTTGCAGATATCTTCACCAAGGCACTTTCTAAGGTTACCTTTGAGTATCTTAGACATAATTTAGGGGTTATTTCCCCTCCTTATTCTAACTAGATGCATAGATGGTGCATCTGTCCAGGGGGAGCAATTCAAGACATATTTTTATCCCTCGATTGATGGTGGCTACCTCTCAGGGGGAGTAGGTAGGCAAGAGATTTTAAAGGATAACAAGCTTTGATTAGTCAAGGGGAGCTAATAGGTGAGAAGCAGTGAAAGAAAAATCAAGACACTAGTACAAAAACAACAATATATGACTGAAAAACTACTAAACACTGCTTATAAATGACCAAACATGGTCACGTGACCATTAGTAGTTTATTTCCAGTCATTTATAACGTGACCAAATTGATGACTAAACCATTTTTAGTCATTTATTGGTTGTTTTGATTGATCAATTTGGTAGTATATTTAGTCGTTGATTTAGTCATTGATTGTTGTAATCTGGTCACTTATTTAGTCATTTTTATTCACTGATATATTGTCATTAATTTAGTCATTGAGTGTTGTTAACTGGTCACTTATTTAGTCATTTTTATTCACTGATCTATGTCCATTGGTAGTGTATTTAGTCATTAATTTTAATCATCATTTTGATCAAATTGGTAGTATATTTAGTCATTTTTATTCACTGATTTAACATTGGTCATATATTTAGTCATATTTATTCACTGTTCACTGATTTCTATCAATTGGTAGTATATTTAGTCAATTTAATTATTAATTGACGTCAATTAGTAGTATATTTAGTCATTTTGAAGCTTGCATTTAGTCATTAGTATATTTAGTAGTATATTCTTGCACAATGAAACAACTTTGAGAAGGTAAAAACTTCTTTTATTGTTAAAAAATGCTTACAAATAGCATTCAGATCTAAAAATAAGTTACAATGCTTTCTCTTTGCTAAACAAAACCTTCATGGTTACAATACATTGCTCAAAGAATGACCAAGAAACTGAATTTCTGAGTATCATTAAGCATAGAAGCACAAAGACATTCATAGATGTCTTCTTCACAAATCCATGACTATCCCATGAAGATCATTGTCCTAGTTTAAGATCACACTGTCATCTCTGTAGAGATCATGTCTCATGCACCCAACTTACTCTAGTTCATAAGCTGCCACTATGAATTGTTACCCATAGCAATAAACTATCCTTATCTCTGATGATTATGCCTCTGATGACTGTCATCTTTGGTAGGATGCCTCAATTGTCATGGACTATTATTCAACATTTCCTTATGACTAAGCTATGCATTGTCCAATCACTTGTCAACCTACTGTCATGCATTTTCCCTTTATAAAATAATAATGCCTCATGACTGCCACTACCTAGCTCATTATTCTGGCATGCTTTCACTTGTACTTTGCCTCCCATCAATGTAGAATATTGTCCCTCTTTTGAATTCCTTAACTACCTTTGACATCACTGTATCTTTTCCAAATTCCTTGAAAACAATTCATCACTACTATTGTTACCTAGGTGTACACTCTATGTCATCTACCAGATTGTTACCAGTGTGGAAATGCATGCTTGGAGCCCTTCAATGGAAGCACATGCCCCTTTCACCTCTTCAAACTTCTGCAATGTGGGTAATCTTCCTGGAGCAAGATGTAACATGTAGAATCCAAGAAGGAGAGTGTTGATCATGTCCCATATATGAAGCTCTCTCCTTCAATGCAGCCAACAATAACCCTAGAATCTTTCCTCCTTTATATGCAACGTACCATATGATATGAGCAATAGGGTGTTGCCTTTTCCGCCATGAATGAAGTTGTGCCTCAATACAACTAACAAAATTACTATTAGTCTCAATTTAGAAAGAATAAAAGTGCATTGTGTATTGCAAGTTTACAAAAGTAAGTCTAAACACTGTAGAAAGATAAATCAATTAAAAAATTGTAGCCTTGTCAACAAATGCCTTAAACAGAGTGTTCAACATAGGCCTGAAATATGCATATTGAACCATTGATTTCAGAACCTTGTTCAAAGTTTAAGAAAGGTGATACGCTCAGATTATAGAATGAAGGCTATCAACACTAACCTGACTGAAACAACATTATCAATAGAAATTTCTTGGAAACCAAGCCCAAGAATGCCATCAGACTTAGACAACAAAAATGTCAATCCTGGTTCATGTGTGGTCATAGTAAAGACCTGCACCATAAAAGGATCCATTTATACATAAATTCCAAATTAAGTTCATGAGAAAAGATCTTTGATATCCAACTGGGAAGCCTTAACATCCAAAAATTACTAACCTAATGTTTCACAACAACTTTACCAACTATGACATCATCTTTACTTAAGAAACTGGATATTGATCCACTACCATATTCGATTTCACAGGATTCTCCTTCACAAACAACAAATGATATATATTAATTGTTTAGCAACTTCCTTAATATCCCCATCTAAGCAGACTAAACTAAGTGAGGTTGAGGGTTTGAAGTAGAGTACCATCTTCTTGGTATGTGCTTGACTTTGATGACTTGTATCTTGAATGAAAATAGCAAGCTAGCTGCACTGTAAAATCATTGTTAATCATTGTTACAAAAATAACCACAAAATCCTTTTTAATTAAAATAATCCTTCTAGATATTTCAATTAATTTCTAAGAAAGCTAATTTCACTATCCAAATAACCATCAATCTATTTACTATATATAATTTCCCAGAATTTAGAATTTGAATGTAGGCTAAGTATTCCAGCAACACTACTTTTTTATAAGTTGGATCCTAAAAATGCTGCAACTTATGTTCTTCTCTAAAACATCTATGCAGAAGTAGGCAAGTGTGGTGAGGTTCAAATAGTAAGGAGATTGATGAAAGATAGAGGAATTAAAAAGATACCTACATGTAGTTGGATGGAAGGGCATAAAATGGTACATGCTTTTTTGTGTAGGTGACAGATCACATCCACAAACATGGGAGAGCTATGGAATAACCCGCATCACCACAAGGCCCAGCAACAGTGTGGTATTGTTGTGGAGGCTTTGTTCATCATTCAAAAGAGAATTTGTGCATAAATTATTCATTATTGAATTTTGTGTAGAAGTTTTTGTGAAGGCTTTGGTGATCCAAAGTGGAACTTGCAACATTTATGCTTGAATAAATAGGAGGATAAGGTACACCCTCCATTCCACCAACTCTGCTACCTCCAACTGGACCTATGACACAGGGTTCATGAAATGAAATAGGGTTAGTTAAGAAGCATGTGAAGTCAATTCATCTTCTACAGTGATTCTCCTACAATGTTCTACAGGTGATACACATCTATACATACATTTGATAAAAGAACATTCAAGGATTGATACCTCATAGAGTTCCAGCTGCAGACATAAAAAACTGTCACTAAGACTTAGATTCAACTACATATATACAACCCCCAACCCAATAATCAAATCCATAAGTTTTTGATTTGATTTACCCAAACTTAAGCTTTTAGCCTAGGTCCTGGGCTACAAACTCTACAAAAGCACTCAACCCAAAAGAAACGACCTAAATTTTCAAAAAATACTTCATTGCTTCAGTACGCATGCACTTCTTTTGTTGGATACTGATTCAACCAAAAGACAAAGACCAAAAGCAAATAAGGCCTTATATTTAACTCCAATCTTTCAATAATTATGTAAGTTATAGATCAGCCTATAATGTTTTATTTAGGATTTAAAATTTTACATTTGAATAGCATGACAAACTTAAGTATGTATGGTTTCATAATAGGTGAAATACAACTAAAAGTTCACCATCAACAAGGAGATTATTTACCTGGAGCAGCAACTGGATAAGGAACTGGTGGTTGTGAAGTTGATGTTCACTTGCCATTAAGAGGTCCTAAAACAAGACTAGGTCCTGCTAGTGGAGGACCTTGCATAAACCATGAGAAATTCGGCATGATCATTAGGAACTCTATCAAGTCATTAAAGGTATGCACAAGCTTTTGAAGGGTCTGTGAAGTTTTCTAAGGGTTAATGAGACATTTGTAAGGTCTATATAGATAGACTTCTAGAAACCCTATGGAACCCATAATAGGCCTATACATGGCCCAGCCATGACAAGAATAGAAAGGTTTGTAGTCATTCATTAGGACCATTCAAAATTCTCAATCCCACTTGGCTTAATGCAAATTTTCTTTAATAAATCCATCTTAGGGATCCATAATTATTTTAAAATTATTCCAGGAGTCATTCATAAACACCCCATACCAAGTCCATGTGAAAGATATTTGTATTTTTTTACCATTGATGTGTTTTTGTCTCTCACCACAGTTTCGCAGGTCACTCAAAAGGTCTTGGCGGGTGTGTGGGAACCAAGGATAACAAGGGAGTAGTTATCGCTATCCCGCCGCATGAAGAGATTGCACTTGTGGCATCGCAATATGCAGAGATCAATTACCGCAGCCCCATAGTAGTCTCAAAATGAAGTGGCAAGCTGGCAGTATAAATTTAAGTGGCATTTGGTACTTCACTGTGGTCTCGCGGCAGTCAAGAGAATAACCAGCCGTAATGCAATAAGAAGGAGTAGAGGAAAATAGTACACCGTGCCCCAACGGTAGCCTCAAGTGAGGCTTGCATTATGGTGGTAAAAGGAGTTTAAGTTATGTAAGTGTTGAATACCATGGCCCCACGACAGTTTCAATGAAGGAGTACGATAGTGCGGTGAAAGGCTTCAAGTGATGTTTAGTATATCATGGTCCTACGATGGTCAAAGAAACAGTTTGCAATACTGTGGAAGGGAACAAGTCATGGTGATATAGTTGAATTTTTGAGACAATATTTCTCATTGGCCCGATCAAATCAAAGAACACTTTTTCTGCCTTTTCACCACTATTCTTTTATGAGCTGAGTAATTTCAAATTTGATTGTTGTCATTTGCAATACATTTCTAATGCATTTCAATCTGAAACGTTTGATCCATTGTTGGATTGTTGTCACCTTTACATACATAAAAATGTACTTGTTCTAATATTTTGAACTTATGACAAGTCAAAGTGGGTTGTGCTCGTTTAGTAGCTGGTTGAAATTTAATTTGAATGTACTGCTTCTTGATGTTCCCCTTGACTCATTATCATTTTTGTTTATTATCTTGCTTGTTGGCTAGCAACAAACATGTGAAGCATCTGTTGTGATGTCCTATGGATGGTGGCTTTTTCCAAATTATTTTCAAACTATTTTGAGTTCTAGGTGTACACCTTGTGGAGACTTATGGCATATTTCTATGCTTAATTTTTTTCCAAGGTGATAGTGAGCTGATAAATGCAATTATTCCAAAGGTAGTGGAAATAATTTTGGAACAATTATCTAAGTTCTTTCTTAATGTTTAGATTTGTGTAATTTTTGATTTTGCAGATTTGTAATAGCCTTGTTTGACGAGTCTTAGAAATTAGTTTCAATTTATAGGGTAAAGATTCCATCTGGAGCTAAGAAGATTGTGCCAAGTAGATGCAGAGCCATGATTGGTCAGGTTACTGGTGGTGGATGGCTAGAAAAGCCAATGCTCAAAGCTGGCAATGCATATCACAAATTAGGGTCAAAAGAAACTGTTGGCCCAAGGTTCGTGGTGTGGCAATGAATCCTATTGAGCATCCTCATGGTGGTGGTAATCATCAACACATTAGGCATGCCAGTACTATGCATTGTACAAAGAAGGCTTAGCATGCACACGTACTTAATCATAATTAAACAATTATAGAGCTCTGATTATTTAAAAATGTCATCTTTTAGTTTCTTTTTCTTTAGGTTGCTTTGTGTCACCAGGTTGTAAACCATGTTTCCTATTATTGTTTCTTATCATTAGTGGCTTACTCTTGATTCAAAATTTTGGGAAAGACTTCAAACTAGGTTGTAATCCTTGTTTTCTTGTATTGTTTGAGGCTTATTTTAGGCTTCCATATTAATTGACTTTGTTATTTTTTATTCTTTCCTGAGTGCTTGTTATTTGATTTCTATTTTTAAAAAAAGTAATAATTTGGAGGAGTCATTTGATATATCAAAGAATTTGACATTTGAAAACATTTGGAATGTTCTCAATTGTACAAAAAATGAGAAGATAATGTGCCAATTTGTCATCACTTTTGCTGAGTATGTTTCTTACTTTGTTGTTTTTTTCTTAACTATTTGTCTTTATACGAGATGCATTGAGGCTTCCATGGTATTGTGTTATAGATCTTATGACATGATAATGTAAGTATGTGATGAAGTAGAAAGATAAAGACCTAAGAAGCCAATGACCATATGATTGTGAATTAAAGGAAGTAGAAAAATAAAGACTTGAGAACCCAAAGAATTATTATCTTGCACAGTAAATTGATAGATTTTAGATTTGAAATTTGAGAGGTCATATTGCTAAATTGTTAGGCTTGATAATTTTGAGGGTAAATTAATTGGATAATAGAGCTGAAATCTGAGGGGTAATTTTGTTGAATTGCATGTTAGGTTTTGGATTTAAATTTGAAGCGAAACCTTGCTATCAAGTGCCCTTTATTTTCTGTTTAGTTTTTTAGATGTGCTAAATGCAAGTAAACATCTGGCAATGAGTGCTTTCAAGTGCTAGGAAGCATGAGTATCATTGCATGGTGCACAAAAGCATATAATGTTATAGTGTTGATATTGATGATTAAAATTAGTTGTGTCGTCTAGCTACTAAAACTGTATAGGGTGTAAAGCAATCGTTATGATGTACTATGCAACTTGTGACTAGCATTGGTCTAGAGATATAGATCTTTGCAAGCAACTGAACTGTCATCACTGCTCTACAAACCAGAGGGAGGTTGTAGAAGTGGGATCCAAAAGGGAACCTTTGAAAAAGAGATGATCTAGGTCTAAAAATGGTTGCCAAAGGACATAAAAACAACCCAGATTTGCCAAAAATATCATTACCCTTGTTTGAGAAAACTCTATCCTCAGCAGACTTGAAGAAGAAAGAAATCTAGTCTTCTTCCCATGAATTTGCCCATGAGAGGAAAATCATCATGCTAAAAAGACATTTTAGTTAGACAATCATCAGGAAGAGAAACATCCAAAAGGGTGACTTCCATATCACAGAAAAAAAGCTAGAAACCCTAGATTGATCTGCAAGATCATCACTTGGGCATTTTAAGCCAAGCTGAACCACCTAAGATGACCACAATTAAGAAAAATCAAACCCCATTTTAACAACGGAGCATATTGAATACTCTTCAGAAAGGGATGAGCATTGGGCAGATGAGGTAAAATGAGAGGACAAATAAAAGGAGAAAATGGGGGTTACCTGGAGGGGCTAACCGACACACGAGAGCAACTCGACGGAGTGCTCAAGAAGGAGAGCCAACAAGTTGTTTTGTGATTGCATAGGCGGCATTCTTCGCATCAGATCCATCGTTGCCTCCATTAGAAGCCTTAACCTTTGATTTCAACTGGAAAACCCTTTTCAAAGCATAACTCTACCTCACCATATTTTAAATACTCTTCTCTGTCACACGATGATACAGGGGTTTCTTTTGTTTGAATTATTTTTCATCGAAAACATTTCCCTCTTTCCAATTGGAAATATTTTTTTAATTACCCACTTTAATATGATATTGTCTAATTTTTATTTGTGTGACTAATTATTTAGTTATGTTTTTTACCCAATGATCAAATTAGTCATTAATTAGTCATTTACTTAGTCATTTATAGCTGTGTTGCAAAAAAATAGTAGAATTTAGTCATTTTTAGTTGTTGTGACTAAAAGTTTTAGTCATGTAGTCATTTATTTGCCAAATTCTACTAGTGAGAAGAGCAATTCAAAGGAAGACCATTAGCCCTTTGTCCTTGATGTCAAAGGGGGATTGTTGCCATCAATGCCAAAGGGGGAGATTGTTGCACTTATGTTGTCATTGATGTCAACATTGTGAGATTCAAGTGTGTTGTTAGTAGTGTTGGAAAGTGAACAAAAGGTTAATGTCAAAGGAAGTTTTATAGAAATATGATTAGAGAAGAAGACACGAGAAGATAGATCAGAGATGAGAAGGGTAAGACAATGAATGTCATCAATATCTCCTGAAGTTGCATGGACAAAGAGTGTTCTAACATGAAGATTCTTACTTTGAGAAAAAGAGTCTTTTGTTATTGTATGAAGTTGATAATGGACTCTCTAATGTGGCAAATATTGTATTCATTTACTTTTGAAAGAAAGATTCAAGTTGTCCAAGGCACTGAAGTTTGCACAAAATAAGCTCGGGAGAATGTTTTACATTCCTCCGCATTTGATGCTACGGCCTTGCGGTTTGGGAGTTCATCAGAGACATGTGAGAAGACTGTATGTTCCAGATTTTAGAGCTCAAAGATTAACGTAGAAGATTCTAGAGCTCGCAGAGTGAAGATAGTTGTTAATAGTTGATGCATTCAGGTTGCGTCTGGGAAATGCTCCACATTTCTCTATCTTTGAAGTTAAGGTTCTCCGGTTTGAAGGATGATCTTTTATAGATGATAAGATCGTTATATTGAAATTTTTAGTTGCTGAGGTGTACCGCAGAGGTTCTCTGGGATCAGCAAAACAAAGACACATCTTGCTGCTAACTAGGTCTACCTGGAGGATAAACCAAAAGCCACTACATTTCACTGTAGTTTATCTTTTGGCTTTGATGTTTAGAAGATGAGCTCAAATATTCAGTTAGATGATTCAATTTAGGTTTCAGGTGTTGAAGTGCACTGCAAGTTGGGTTTTCAATGCTCTATCTCAAGACTGTGTGTTAAGTGTTTGTTTGTGATACCAAGCTTAGTATTTGTTTGCTTATGCCAGAAAGAAAACACATATTTCAGAAGAAAGATTGACTGAGAAGATTTTTGTAAGTCTTATGTTTCTTGTGTGAGGATTTGCATGATGTAAATTAATTCCTCCAGTACCTCTTTTGGTCTGGAGCTATTAGGCAAAAGGATGTGTGTTTGTTGGGCTGACTTCATGTGTTTTCAATGTTCCCACCATATGATTTGAAGTGTGCACCATCTTGGAAGAATGTGATAATAAAGAATAGGTCTTGGTTATCACTTGGCTTGAACCACATTGATTTTCTACATCTTTTGGATGATGACTTGGTGTGGCCTTGCATGTTTCATGAATACACATTTCATCTTGGTTGACTTGGGAGAAGGATTTTTGGATTTGTGGAAGTTATAAATGAAAGATCTTGTTTTTTGATGAAAGTATGAGTGTGTGAGAGAGTGCAAAGATGTGTGAGTAGATGTGAGAATCTTTGTGAAGGTGTGTTGGAGGTAGCAGTGTTTGCTAAATAGAGAAAGTGAAGTTTTTTGGCAAAGTGAAGTACGTGAATGGTGTGAAGGTGGTTTGTTCAATAAGATCTAATGAATGTAATATCCAGAGGTTGTAGCATCCTCCTAAAAGTTTCATTGCATTATATTTCAGGGAGTTGCATCTTCCCTTGGCTTGTAGCCCATAAATAATATTGTAATCATATTTTATCTTATTTTGTGAGGCTTGATTTGGATAGTATATCCAAGGAGCTTGCTCACCGTGGTTTTTCCCTTCTTGGGTTTTCCACGTAAATCTAGTGTTGTGATT
Source organism: Cunninghamia lanceolata (assembly GCA_027924645.1). Lineage (NCBI taxonomy): Eukaryota > Viridiplantae > Streptophyta > Pinopsida > Cupressales > Cupressaceae > Cunninghamia > Cunninghamia lanceolata. Next base: position 4,255,358 of record BSBN01000433.1, on the reverse strand, counting down.
GTGTGCTTATGTGTTGTGCTTTAATTTGTTTAATTTGTTGATCTTCTAGTTAAAGAAGCTAGAAGTTTTGATTATTGATGTTAAGCTGAAATAAGTTTAGAGATATATTGATTCACCCCCTCTAAGTATATCCTTGTGTTCTAATAATTGGTATCAGAGCAAGGTTCCTTGGTGCAGCCTAACAGCTAAAGGTAGATCTTGGAATAGAACACATGACTCAGAAGGAGTCCTCTACTAAAGCTCCTATGTTTGATGGAAATAACTATGACTTTTAGAGTGTAAGGATGGAAGCCTATCTTACCTCACTAGGGTATGATGTCTGGAGGGCGATTGAGACTGATTATGTTGAACCCAGTAATCCCATTATAGATTTAGATGCGAGGAAGGCCCATGAGAGTAATGTCAAAGCCAAGAATGCAATTTTAAGTGGTCTGATCTATTCAGAGTTAGTCAAGGTTGTGCAGTGCAAGACAACAAAGGAGATATGGGATAAGCTCAAAGGTCTCTATGAAGGAGATGACACCATAAAGGAAGCCAAACTACAATCCTACAAAGTAGTATAATTTGAGAATCTAAGGATGAAAGAAGAAGAAAACATAGCTGGCTACTTACACCAGGTAGACGAAGCTATGAATGGAATCAGAAGTATGGGTGAAGATATAGTTGAATCAATGGTTGTAAAGAAAATCCTGGGATCCCTCCCTCATAGATTTGATTCAAAAGTTTCTACAATAGAAGAAGCTAAAGACTTGAAGAAACTCACCTTGCGAGAATTGTTTGGGTCCCTCACTACCTATGAAATGAGAAATGAAGTCATAGGTCCATGCTAGAAAGAAGCTACTTTCAATGCTATGAAGAATGAAGGAACATCTAACATATGCAATGAAGTTGAGGAAGAAGAAGCAAATTTTGTAAGAAAGTTGAAAAGAGGATCAAGTAAATTATATCAAGGTAAGCTACCTTTCAAATGTTTCAAATGTGGTAGAATTGGTCATTATGCCTCTAAATGTCCTTTTGTAGAAAGTGAAATTAGCAAAAAGGGGTTCAAGAGAAACAATTTTCAGAGGAACCTTCTTTCAAATGAAGACTACATCTCAGGAGAAGAAGTAGATCACTACTCACCTGAATAAGATAGAGGGGAATCTCTATTCATGGCCATGGTGATTTTAGATAATTCAGACAAAACTACAGATGAAGAAGAATATGAAGTTGATTTTGAAGGTGAACTTATTTATGGTCTTGAAGACTTAGACTGTGCAAGGAAGGAAAACCAAGAACAAAGAATTGTGATTGAATCCAAGACAAAAGAATGTATAAAACTGAGAAATAAATTTAGTTGCTCAAAAAGGAGTTGAAGATGGCAAAGCTTGGAAGTTTGAATGATACAGAATGTACAGATCTCATCTTGCCTCAAGTAAGATCTCTTCATGCAAGACAATTCTCAATGAACAGGTCCAATTATGTTTCCTTTGGTTGTTGTTTTATATGTAATAAATTTGGTCATAAGGCTATGGATTGTAGGTTTTTAATGAATGAAAGAAATCTTGTGGATGCCAATATGGTTTGTCAAATCTACAACAATTTTGGTTACATAGCAAAGTATTGCAGGAATGGTCTAGCAAATTCAGAATCTCAAATAACTAATGTCACTGAGCAAGACAAGGAAAGTAACAATGGAGTTGAGAACTCAATGATTGTCCAAACAACATTTCATGCTCAAGGACAAACCAATCTCTTGGTAATAAATAATGGATGTACAAATCACATGATAGGTGATAAAAGCAAGTTTATTAATCTTGGAAAGTGCGATGATGGCTTGGTTAGGTTTGGAGACAACTCTTCTAAAAAGATCACTAGAAAAGCTACTATGAGCCTTGATGGAAAATCTCAAACACATGATGTTATTTATGTAGAAGGTCTCAAGCATAATCTTCTTAGTGCAAGTCAAATGTGCAACAAAGGATATAATCTTACATTTCATGATGAAGGATGTGAGATTAAGAGAGAAAAGTCTAGAAAAATGGTGGAAAAAGGCCTTAAGACAGAGGGCAACATGAATAATCTGAAAGGGGTTAATGAAAGGATTTGTCTGTTAGGGAAAACAAATGAATGTTGGTTGTGGCACAAGAGAATGGGGCACATCAACTTTGACAATCTGGTGAAGATCAGTTCCATGAAAGCTATTACATCCCCAATTTTTGTCTTGGTATACTTTTACTTTTTACTTGGACATAAGTAAATTTATTATAATGTTTAGATTAATGACAAGGAAAGAAGTGGATTATATTGAATGTTATTTATGAAATTATGGAAATGATTATGATATTATCGATTTAATATTTGCATTATGAGATTTGATCTATTATTTGAATAATGATGCACTGATCATAATTTCTTTGGTAACAAGTTTGATACAGGATTACAGGTTTTCATATGACTCTCAGAGAAAAGAGAGAGTATATTTCCAGGAGAGAGCTATAGACCTCGGGTTACGAGTGGTTTATTTTCCAAATCGAGTATAAAGTGTTTAACGGAAAGGTGAACCAATGTGTCATAAGAGGGGAGTCTTGTCTTGTCAATTCGCTTCTAAATCTAATCAACAAGTAGTCAATATTATTTACAAATCTTTCTAAGTTGTATTAAGTCATCTTAGTCGTTAATAACGTTAATGATGTTGTTTAAGTGTGATTTCTGACTATTTATGTTTTTAACGTAAATATTATGATTTTATTGTCGTAAAAAGGTTGTCTTATTATTATTAAGTCCCTTGAGGTGTTATAAACGATTCTTAACGTTAAGACATTTTCATCAAGTTAAGAAGATGTGAATATTGTCGATGGATTGTGAAGGGGAGACAAGCTCAACCCAATCACATTATCTGTAATCCTTTGTTTTTATATTATCATTATATTGATAAAACCATAACTATCTAATATAGAGGCGATGTTATGTGAATCATATTTGATGTAATCAAATATGTAAATGCATATGCATCGAGTGAGGATAATACCTCGTAATGAGTCAATGATGTTATGCTTGAGTAGTCGAAGGCTTACATTTAGGAAGAGTCTTCAAAAATGTTAGTGGAGGATCGAACCACTTACTAGAGATCCTTTAATGATTAGGAGAGTTTAAGCGATGCCTCATTCAAAAGAGGAGGACTGTGGAATAACCACCACAACCGACGAGCCAGGAAATGACTATCTCCCATCGACAAGTGGGAACTCTGCTTAAAATGTGGTGTCAATTAAGACCAAATCGTTATGGACTATTATCCATTCATTAAAAGTTAGTAACTGTATCTAAGTGGAGGTGCGAAGTAAGATGACTAAAAAGGAGTCGTGCCTGAGTCATTAATAAGGACGACTCAGATTGAGCCATGGTTGTTATGTTAAAAAGGTTAAAAAATTAAGAGCAAGGCATCAAACAGAGACATAAAGAAGAGTCATGGCAAAAAGAGACAGGGAATAGGCAATCAGAAGAGTCTATTATTGTGTCTTGGTGCACATATTATCAACTCAATCCCATCGATTACCAGGTATTTCTTAGTTTCCTGTGTTTATTAACAGTGAGCAAATCAGCTAATTCTTTTTAGACTATCTATTATTGTGTCTTGGGCGATTATGTGAGTATGCCAGAGAGGTATAAACTTCGGTATGTTTTGAGTATTTAGTTGTAAACTATTAAGTGTCAGTTAGGGAAATGCAGATAACATTTTTAAGTAAACTATTCTAATCTAAAACTGATACGGCAACGAATGCAAAGTATATGGTCGATGCTTGGTAAAACAAGTGAGTACTCTGTTATAGTATTTTGAATTGACCATTTTCTTATTGATTGTTAAACCGATAATCATATCAAATCTTAGTATGGAGGATAAAATGATCATCATAGTAGGAGAGTGTCATAGTTGTCATGAGCTTGAAAAATAGTCTTTATATTGAATGAGTTTGTAGCAAACCAATGAAATGATTGTGAGATAACCAAACAATAGACTCTCGAATTTTATTAAAGTTGATTAAACTTTGGTAGTATACTCTTAGTTTTGAGTAGAATAGTTTAGACCTTGAGTCGGGATAATATTTAGTATTTTCTTGTTAGATTCTATATGAAAATAACAAAAATGATTTCTATCCATGAGAACTTAGATTCATAGGAATCTTTAGACAATTATTGTTCTCTTTAAATGAAGTAACTTAGAGATATTATGGTAGATGGAAGTAAGGTTTATGGGAGAACCCTTATATATTTATTTATCTTTTTGATAATATTATTCTTGGAAAGATCCAATACAATGGAGTAGGCGAATTCTACTAGAGAATGACCATGTAGGGATATATATTCAGGGTATGTTTTGTTTATAACACAATATCAAAGTTATTCTACGTTCCTTGTATAGGAAATTTTATCTATTTAAGAATTATAGTATTCTTAACCTTGGTTAAGTTAATCAAGGGTTATTTGTGAATCTAGAACTCCTAGATAAGATATATGGTTATATTGTAATATCATAGTAACAAAGGATATTAGGTAAACCCTAGAGTTGATTATAAAATTGAATGGTTATGTCATATAGACTTATTTAAGTCAAAAGATACTATTATCATGATGCAATGATTAAACTTTTTACATGGTCATAGTTGGAGTGAAAAAATTGCGAGAATACGACAATATCCAAGTCGAGTAGGGGTGGGTGAACACAACGACTACGTTCATTATGAATGATATTATTATTAAAAACTTTGGCCAAAGTAATGCATTTGTTTTCTACATGCATTGTCAGTTCACTGTATTCGGATTGCTCATCCTATCGGAAATCATACTTAGCTAGAGGGTATCTAGGGTTGTATGGTTGATAGAGTTGAGTAGAATACAACACTATGTACTCGGGAAAGGCAAATTACCAATGGTCACCTAAGGTCTATATTCCTTGTGAATGGTAGGGCCAATTCCTAAGTGGAAGATGTGTGGGAGACCGTCGATCTGTGGATGGAGGTAAATCATTGGAAAGATACTCTCTCTCCAAGCAGGAAACATGCCAGGACTTGTGATAAAGATGTCAAATATTTAGAAGTAGTATTTATTCCAAAATTGTATATGTAATTGATTTACTTTGTAAACGTTGAAATTGAGAAAGACAATATGGTTTATTGTATTTTGTAAAAAGAAATCTTGTAATTGTTGTTACTTGATTATATGTTGAATAAAAGAAAAAATTTCTCTATCTCATTTTTACCTTGTTAATTTAGTCTATGGTAAATTTCTGGTTTTACTATGTTTTTAGAACTTGGATGTTACAAAAGCAGTAAGGGACATGCCAAAGATCATTAAGCCTACAAACACAATATGCAAGAAATGTTAGATTGGAAAGCAGACAAGGATAACTTTTAAGTCGAAGGAATACTCTACTACAAGGCCTTTGGAGCTTATTCATACAGACCTGTGTGGATCAACTAGGACAAAAAGCCTTGTAATGCCCCCTCGTTTTTGGCTTGTGATAGTTGCTAGTTTCATATTACCTTTTTGTCAGTTCTGAGATAGTTGTTAGTTCTTCCATTGCATTTAGATAGTTCTAAGACATTTGAGTTATTAGGCCTATGGTTTATGCTTATTATGATCGAGATAGACTATGTTTGACTGATATAGTTCTGACATGTGTTATGAGTTATGATGACATTATTGTTATTCCAGTTACGAGGAGATGGACATGATTAGTGATGGTTTAATATTATCATGTCTTATGTGATTTATTGATATCTAATTTTAAATAAAAATGGTTATAGTCTTGTTCCAGAGCAGGGACAGTGTAGTACTACTCATTCCGAGCACCCTACTACGTCGTGATTTTCTAACTCTGTGTGTGTTGATATATATGCAGTTGATAGTATACAACCTATTGTTCTTATGCAGGTTGCAGGTACCGGGCCTCGACTCCACCTGACTTAGCAGGTCTGAGCGGGCCCTACACAATGGATAATGTTGATGGAGATAACATGAGGTTTATCCCCTAGGTCAATTCAACCTTTTGTTTGATGGTCGTCATGTGGTTTGTATGTTTATTGTTGGGTCCTTGTTAGGTCAGTCTATGTGTATTCTTGTATGCATAAATGATCTACGATATTATAATGTTTTATTGTCAAACATTATAGTACTTCTGATGTGTCGTAAAATTGGAATATTCTTGGAGGAAGCTATTTAAATAAACTGTAATGCAGAATCAAGTAACTATTCTTATGTTTGTAAATTTTATATGTGGGTCAAAGTTTTATTTTAACTCATTAATATTTATAGTTATGTATTGAATCTTTCTGGGGATTAATGAAAAGGCGGTTAGTTGTTATTTATGATTCCAGAGTGGGGAATCTCCATGATTAGTAAAAATTTAAAATTTCTGGTGAAGAGGATTCACAAGAATGGATTTGGTGTGAGTGGGTATTTATGACTAAAGTTTATTTTGTTCTGAAGAGAATTTTTGGGAAGGGGATTCAAAGGATTCATTGGGAGGAAGGAAAAGAAGTTCTGAAGGTGGGTTCTGAAGCTGAAGGATTCTAAAGCTCTGAATTGAATTTCAGGTATGTTTAATCATGCCTCTGTGTGTGAAATTCTTTATCTCTATAATCTTTGTTTGGTCTGGAATTCAATGTTTTCCTTGTCAAGTAGTAATAAGAGTTTTGCCCTTCGATTTACATTCTCTATGTTTGAAATTTCCTATTGTTTCTAAATTTGACTATGACTAGGTCCAATCATAAACTTGGTTGAATGTCTCTAGTATTCTATCCATTTGCTCATCGCTTGGAGTCGCACCGCTTTTGCAATCATCTAATGTCTTTTGTAGCTTCTCAAACCTATTTTCTTCTATTCAAAACCTTTTTGATATATACTAATTTATGCGCAAATGATTACCTTTGTCTATCATGGGTTTTAGCCAGATAATCTTTAACCACTGCAACCTGTAGACCTTTTCAGATAGTCATATAACTCTTTTTGTGTATAGATATATATCTATCTTACCTACTAAGAAAACATTTCTTTGTGTCTTTCATAGTGTCCAGATGGCCTATCAGTTTTTCATTGATATCTGAATGAGATCATTCATGTCTTAACGCCCTCACCATTCCTGAGATATAGGCTTAAAACTGTCAATCCATTTGATATGTCACCTACATTTCATGCTTGCAAGGCCGAGCAACATTTGGTGTGGCGCCGGAGTCATTACGCTGAGAATTTATTGTTGTTGAACCTTTTTTTTTAAGAACGTCCAACAGAGGACATTGGAATAGCATGAAATGATTCATAAGAAACCCTTGTTTCCTCCTTGTGGCTTTTTGACCAGCCTTAGACCATGATCTCACTGAAATTATTTCTCACTGTTAAAAATCTCTATAACTCTTCTCATTTCGGTAACAGACCGATTTCATTTATTTCGTTACTGATTTTCTCTAGTCTCTGTCATAATGCAATTCTTCCAATAAATCTCTTTTATCTAGTGTCATAATTGTGCTAGGAATATTTAGTAGTTTCCCAGATTACTCCAAGTCACATCTGAGAATCCACGATGGTTTAGGGTGTCAAAAAATTGTTTATTTTCAGGGCAAGTTTACAATGTCCTCTTACCTGGCGAGCACTCTATTAACTAACCATCTGAAAATAGTATAAAATGCAAATTAGATCCGTATAGAATCTTTCAACATTAGTAAAAAACAATATCAAATCCCTCATGTTAGAAATTTGCATTTAGGTTAGAGTAAAGAGGTGGCTATCAAGCTTTGGCATAGAGGATGGCGTAGTGTGTCACCTCATTAAATTGTTTCATGTATGCATGGTCATTTTACTCCATAGTTCTGCCTTGTGTGAAACATCATAATGCGACCTTCTTAGGATGCTTGTTCGAGTGAATTCGTCTCTCTGTGTCTCTGTTATCCCACCATGTGATACAATTATTAAACTCAATCTGATCTTATTATTATCTTCTGCCAGCGATCGGCATTGGCATTTTGTATCACCGTATGGTTTGAGAATAATTTAGATATTAGATAATATTTAACTTAAACCTTCCTTTTATCAACAGATCTTCTGATTTGATTTCCTTACGTCATATTTGAATCCTTCCATTTCTATCCAGAGGTGGTAGGTGGTAATTAGAAGTTCCCATTTGCATCTAAGTTTTTAATATTATAACTAGCGACCTTAGATAGTGTAGAGGAACTTCCTTTAATAATGACTGGTAATTAGTAGTTAGAATTATTATTCCTTATGGTAATGTCGACATTAGTGCATAAGTGGTACAACGATAGATAAGAGTCGAATATCTTATGCTTATAGCTTTAGCAGTGTAAGATAAGTCGATTAGTAGCGTTTTATACCTCAGTTTCTCTATTCGATTTAATAGCTTTCGGGATGGTAGAAATATTAGTAAATTTCCTTCTAGGAGATATATGAGTTATTAGCATTGTAGTAAGATTAGAACCCTTAATATTTGAACCATCTCCATGATATAATAGTTGTTCGAATGGCAATTAGATAGAAATAATATTACTCTTATAGGTAGTCTATAACTATAGTTGCATAGGATGGTAAGGTAAGAATAGTTATTACATTGTGGTCTAAGTTAGTAAACATGATAAAATCTTAGTTTAGTTGTTGTATAAGTTTTATATGAATTCTATTGCTTTATACTTTTGGGTTAAATCTTTTATTGAATCCTTGGTTCGATTAGGAAACAAAATTTATCATGTTAGGTTCATTAAATGGATTATTATTTTGGGACTTGTTAAAAAAAAATGTTTGTATAGATTATTTTAGGTTTAAGTGTTAAATGTTGATATTGCTTTCCAGTTCCGAAGTTAGTGTAATTATTTTCAATGCATGTTTATAGAGGTAAGTAGGATTGATTTGGCAATGTGTTGTAATGTCGTCTTAACCTTCTTGTTGTAGTAGTGGCTCTAGAGGCTTAGGGCACTCTTAGTCCGTTGTAATGTGGATGGGTTATAATGCCTTCTTTTGGTATGAGGTTTTGGTGTTAGGTTTAAGAAAGTGTGTTGAACCAGGGGTTCGCTATTGATTTTTATTGTCGTAATGATTCGCTATGCAAGAGGACATTTTCCTTGCAGAATATTTTCCATGGTTGTAATTTTGGTGGTTTAGTTTGACCGGCTAAGGGTGCTAGCTGTAGATGGGAGAGTGGCTTTCATGGTGGGGCCAGTGCCATAGTGGCGGCCTAGGTAACCCCATGGAAGTGATAATCAAGTGATAACGTAATAATTTATTTAGGAGGGTTGGGGTAGTAAATCACATAACAAGATAAGTAATATGCATCACCCCTGCCTTAAGTGCTCTCACAGGCTAAGGATGGGATGAGAAGGCCTGGTTGGCAAGGCTGACCTCCTTGTCTCCATGAAAGGATATGTTGGCTCCGTATGTGTCACCCTATGGGGCCAGTGCCTAGAGAGAGGCTACCAGGGTAACCATAGATGGGGGTTGGCTTCTAGTGAGAGATAGCCTGGGTTACCCATGCTAGGACCATGCGATGACACTCTCCTCACTGCAGTCCAATTACTCCCTCTTTATCTTTGTTATTACCTCTAGAGTGCAGACTTGTCTTGATGGTTGATCTTATCTCGATGATTTGGCTTGTCTTAATGCTTTGTCTTGTTATATCGAGTACTGTCTTGTCTATGCAGCCTTGTTATCCTGTTTTCTCTGCATGGAGTCTGTATCTTGTTGTTGTATTCATTGTTGTAACCTTGACCTAGTGGAACCTCATTGTTATCTCCTAGCTCGGAGGGGTGGACCTTAGGGTTCCACATGGTTGGGAGGCAGAGCTATCCATTGGCCTTCTTGGATGTTTGGTTCGAGTTCAATGCAAAAGTGTTCTAGTTCTAGATGGGTTCTACACCTTCAGAGTTGTAGTATACATTTATTATTGTACTATTTTGTAAACTGATGTGATCGGTCTAGTAATCTTGTATTGAACCTTTTTAATTATTCATCTTTGCAAATGTATAATGTATTATTCTTCTGTTGCATTCTAATGCATATCACTTGTATGGTTATAATTTTATCTGATGCAGTTATGTTCCCTAGAAGTGTTAGTTATTCATTTCATTTAATGTTGTTTTAGTGCAGTTATCTTTAATGTATTATGCATATCCTTGCTTCAAAAAAAAAATTCTGTAATTTTGTCTCTTGTTTAGTCTAATGCTCTAGGGTTGCATGACAGGGCATCACATTTGGTATCAGAGCCAAGTTTAAACACTAGGTACTCTAGTTATAACTGAGCCCATTATGTGACCTAGTGCTTAAACTCTGTAGATTAACTTCATCCTAGTTGTTTTCCTTTCTGTGTGTAATAAATTATCTTTTGGGTGTTGTAGGTAGATGCCTAGAGGTAGGGGTCATGGGAGGGGTGGTGGTGGCACGTCTCCTCCCAGTTCTCCTCATGAGAGTGCCCATGAAGGCAGGGGTTAGAATGTGGAAGGTCAGGACCAGCCTAGAGCGGGTCAGGAGGTAAACCAGCCGGAGCCTAGGGAAATAGAGAGATCACCCAGGTGGAGAGAGTTGACAGCTGAGTAGGAGGCCACACTAGCCAGCCATATGAGAGATCTACTGAGGGCATGCCCTCCCACCTTTGATGGAGCTGGCAGAGGTCTAGAGGTGGAGACTTGGTTATTGGATTTAGGTAGGTGTTTTGCCATGCATCCCTATGGCAGCAACACCAAAGCCAGATGAGCTATTTTGCATCTCTAGAGTTTTGCTTTGACTTGGTGGCAGTTAGAGGAGCAGAGGCTACACTTGGACATTAGCACTGTTTCTTGGGAGTTGTTCTTAGAGAGATTTAGAGCCCGTTTCCTATCAGATCATTGGAGGTAGCATCGCGCAGATGAGTTCCATGAGCTGAGGCAGATGGCCATGTCAGTTGAGCAGTATGAGCACAAATTCTATGAGCTCAAGCAGTATGCAAGTATCGGAGATGATGAGTCTATGTTGGTGCAACATTTTATCAGGGGCCTGAATACCTAGATCAGCGGAGGGGTTTGTGTATTCGAACCTAATTCTATGGAGGTAGCAGTGGAGAAAGCCCGGTTAGTGGAGGAGAATTTGGCTATGGCACTCGGTGGGCATACAGGTGTGCATATTGGCAATGCACCTTCTTCAAGTTTTGGTTCGCATGGTGGACATACTCAGGCATCAGAATCTCATGCACCCTCAAAGGGTGGATGACAACAGCACTCTCAGGCCAAACCAAAGAATTATCAACATCAGCAAGGTAATAGATTTCAGTCTAAGAAAGACCGGTCTTGGCAGCGTATTAAGCGCAATCGTTTTGATCAGACAGCTCAGAGTACGGAGTCCGCAGTGAGCAGAGGTAGTTTCCAATAGTCTAGTGCTTTCCAGGGTGGTGGTGGTTTTGGTAGAGGCACAGGGTGCTTCTCTTGTGGCCAACAAGGCCATATTGTTAGATAGTGTCCTCAAAGGAGTACTTCAGGGTTTGGACATCAACTGGAGGCTTCAGAGCCAATGGTTGGTGATGCAGGCAGATCACACAGAGTCTTTGTAGCGATGGATAACCATTAGGCAGAGCATCAGGGCACCGTGGTGGAGACTTCTGGTTTCATGTGAGGTATTGGTTTTTCTGTTCTTTTTGATTGTGGAGCATTGTGGCTTAGTGGCAATAAAGCAGGATGATAGGTGGCAGGTTGAGTTAGCTTTCGGGGCTAAGATTGCAGTTGAGTCTCTAGTTCTCAGGTGTGAGTTGAGGATTGGCTCTTTATCTACTACAGTAGACCTTCGCATCCTACCCCTTGGTTCATATGATATAGTTTTGGGGATGGATTGGCTAGAGGCCCATCGGGCAGTGATCGATTATCGGCATAAGTCTATTCGATGTGTGGATGATTCTAGTGCAGAGGTAGAGGTTATAGGAGTTTAGAGACCTATTTCCCTACGTATGATCTCCACTATGCAACTTAAGAGATGCATGCATCAGGGATGTCAGCTTTTTGCAATTTCTATTAGTGACTTGGAGATGGAGGAGAGTCAAGAGGCATCTCTTGACAATCACCCACTTTTGAGGGAGTATGCTGATGTTTTTCCTTCTGAGATTTCAGGGATGCCACCTAAGCGTGACATCGACTTCAAGATTGATCTTGTTCCTGGCGCAGAGCCCATCTCACGAGCTCCATACAGGATGACCACTCAGGAGCTTAAGGAGCTCTGACTGCAGTTGGAGGAGTTGTTAGCCAAGGGATTCATTCAACCTAGTGCCTCTCCTTGGGGAGCACCTATGATCTTTGTGAAAAAGAAGGATGGATCTCTATGGCTGTGTATCGATTATCGATAACTCAATAAGGTGACAGTGAGAAATAGATACCCCTTGCCTTAGATCGATGATTTCTTTGATCAGATTAAGGGAGCCAAGGTGTTTTCTAAGATTTACCTTAAGTCACGATATCATCAGTTGTAGATATTTGAGGTAAATATTCATAAAACGACATTTCGTACCCGTTATGGTCATTATGAGTTCACAGTAGTACCATTCAGGTTGACGAATGCACCTTCAGTTTTCATGAGCCTAATGAATGGTGTTTTTCGCACTTATCTCGAAAGGTTTGTCCTTGTGTTTCTAGATGATATATTGATCTATTCAAGGACTATGGAGTAGCATGAGGAGCATTTGCGTCAGGTGTTGTAGTGTCTGAGAGAAAATCAACTTTATGCTAATTTTTTGAAATGTGAATTCTTTCAGACAGAGGTGAAGTATTTGGGTCATGTTATCTCTGGAGAGGGTATTGCGGTGGATCCTTCGAAGATCCAAGCTATTATGGATTGGCCTATACCTACTAATGTTTCTGAGGTCCATAGTTTTATGGGTTTGGCAGGTTACTATCACTATTTTGTTATGGGGTTTTCAAGGATTGCCCATCCTATTACTTCTCTTCAGAGGAAAGGGAAGAAGTTTGTTTGGTTAGAGTAGTGTCAGGTAGATTTTCAGACCCTTAAGGAGCAGTTGACCAGTGCACCTATTTTAGTAGTTCCTGATCCTACCAGCGACTTTGTTGTTTGTACAGATGCTTCTTTGGAGGGTTTAGGAGCAGTTCTGATGCAGGATGGTCGCGTGATTACCTATGAGTCTCGCAAATTCAAGGATCACAAATTGAACTATCCCACTCATGATCTGGAGTTAGCAGCAGTGGTGCATGCCTTGGTGAGGTGGAGGTATTTTCTCTTAGGGCATTAGTTTGAGCTGCACAATGATCATCGTAGTTTGCAGTACATTTTTACACAGCCAAACTTGAATGCGAGGCAGAGGCGTTGGATGGAGTTCTTGTGCGAATATGACTTTAAGGTCAAGTATATTCAGGGCAAAGAGAATGTGGTAGTAGATGCTCTTAGTCGTAGGAGACATGAGATCTCAATGGTCTCTCTCACAGCTGATTTGAGAGGCTAGATTCTCGTAGCACTTCCTACCGACAGTTGGTACCAGGAAGTGAAGTCTAAGATTGAGTCTGGTAGACCTTTAGAGGGTAGATTTTCTGGTTACTCTCTTGAGCTAGATGGTCTTTTGCGACATTTGGGTCGTATCTATGTTCCTAGTTCTGAGGATCTTTGTACCCTAGTGTTGTCAGAGGCGCATTAGGCACCTTATTCTACTCATCTGGGTGTCAAGAAGATGCATGCAGATCTACGTCAGCTATACTTTTGGAGTGGCATGAAGCGGAATATTGTTGATTTTGTGTTGAGGTGTCTTGAGTGTTAGAGGGTGAAGGCGAAGCATCAGCACCCTGTAGGTCTTTTGTAGCCTCATTTGATTCTAAAGTGGAAGTGGGACATCGTTTCGATAGACTTCATTGTTGGATTGCTAGTATCCTCTCGTCGACACAATGCTATTATGGTCACTATGGATAGGTTGACAAAGGTAGCTCACTTCTTTCATGTCTGTTCTTCTTACAATGCTACTACGGTGGCCAGAGTGTTCATGGAGGATATCGTCAGACTTCATGGGATTCCTTGTAGGATCATCTCCGATAGGGATCCAGTGTTCACTTCCGCCCTTTGGACTTCTTTGCAGCATGCCTTGGGGACACAGCTGAACTTTAGTTCAGCACACCATCCTGATACTCATGGACAGACCGAGAGGGTTAATCAGGTCCACGAGGATATGCATAGGATGTATGTGATGGATTGGCAGAGCCGTTGGGAGGACTACCTGTATCTGGTGGAGTTTGCTTATAATAATGGATATCACAGTTCTATCGGCATGTCTCCATTTTAGGCTTTGTATGGTCATCCTTGTAGGACCCCTCTAAGTTGGGATCATCTCGACGATAGAGTCCTTCTTGGTCCAAATATGCTTAGAGATATAGAGTAGTAGGTTGAGAGGATTAGAGAGCATTTGGTGGCAACACAGGACAAACAGAAGAAGTATGTAGATGCTCATAGGATCGATCGATAGTTTTCAGTTGGAGATTGGGTGTTCTTGTGTGTGTGACCGCGAAAGAGTCTGATCCATTACGGAAAGGACTCTAAGCTAGCACCACACTTTGTTGGACCTTTTGAGGTGTTGGAGAGGATCAGTCCTATTGCTTATCGTCTTGCTTTGTTGCCCAGTCTTTCACGCATCCATGATGTGTTTCATGTTTCTGTACTTAGACCTTATTATCTAGATATTGCTCATATTCTTGATTGGATGCTCTACAGGTAGAGGACGGGCAGCTGGCTTTGGACCCCGTAGGCATTCTACAGCACAGGAGACTTGCTCTCAGGGGCAGAGACATGGAGCAAGTCAGGGTCCAGTGGGATCCTAATGACAAGACTTCTGCTACCTGGGAGGATGCTTCTAGGATGAGAGAGTTATATCCTTACTTATTTGTAGGCTTCCAAGAGTAAACCTAACTCTAGGGGGGGAGGATGTAATGCCCCCTTGTTTTTGTCTTGTGATAGTATCTAGTTTCATATTACCTTTTTTTCAGTTCTGAGATAGTTGTTAGTTCTTCCATTGCATTTAGATAGTTCTAAGACATTTGAGTTATTAGGCCTATGGTTTATGCTTATTATGATCGAGATAGACTATGTTTGACTGATATAGTTCTAACATGTGTTATGAGTTATGATGACATTATTGTTATTCCAGTTATGAGGAGATGGACATGATTAGTGATGGTTTAATATTACCATGTTTTATGCGATTTATTGATATCTAATTTTAAATAAAAATGGTTATAGTCTTGTTCTAGAGTAGGGACGGTGTAGTACTACTTGTTCTGAGCACCCTACTACGTCATGATTCTCTGACTCTGTGTGTGTTGATATATATGCAGTTGATCGTATACAACCTATTGTTCTTATGTAGGTTGTAGGTACCAGGCCTCGACTCCACCTAACTTAGCAGGTCTGAGCAGGCCCTACACAATGGATAATGTTGATGGAAAGAACATGAGGTTTATCCCCTAGGTTAGTTCAACCTTCTATTTGATGGTCGTCATGTGGTTTGTATGTTTATTGTCAGGTCCTTGTTAGGTCAGTCTATGTGTAGTCTTGTATGCGTAAATGATCTACGATATTATAACGTTTTATTGTCAAACATTATAATACTTCTGATGTGTCGTAAAATTGGAATATTCTTGGAGGAAGCTATTTAAATAAATTGTAATACAGAATCAAGTAACTATTCTTATGTTTGTAAATTTTATATGTGGGTCAAAGTCTTATTTTAACTCAATATTTATAGTTATGTATTGAATCTTTTTTGGGATTAATGAAAAGGCGGTTAGTTGTCATTTATGATTCCACAGTGGGGAATCTCCGTGATTAGTAAAAATTTAAAATTTCTGGTGAAGAGGATTCACGGGAACGGATTTGGTGTGAGTGGGTATTCATGACTGAAGGTTATTTTGTTCCGAGGGGAATTTTTGGGAAGGGGATTTGAAGGATTCATTGGGAGGAAGGAAGAGAGGTTCTGAAGGTGGATTCTGAAGCTGAAGGATTCTGAAGCTTCGGGTCAAATTCTGGGTATGTTTAATCATGCCTCTCTGTGTGAAATTCTTTATCTCTGTAATCTTTGTTTGGTCTGGAATTCAATGTTTTCCTTGTCGAGTAGTAATAAGAGTTTTGTCCTTTGATTTGCATTTTCTATGTTTGAAATTTCCTGTTGTTTCTGAATTTGCCTATGACTAGGTCCAATCAGAAACTTGGTTGAATGTCTCTAGTATTCTGTCCATTTGCTCATCACTTGGAGTCGCACCGCTTCTGCAATCATCTAATGTCTTTTGTAGCTTCTCAAACCTATTTTCTTCTATTCAAAACCTTTTTGATATATACCAATTTCTGGGCAAATGATTACCTTCCTCTATCATGGGTTTTAGCCAAATAATCTTTAACCACTACAACTTGTAGACCTTTTCAAATAGTCATATAACTCTTTTTGTGTATAGATATATATCTATCCTATCTGCTAAGAAAACATTTCTTTGTGTCTTTCGTAGTGTCCAGACGGCCTATCAGTTTTTCATTTATATCTGAATGAGATCGTTCCTGTCTTAATGCCCTCACCATTCCTGAGATATAGGCTTAAAACTGTCGATCCATTTGATATATGGCCTAAGTTTCATGCTTACAAGGCCGAGCAACATTTGGTGTGGCACCGGAGTCGTTACACTGAGAATTTATTGTTGTTGAACCATTTTTTTAAGAACGTCCAACAGAGGACATTGGAATAGCATGAAATGATTCATAAGAAACCCTTTTTTCCTCCTTGTGGCTTTTTGACCAGCCTTAGACCATGATCTCACTGAAATTATTGGTCACTGTTAAAAATCCCTGTAACTCTTTTCATTTCTGTAATAGACCGATTTTGTTTATATCGTTAATGATTTTCTCTAGTCTCTGTCATAATGCAATTCTTCCAATAAATCTCTTTTATCTAGTGTCGTCATTGTTCTAGGAATATTTAGTAGTTTCCCAGATTACTCCAAGTCGCATCTAAGAATCCACGATGGGTTTGGGGTGTCAGAAAATTATTTATTTTCTAAGCAAGTTTACAATGTCCTCTTACCTGGCGAGCACTCTTTTAACCAGCCATCTGAAAATAGTATAAAATGCAAATTAGATCCGTATAGAATCTTTCAACGTCAGCATAAAACAATATCAAATCCCTCATGTTAGAAACTTGCATTTAGGTTAGAGTAAAGAGGTGGCTATCAGGCTTTGGCATAGAGGATGGCATAGTGTGTCACCTCATTAATTTGTTTCTTGTATGCATGGTCATTTTATTCCATAGTTCTACCTTATGTGAAATGTCATAATGTGACCTTCTTAGGATGCCTGGTCGAGTGAATTCATCTCTCTGTGTCTCCATTATCCCACCATGTGATACAATTATTAAACTCAATCTGATCTTATTATTATCTTCTACCAGTGATCGGCATTGGCATTTTGTATTGCCGTATGGTTTGAGAATAATTTAGATATTAGATAATATTTAACTTAAACCTTCCTTTTATCAACAGATCTTCTAATTTGATTTCCTTGCGTCATATTTGAATCCTTCCATTTCTATCCGGAGGTGGTAGGTGGTAATTAGAAGTTCCCATTTGCATCTAAGTCCTTAATATTATAACTAGCGACCTCAGATAGTGTAGAGGAACTTCCTTTAATAATGACCGGTAATTAGTAGTTAGAATTATTATTCCTTATGGTAATGTCAACATTAGTGCATAAGTGGTATAGCGATAGATAAGAGTCGAATATCTTATGCTTATAGCTTTAGCAGTGTAAGATAAGTCGATTAGTAGCATTCTATACCTCAGTTTCTCTATTCGATTTAATAGCTTTCGGGATGGTAGAAATATTAGTAAATATCCTTGTTGGAGATATATGAGTTATTAGCATTGTAGTAAGATTAGAACCCTTAATATTTGAACCATATCCATGATATAATAGTTGTTCGAATGGCAATTAGATAGAAATGATATTACTCTTATAGGTAGTCTATAACTATAGCTGCATAGGATGGTAAGGTAAGAATAGTTATTACATTGTGGTCTAAGTTAGTAAACATGATAAAATCTTAGTTTAGTTGTTGTATAAGTTTTATATGAATTCTATTGCTTTATACTTTTGTGTTAAATCTTTTATTGAATCCTTGGTTCAATTAGGAAACAAAATTTATCATGTTAGGTTCCTTGAATGGATTATTATTTTGGGACTTGTTAAAAAAATGTTTGTATAGATTATTATAGGTTTAAGTGTTAAATGTTGATATTGCTTTCCAGTTCCGAAGTTAGTGTAATTATTTTCAATGCATGTTTATAGAGGTAAGTAGGATTGATTTGGAAATGTGTTGTAATGTCGTTTTAACCTTCTTGTTGTAATAGTGGCTCTAGAGGCTTAGGGCACTCTTAGTCCATTGTAATGTGGATGGGTTATAATGCCTTCTTTTGGTATGAGGTTTTGGTGTTGGGTTTAAGAAAGTGTGTTGAACCAGGGGTTCGCTATTGATTTTTATTGTCGTAATGATTCGCTATGCAAGAGGACATTTGCCTTGGAAAATATTTTCCATGGTTATCATTTTGGTGGTTTAGTTTGACCGGCTAGGGGTGCTAGCTGTAGATGGGAGAGTGGCTTTCATTGTGGGGCCAGTGCCATAGTGGCGGCTTGGGTAACCCCATGGAAGTGATAATCAAGTGATAACGTAATAATTTATTTAGGAGGGTTGGGGTAGTAAATCACATAACAAGATAAGTAATATGCCTCACCCATGCCTTGAGTGCTCTCGTAGGCTAAGGATGGGATGAGAAGGCCTGGTTGGCAAGGCCGACCTCCTTGTCTCCATCAAAGGATATGTCAGCTCCGCATGTGTCACCCTATGGGGCCGCTGCCTAGAGAGAGGCTGCCAAGGTAACCATAGATGGGGGCCGGCTTCTAGTGAGAGATAGCCTAGGTAACTGAGGCTAGGACCATGCAAAGACACTCTCCTCACTGCAATTCAGTTACTCCCTCTTTATCTTTGTTATTACCTCTGGAGTGCAGACTTATCTTGATGGTTGATCTTATCTCGATTATTTGGCTTATCTTAATGCTTTGTCTTGTTATGTCGAGTACTATCTTGTCTATGCAGCCTTGTTATCTTGTTTTGTCTGCATGGAGTCTATATCTTGTTGTTGTATTCATTGTTGTAACCTTGACCTAGTGGAACCTCATTGTTATCTCCTAGCTTAGAGGGGTGGACCTTAGGGTTCCACATTGTTGGGAGGCAGATCTATCCATTGGCCTTCTTGGATGTTTGGTTCGAGTACAATGCAGAAGTGTTCTAGTTCCAGATGGGTTCTACACCTTCAGAGTTGTAGTATACATTCATTATTGTACTATTTTGTAAACCGATGTGATTGGTCTAGTAATCTTGTATTGAACCTTTGTAATTATTCATCTCTGCAAATGTATAATGTATTATTCTTCTGTTGCATTGTGATGCATATCACTTGTACGGTTATAATTTTATCTGATGCAGTTATGTTCCTTAGAAGTGTTAGTTGTTCATTTCATTTAATGTTGTTTTAGTGCAGTTATCTTTAATGTATTATGCATATCCTTGCTTCAAAAAAAAAATTGTAATTTTGTCTCTTGTTTAGTCTAATGCTCTAGGGTTGCATGACAGGGCATCACAAGCCTACAAGGTGAGGCATTTCATGTTTCTTATTGATGATTTGTCTAAAATGACATGGGTTACTTTTTTGAAAGAAAAATCATAAGCTTTCAATAGATTCAAGATCTTCAAAAATATGGTTGAAAATGAAAATGCTAGAATTAAGTGCTTAAGACCTGATAGAGGTGGTGAGTTCACTTCAAATGTGTTTTTAGAGTTTTGTCAAGAACATGGTGTTGCAAGTATGAGGATAACTGGTGTTGTCATTGATGTCAACATACTCATGTTGCATTAGTGAGAAGGATTAGATAAGCTGTGTGCTAAGGGTATTGAGAGAATTAGTCTCAATCAGGAACAGTAAAGAATAGTGATGACAAGAAGGTAAAAGATCTCAATAGGTTGAGGATCAAAGGATACGGTTTAAAGGGTTTGTAGATATAAGTCTTGAGATGCTCCAGTCAAGATTTCAGTGGTTCGCATAAAGATATGAAGAAGTTATGATCGCTCAAGTAGAACCGGTTTCGACAGATGTTAAGTGGTGACAGAGTATCACAGATTGGTCCAGTGAGCTCTGGAATTGCATTATCTCATTCTGTAGATTGGAGGGAGTGTTGAAGAAGTCCGTGTGAAGTAACAACTAGATTTGTTCATGGTTTAGAGGTCCGGAAGCACCTTTTTCATTATGACAGTGATGACAAACTGTGTTCTTGAAGTTCTGGATGAAGAAGAGAAGAATTCCAATAAGCTGATAAAGTGCGGATGTTTTTGATGACTCAGGAAAGGTTTTGGTGATCTTTGGATCGTGTACAATTCTTATTGGTGGTCCACATTGAAGTTAGAGTTTGCATTTGAAGAATGACCATGGATATTGGTGTTCTTCTTGAGACTGGCCGACTGGATATATTACATGTCTTGCAAATTTTCTTATAGGTGTTTGCCGACTTAGATGAGTGTTCCTAAGTCGATGCCTTGTATAAATAAGGGATTGTGAATTCATTTTGAAGAGTGTTTCGTGTGGATGAGATTGGTATAGCGAGGAAGAAGAGCGAAAGGTAGAGCAGGAGTTTTTGGGCTTAAATGGAACTGATCCAGGCATGGTAAAGATGTCAATCTCCAGTTCAAGTTTGTGATACTTGTTACTTTGTAGACAGTGTGTCTCTTGTAGGCAGTGTGCCTCTTGTGAGCAGTGTGCTCGGGCAGTGAGCCCTAATTGGCATGTGCCATCTATTTTTCTTATTCTTCTAACAGAGAATAATTCTTGGGTTAATCACCCCGTGGTTTTTCCCTTGACCGGGTTTTCCACGTCAAAATCTTGGTGTCTCATGTGTTGATGTGTATCTGCTCTGGTGTTTATGCTTTATGCTTTCATGAGTGATTAATTGATATGCTATTAAATAACAAAGAGGATTTAAGTGTTTGAATTAGAAGCAAGTTTTGGACAACTGATTCACCCCCCCTCTCAGTTGTCTATCCTAAATCCAACAATTGGTATCAGAGCTAAGTTCCTCTAAAAGGAGCTTAACCGCTTGAGGAGATCCAGGATGTCGTCATACAAGAAGGATAGTCTGAAGTTTGATGGAACCAACTTCTCTCTTTGGAAAGGTCGCATGAAATGTCACTTGCAGTGTATGGGAAAGGCGTACTGGTCCATGGTCACAAAAGCTTATGCACCTCCACAGGGTGGTCCGACAACTCTAAATGAAATCACAGATGCTGAAAATAATCTGCGGACCATAGAGGCTCTTCTAAGTGCATTAACTGACTCAGAACTCTCAAATGTTATTGACCTACCAACTGCCTATGAGATCTGGATTAAACTGGAACTTATGCATGAAGGAGATGAGTATGTTAAGAGTGCAAGGTTGCAGAGTCTCAAAGGGAAATTTGAAAGACTGAAGATGAGAGATGATGATAATATTACTACCTTTATGCCAAGAATAAATGAGTTGGTGTGTGGAATTAGGAATGCTGGTGGAGTTTTGGATGAAAATGAGATTGTTGGCAAAAGTTCTCAAATCCCTTCCTGCTGCCTACAAAATCAAGGTTGCTGCCATTGATGAATCCAGAGCCCACACAATTGTCACAAGAGACCAATTGGCTGGCAAACTGGCTGCATTTGAAATGACCGAGTTTGGAGATGATCCCCCCAAGACTAAATCTGCATTCAAAGCTAGTGCCTCTGTGAAAGGTAAACAAAGATTTGATCCGGGAGAAAACTCTTCAAGGAAGCTGTCATGGTATGATCAAACAAGAAGAGACATGGAAGTGGAAGAAGTAGAAATAGCTCAACTTGAAGCCCTCATTGCAAAGAGGATCCGGTAAGTATGAAGGAAAATTACCCTTTAAGTGCTTCAACTGCAATAAGATTGGTCATTTTGCCTCAAGATGTCCGGAAAGATCTACAAGGTCAAATTCTAACAGACAAAGGTTCCAAAAGAATTATTATTATGTTCATGAAGAAGATGATAATGAAGGAGTAACAGATGATGAATCAGAGATAGGAAACAAATCCAGAAATGAATGGGTGTTTATTGCCATCAAGGAAGAAGACCCAATATCCTCTGAATTTGTCAATCATAAGGTTGTAGAAAGAGCTTTGGCTGCCCAAGTTGAAGAAAAGGATGATTGGGTTATTGACAGTGGATGCTCTCACCATATGACAGGTGACAAGAACAAGTTCTTAGATTTGGAAAGGTATGAAGGAGGAGTGGTAAAGTTTGGTGATAATTCTGCTGGTAGAATCAAAGGAAAAGGAACTATTTCTTTTAATGGAAGAAACAAAACTGGTAATGTGCTGTATGTTGAAGGTTTGAAGCACAATCTTCTCAGTGTTGGACAGTTGGTGGACAAAGGCTATGATCTCTAATTCAAGGATGGAAAATGCAAAATCCTTGAAAGATACAGAACAGAGATTGCATCCGGTACTCAAACTAAAGGTAATATCTTCCACTTGGTTGGTGCTGGTAAAAGTTGTCTATTTGTTCAAGTTGATCAGAGTTGGTTATGGCATAGAAAGATGTGTCATGTAAATTTTGATAACATCATCAAGATAAGCAATACTCAGGTTGTAAGCGATCTTCCAAAATTAGTAAAACCTACAAACAGTTTGTGCAAAGAATGTCAACTGAGTAAACAGAGTAGAGTCTCATTCAAAAGCAAGGATCGGTCCTCTACCGGATTATTGGAATTAGTTCATACTGATCTATGTGGTCCGACAAGAATCAAGAGTATGCAAGGTGATAGATATTTCATGTTACTGATTGATGACCATTCCCAGATGATGTGGGTTACCTTTCTGAAAGAGAAATCAGAAGCTTTTGAGAAGTTCAAAATCTTCAAGGCTATGGTAGAGAATCAAACCGGATTAAAATTGAAATGTCTGAGGTCTGATAGAGGTGGTGAATTCACATCCGGTGAGTTCATAGATTTTTGTGAGAAGCATGGTATAAAGAGACAGTTATCTGCTCCTAGGACTCCACAGCAGAATGAAGTAGTAGAGAGAAAGAACCGGACCATCCAGGAAGCATCCAGGACAATGATGATGGAAGCAAATGTTCCCCAGATGTTTTGGAGAGAAGCTGTCAACACTGCAGTCTATACTCTCAATCGAGTTCAAATCAGAAGCAATACCAGTAAGACTCCTTATGAACTTTGGTTTGGCATCACTCCTACTGTGAGATATTTCAGAGTATTTGGTAGCAAATGTTACATTAAAAGAGATGAAGATCTAGGAAAGTTTGATGCTAGAAGTGATGAAGGAATTTTCTTGGGTTACTCCACTCAAAGCAAAGCATACCGGTGTTATAACAAGAGACTAAGAAATATGATAGAAAGTACAAATGTGAAGGTTGATGAGGGAATAGAGAAACCCTCAAGGTTTTATGAGTATGATGAAGATGATCAAGATGGTGTTCTAGTTCAAGGAGCTCAATCCTCTCCTGAAAGTCAGATTCAGACTGATCCGGTAAATCAGGAAGAAGAGATAGGTCTGAATGAGCCTGATCAAGAAGCAGAAGTGCATGAAACTCCCAAAGTTCCAAGGTATGTAAGAGTGAACCACTCTAAAGATCAGATCATAGGTGACAAAAGCAAAGGTGTGCAAACTAGAAGAAAAATTGCTCAAAATTTAGATGAATGTTGTCTGATTTCAAAGATTGAACCTAAGACAATAAATGAAGCCTGCAATGATAAAAATTGGACCAAAGCAATGGAGGAAGAGTTGATGCAAATTGAGAAAAATCACACTTGGGATCTTGTTTCTAGACCTAGAAACAAGAATATGATTGGAACCAAATGGGTCTTCCGGAACAAACTAAATGAAGTTGGTGAAGTAATCAGAAATAAAGCTAGATTAGTCTGCAAAGGCTACTCTCAAATAGAAGGGATTGATTTTGAGGAAACCTTTTCTCTGGTGGCAAGAATTGAAGCAGTCAGACTATTTCTTGCATTTGCTGCCTTCAAAGATTTCAAAGTGTATCAGATGGATGTCAAATCTGCTTCCCTGAATGGTGACTTAGAAGAAGAGGTGTACATTGTACAACCGAATGGATTTCAGTTATCCGAGCATGGTGATATGGTCTGCAAATTAAAGAAGGCACTATATGGTCTAAAGCAAGCTCCAAGAGCATGGTATGAAAGGCTGGACAAACATCTTTTGAAGATTGGTTTCAACAAAGGTACTGCTGATAGTAACCTATATTTCAAAATTGATCATGAAAACATCTTGATTGTTGAAGTATTTGTTGATGATATCATCTTTGGAGGAAGAGACAGTATGTGTAAAACCTTTACAAATCAAATGAAAAGTGAGTTTGAAATGTCAATGCTCGGTGAAATGAATTTCTTCTTGGGTCTGCAAATTACTCAGACAAAGAAATTAATCTTTATCTCTCAGACCAAATATGTGAAAGAATTATTGAGGAAATTTGGAATGGAAGATTCAAAGCCAATGAACACTCCCATGGCAACTGGATGTAAGTTGAGCAAAGATGATGACTCTCCTAAGACAAATCAGACAAAGTACAGATCAATGATTGGAGGATTATTGTACCTCACTCAAACTAGACCAGATATAATGCAGGTTGTTGGTCTTGTGGCGAGATTCCAGGCTAATCCCAGAGAATCTCATGTCATGGCAATCAAAAGAATTTTTAGGTACTTAAAAGGAACAGTTGAGTATGGTCTATGGTATCCTAGAGATCATAATTTTTCTCTTCATACATATACAGATGCAGATTGGGCAGGAGATGTGGATGATAGGAAGAGTACAAGTGGAGGAGCATTCTTTTTGGGAAAAAGGTTGGTTTCTTGGCTAAGTAAAAAATAAGAGGCAATATCCCTGTCTACAACTGAAGCAAAATACATTGCAACAGCAGGAAGTTGCTCTCAACTTTTATGGATGAAGCAGATGCTAAGAGATATTCAAGTAGAATATGAGGAGCCTATCACAATTTTCTGTGATAGTTCAAGTGCAATAAATATTTCTAAGAATCCAGTGTTGCATTCTAAGACTAAGCATATATCTATCAAGTTTCATTTTCTGAGAGAGCAAGTGAACAAGGGTGAAGTCAAATTGGAGTATGTGCCCTCCAAGGATCAGCTTGCAAATATTTTTACTAAACCTCTTCCCAAGGACTCTTTTGAGTATCTCAAGGAGAAGTTAGGGGTTATTGCCCCTCCGGTGATGAACTAGGATGCATTGATGTGCATCAGTCCGGTGGATATCATAGTCATATCTTGTGATCCGGATTGATGATGGGGAGCTGCTACTCAGGGGGAGCAGCTGGTATGATTCTGATGTGTTAGAATTGCAAGTATGAGTCCTTTGCCATTGATGTCAAAGGGGGGGAGATGACATGTGAAAAACAAATGGTTGATGATCAAAGGGGGAGCAGTAAAGGAAGAGAAGACATGTGAAGGGTTGTTGCTGATAGGGGGAGCTGTGACAGAAAGGAGAAGTTCTTGTCTTGATGGTTTTTCACATCATATGTTGCCATCAATGATAAAGGGGGAGATTGTTGCAAGCCTGAGGATAACCGGTGTTGTCATTGATGTCAACATACTCATGTTGCATTAGTGAGAAGGATTAGATAAGCTGTGTGCTGAGGGTATTGAGAGAATTAGTCTCAATCAGGAACAATAAAGAACAGTGATGACAAGAAGGTAAAAGATCTCAATAGGTTGAGGATCAGAGGATGTGGTTTAAAGGGTTTGTAGATATAAGTCTTGAGATTCTCCAGTCAAGATTTCAGAAGTTCACATGAAGATATGAAGAAGTTATGATCGCTCAAGTAGAACCAGTTCCGACAGATGTTTAGTGGTGATAGAGTGTCACAGATTGGTCCGGTGAGCTCCAGAATTGCATTATCTCATTCTGCAGATTGGAGGGAGTGTTGAAGAAGTCCGTGTGAAGTAACAACTAGATTTGTTCATGGTTTGGAGGTCTGGAAGCACCTTTTTCATTATGATAGTGATGACAGACTGTGTTCTTGAAGTTCTGGATGAAGAAGAGAAGAATTCCAGTAAGCTGATAAAGTGCGGATGTTTTTGATGACTCAGGAAAGGTTTTGGTGATCTTTAGATCATGTACAATTCTTATTGGTGGTCCGCATTAAAGTTAGAGTTTGCATTTGAAGAATAACGACGGATATTGGTGTTCTTCTTGAGACTGGCCGACTGGATATATTACACGTCTTGCGAATGTTCTTATAGGTGTTTACCGACTTAGATGAGTGTTCCTAAGTCGATGCCTTGTATAAATAAGGGATTGTGAATTCATTTTGAAGAGTGTGTCATGTGGATGAGAGTGGTATAGCGAGGAAGAAGAGCGAAAGGCAGAGTAGGAGTTTTTGGGCTTAAATGGAACTGATCCAAGCATGGTAAAGATGTCAATCTCCAGTTCAAGTTTGTGATACTTGTTACTTTGTAGACAGTGTGTCTCTTGTAGGCAGTGTGCCTCTTGTGAGCAGTGTGCTCAGGCAGTGAGCCCTAATTGGCATGTGCCATCTATTTTTCTTATTCTTCTAACAGAGAATAATCCTTGGGTTAATCACCCCGTGGTTTTTTGCTTGACCGGGTTTTCCACGTCAAAATCTTGGTGTCTCATGTGTTGATGTGTATCTGCTCTGGTGTTTATACTTTATGCTTTCATGAGTGATTAATTGATATGCTATTAAATAACAAAGAGGATTTAAGTGTTTGAATTAGAAGCAAGTTTTGGACAACTGATTCACCCCCCCTCTCAATTGTCTGTCCTGAATCCAACACATGGAATCAAAAGGAACTATGTAGCTACTAGAACAACTCAGTAGAATGGTGTTGTAGAGAGAAAGAATAGGATTGTCCAGGAGATGGCTAGGATAATGTGGAGTGAAACTAAACTGCCTAATATATACTAGAAAGAAGCAATTCATATCGTAGTCTGTATTCTTAATAGGGGAGAACTAAGAAAGAACAACACCAAGACCCCTTATGAGATTTGGAATTGAAAACCTGGACCAATCAAGTATTTTAGAGTTTTTGGAAGTGCCACATTAGAAAAGATGAAGAAGGTTTGGCAAAGTTTGACTCAAGGGCAGATGAAAATATTTTCCTTGGGTACTCAACTACCAGTAAATCCTACAAATGCTACAATAAAAGACTAAGGAAGATAGTTGAGAGTGAAAATGTAAAAGTAGATGAAGAATCACATCAAAATTCAGTTGAGCAAGAAGATTGTTGGTTAGATGAACATGCCTATATAGAGGAAGTCACAAAAGTTGAAGAAAAGGAAGAAATTTCAGAGAAGACTGCTAAGACTCCTACCAAGTATGTTCAGAAAAAACACTCAAAAGACTAGATCATTGGAGACAAGAATGAAGGAGTTCAGACAAGAAGAAGATTTGCAAGAACAAACAAACAGGTAAACTTTGCTTTGTTGTTAAGAATAGAAACTAAAAATTTTAGTGAGGCCCGTAAGGATGAAGGATGGATACAAGCCATGGAAGAAAAACTAAATCAGATAGAAAAGAATCAAACTTTGGAGTTGGTACCAAGGCCTGGAAACAAGAATGTAATAGCAACAAAATGGGTTTTCAAGAACAAGTTGAATGAAGATGAAGTGGTTAGGACCAAAGAAAGGTTGGTTTGCAAAGGATATTCACAAGTTGAAGGTGTTGACTATGAGAAGACATTTGCTCTGGTCGCAAGAATTGAAGCAATTAGAATGGTTCTTGCTTTTGCAGTACATAAGTGACTCAAGGTATATCAAATGGACATTAAATCTACCTTCCTAAATGGTGACTTGGAAGAAGAGGTCTATATAGAGTAGTTGGATGGTTTTCAGTTATCAGAAGATCCAAACATGGTGTTCATACTCAAGAAGGATTTGTATGATCTCAAACAAGCCCCTAGGGCTTGGTATGCAAGGTTGGACAAGTACTTACTTTAGCAGGGTTCCAAGAAAGGTTTCACAGATAATAATCTTTACATCAAAATAGAAGGTGAACAAATTCTAATTGTTGTTATGTATGTTGATGATATAATATTTTGTGTATATGATGAGATGTGTAAGAAGTTTGGAGGAGAGATGCAAAAAGAGTTTGAAATGTCTATGTTAGGAGAGCTATCATTCTTTTTAGGACTTCAAATATCTCAATCAAATGAGGGCATCTTTATATCTCAAGCAAAGTATGTTAAGGAAATGTTGAAGAAGTTTGGAATGGAAGATTGCAAGCCTGTGAGTACTCCTATGGAAACTGGTTGTCACTTGAGTAAAGATGATGAATCACCTGAAGTTGATCAAACTCACTACAGATCTATGATTGGGGGCCTACTATACCTAACAACATCAAGGCCTAACATTATGTAAGTTGTATGTTTGGTTGCAAGATTTCAAGCTGATCCTAAGGAAACACGTGAAGGTAGTCAAGAGAATATTCAGATACTTTAAGAGCACTCCGGAACATGGATTGTGGTATCAAAAAGGCAATGAGTTTTCTCTGAGTGCTTATACTGATGTAGATTGGGCTGGCAGTGTTGATGATAGGAGAAGTACTAGTGGAAGAGCTTTCTTTTTGGGAGACAGACTGGTCTCATGGATTAGCAAGAAGCAGGATTTATTGTCTTTATCAATTGTAGAGGTAGAATATATTGTTGCAATAGCCTATTGTACTCAAGTGTTGTGGATGAAGTAAACATTGAAAGATATCAAGGTTGTATATGATGAGCCTATTCCCATTCTTTGTGATAATACACGTGCTATCAATATTTCAAAGAATCCAGTGATGCATTCTAGGACCAAGCACATATCTACAAGGTATCACTTTTTGAGAGAGAAGGTTGCAGATCAAGAAATCAGACTGGAATATGTGCCTACAAAGGATCAAGTTGCAGATATCTTCACCAAGGAACTTTCTAAGGTTACCTTTGAGTATCTTAGACAGAAGTTAGGGGTTGTTGTCTCTCCTTCTAACTAGATGCATAGATGGTGCATCTATCCAAGGGGAGCAATGTAGGATGCATTTTTATCCTTGGATTGATGGTGGCTACCTCTTAGTGGGAGTAGGTAGGCAAGAGGTTTTAAAGGATAAAAAGATTTGATTAGTCAGGAGCAGCTGACAGGTGAGGAGTAGTGAAAGAAAAATCAAGAAGAACAGTTCAAAGTAAGACCATTAGCCCTTTTTCCTTGATGTCAAAGGCGGAGAGAATTACGTAACAAGTCAAGTGTTGTCATCAATGCAAAAGGGGGAGATTGTTGCACTTATGTTATCATTAATGTCAACAATGTGAGATTTAGGTGTGTTGTCAGTAGTGCTGGAATGAAGAAGGTTGGAAGTAAAGTGAACAAGAGGTTAATGTTAAAGGAAGTCTATGGCAATATGATTAGAGAAGAAGACAAAAGAAGATAGATCAGAGATGGGAAGGGTAAGACAATGAATGTCATCAATATCTCCTGAAGTTGTATAGACAAAGAGTGTGCTAACATGAAGATTCTTGCTTTGAGAAAAGAGTTTGCTGTTATTGTATGGAGTTGAGAATGAAGTCTCTGATGTGGCAAATATTGTATTCATTGTTTCCTGAGGAAATGCATTGCTTTAGTTTTGAAAGAAAGATTCAAGTTGTCTAAGGCACTGAAGTTTGCACAGAATAAGGTCAGGAGAATGCTCCACATTCCTCCGCATTTGATGGTACGGCCTTGTAGTTTGGGAGTTGGTTAGAGACATGTGTGAAGGTTGTATGTTTTGGATTTTAGAGCTCAAAGATTAACACAGAAGATTCTAGAAATTGCAGAGTGAAGACAGTTGTTCAGAGTTGATGCAGTCAAAATGCTTCTGGGAAATGCTTTACATTTCCCTATCTTTGAAGTTGAGGTTCTGTGATTTGAAGGATGATATTTTATAGATGAGAAGATGGTAATATTCAAATTTTTAGTTTCTGAGGTGTGCCTCAGAGGTTCTCCGATGTTAGCAGAATAAAGACACATCTTGCTGCTGACTAGGTCTGCCTGGAGGATAAAGCAGAAGCCACTGCATTTCACCGTAGTTTATCTTTTGGATTTGATGTTTGGAAGATGAGTTCAAATATTCAGTTAGATGATTCAATTTAGGTTTCAGGTGCTGAAGTGCACCACAAGTTGGGTTTTCAATTCTCTATCTCAAGATTGTGTGTTTAGTGTTTGTTTGTGATACTAGGCTCAATATCTATTTGCTTGTGCCAGAAAGAAAATATATTTTTTAGAAGGATTGATTGAGAAGATTTGTGTAATTCTTATGTTTCTTGTATGAGGATATGCATGATGTAAATTGATTCCTTTAGTACTACTTTTGGTCTGGAGATATTAGGCGGAAGGATGTATGTTTGTTGGGCTGACTTCATGTGTTTTCAATGTTCTCGTCATATGATTTGAAGTGTGTGCCAGCTTGGAAGAATGTGATAATAAAGCATAGGTCTTGGTTATCACTTGTCTTGAACCACATTGATTTTCTACATCTTTTGGATGCTGACTTGGTGTGGCCTTGCATGTTTCATGAATACACATTTCATCTTGGCTAACTTGGGAGAAGGATTTTTAGATTTGAGAAAGGTATAAATGAAACATCTTGTTTGTTGAGAAAAGTATGAGTGTGTGAGAGAGTATGAAGATGTGTGAGCATATGTGAGAATGTTTGTGAATGTGTGTTGGAGGTAGCAGTGTTTGCTTAGTAGAGAAAGTGAAGTTTTGTGACAAAGTGAAGTTTGTGAATGATGCAGAGGTGGTTTGTTCAATAAGATCTATTGAATGTAATATCCAGAGATTGTAGCCTTATTTTGTAAGTTTCATTACATTATATTTCAGGGAGTTGCAGCTTCCTTTGGGTTATAGCCCATAAATAATATTGTAATCTTGTTTTATCTTTATTTTGTGAGGCTGGATTTGGACAATAGATCGAAGCAGCTTGCTCACCGTGGTTTTTCCCTTATTGGGTTTTCCAAGTAAATTTGGTGTTGTGGCTATGTGCTTATGTGTTGTGCTTTAATTGGTTTAATTTGTTGATCTTCTGGTTAAAGCAGTTAGAAGTTTTGATTATTGATGTTAAGCTGAAATAAGTTTAGAGATATACCAATTCACACCCCTCTTAGTATATCCTTGTGTTCTAACAATAGGTTGATGTAGGAGTAATGTGATATGTGGTTGGATTAGGTTGGTATGAAGGTTAGGTGGATGATAGAGAGGATTGAGGGGGAATTTGTCGAGGTTGTATGGGTGATGGTATAGTGGATGATGTGTTAAATGAAGGTTGTGGTTGTGGTTGTTGAATGGAGAGGGGTTGTGTTTGTGGTTGTGTTTATTGAGTTTGGGATTGGGAGGTGGCTAGGAGTTGTTGGAATTGTTGGTTTTGTTGCATTTGGGATTGGTGTTGTATGATTTGTTGGTCTAGGACTTCTTGTTGTTGGGATTGTTGGTGTTGTTGTTGGGATGGTTGGTGTTGTGGTGGGGCAGTGACTTGTTCCTTTCTATACAACCACCTAAATGTATCCAACATTCTTTGGGTGCCATAAGTATCGTCCTCTAGGTTCTTATTTTCTATTGGTGGAATGGATTTATACATATGTTTAAGTCTTTGTATTTCAGCTTGTTCCTCAAAATAGGCATCATGATCTACAAGGTGCTCACCATTATTGGAGCTAGAAGGATAGCTTCCTAGGATTGAGATTTTGGGTTTTGGAAATTTGTCTTAGGCTTGTTAATGATCACAACCATTTTGACAAGTGATGGATTAGATGGGGCTCAAGAAAGGGATTATGATTATGATGATGAAAAAAATAGAGTGTAATGAAGATTATGTGGATGAAGTTGGATTAAGACAATGATGTGGGATGATGTGAGATTATGGCTAGGATGATGAGATGAATGAAATTGATTAGGCTAGAACTAGAATGATGATGTGGAGTGATTGGGATATGATTAGGACATGAGATGGATGAAATTGATTAGATTATAGATGGAGTGGGATTGATTAGATTATAATGAAGGATTAGAATGATTAAGGATGATGTGGATAAGAAAGGTTATTAGGATGACTAGGATGGAGTGATTTAATGCTTGAGATGATGAGGATGGATAAGGAAGATGACTTGGATGGTTATGAAGGATGGGATTGGATGATTTGGAATGATTGGGAGTGGATGATAAAAAAGTGATTAAGATGAATGATGAAGATGATTAGGATTGTTAAGAATGATATGATTGAATGAATAGGAGTGGATAAGTGACTAGGATGATTTGGATTAGATTGGATGATGATTATGATGATGTGGATACAACAAGTAGGATGAGTAGGGATAATAAGTATGATTAAGATCACTAGGATGGATGATTAGGCTAATTAGGACTTGGATTATGATGAAGGTGACTTGGCATCTAGGATGAAAGTGATGACAAGGATAATTAGGATGATGTGGAATGTGTATGTTGATAGCTTGACTTAGGCAACTTTCAAACAAAAAATTTCACATGTACATGCATGAATCACACACAAAACACACAATAGCAAGTTTTATTTTCAATATTGATTGTGTTATTTATGAAGACACTTGAAGACACATCAACAAGCCTAATATTAATCAAATGGGTGTAGGCAATAGGTCTTAATCTAGGATGCACAAGTTATCTAAGGATGCCCCCAATATACACAAGGTATGGGGGGTCCAATTTCGTGAAATAAAAAATAACCCACCCTTCACCTTCAATTCCCCAAGGTATAAAGTTCTTGGGGGCTTAGCCTGAATGACAAGAATTCAACTTCCAAGAGGTGTGTCTTTCGATTCACTCCTCACTTTTTATACTCTACTGGAACACTAGAGGTGAGGTCGTCCCTTGGAGTGGTGTATCTCCAAGAAGGCCTCCTAAGAATGGTGAAAAAAGAAAGTCAAATGGTGCTTTTGATCCCCAAGATCACCTTACGGTGCGAGGAGAGATCATACACACACACTTGATTCACACTCACAATGTTAATTTACCCTTAGAAATTGAAATGTGTGTGTCTTCGATGAATAGATTAAATGATTTTTTTAATTCCCAATATCACACGAAGTGCATGGAAAGAGCATACATACCTTAAATCACACTCAAATACACCCAGAAAAAAATCACAAGTTCATTTTATGCCCCAATCTAAATATGATGATGAAGACACATGTTCATTTTAAGCTCAAATTCAAGTTTGTTGATGTAAACAAGTGTTCGTTTTAAGCCCAAATTGAAGTGTGATATTTCAAACAAGTTTTTGATCAATTGCAAGTGAAAAGTTGGATTGTGTGCACCTAGAATGTTTATATTCAAATATGATGTTGATGTCGCACCTTGAGTCTTCCTATATTCCACCTGTAGGCACCTAAAAATGTCTTAACCATCTAACCATCCTCCGACATCACTCATATCATTAATTTCTCCTCTAATTAATTAATTAAATTTTTATTTAATTATTTATCTCATCTATTCACCCTTTTTATTCATCATTTAATCCCTAAAATTGAATTAATTTAATTAATTCAATAGTTACACTTACTAACATTAGCCTATTTTATTAAACAAATATGACATATTTATTTGATTAAATTCTCCACTTCCCTAAACCTAATTAATTAGATAAATTATGTTTATCTGATTAATCAAGCCTACTAATTAGCCTACCCCTAGCCTAGCTAATTAAATACATATTATTTAATTAGCTACCCTAGCCAACATGACCCCTAGACCTAAATTAATTAGATAATCATTATTTAATTAATTTTAACCCCTAATTAATTCCTCTACTAATTTTCTCCATCCATATTAATTAAACTAATCCTCTTGATTAGCTTGGTCAAACCTTATTTAACACTCATTCCCACAACCCCAAATAAAAAATTACCTTTTATTCCACATAAAGTAATTTTTTATTCTAACTTGTCCTAAAACTCATTTAATGACCTCTTACAACACCTAATTTGTCCTAGTCTTCATTTAATGGGACTCTTCCCCATGTGAATTAAAAATTCACTTCTAATCCCCTTCATCTAACTTCATTAATGCAAACCCCTTCCCAATGTGAATTAAAAATTCACATTTATTCTCATCCATCCAATCTTTTTTATCAAATCCAAGCCCTCCATCTTACAAACAACCTCATCCATTGATCTCTACATTTAATCTCCACCATTGGATCAAATCTCCCTCCATTTTGCCTATAAATACAAGCTCTTCCAAGACATTTTATCATCTAATCTTTGAATATTGTTATTATGCCCAAATTTCATTCATCTTGTCTATCATTTTAGCTTGGCTATGAGTGATTTGTACTTCATTTGAGAGCATTTCACATAGATACACATAGTCATGGATGAAGCTAGGGAGTAAGGGTGCACTCTCTCTACCTTATCAAGGAGGAGGAGGACTTCAAGGTATAAAAGTGTTTGTTTATGCATTTTTGTTTGTGTTTTTCACCTTGTTTGTTTTCTTTGTCTTCACCACCAAAACAAAAAAGAACAAAAACACTTGTGAACCCACTAGTTAGCGTGAAAAATAAAATCTGAAAAAAATATGATAAAGATGGATAGTGACAGAATTTTGTATGTTATGAGTAGATTCTACGCGAAATTCTATGTTGTTTCAAAAAAAATCGTCAAAATTAGATAAGTTTTGCAAAAGATATGACGATTTGAAGTTTACAAACAAAGAGGAAGTTTGACGGAATATATCTAATAAATCTAACAAAATTACCTAATGAGACCTTCACCATAGTGAAGCTGGGCAAATCAGATTTTTGATGCCGCTGGTTTCATGAAAATTTGACCTTGTACGCAAAAGTTATGCTAAAAAGAAAAAAATGCCCCTTTTAGGGCACTAGGAGGGCAAAGGACAGTCTCAAGCAGTTAGCAAACTGTTGGTAGTCAGAGAGTAAACTGGTCACATGCGGCAGTTTAGGAGGTGGCAGTTAGTTCGGTGGTCAGGGCTTTAAGCAGGCACTTGGTCATTTATATGACCAGGGCCCAAAAAAAGAAAAAATAAAAAAAGGCAAAGGGGTGCCGACCTGGTCACAGATGTCGCCACTGACCGCCAGTTTTGGGGGCTAATGAGGCTGAAGCCGGTAGTGGCTAAGGTTCCAGCCAAAGGAGATTGGGCAGGAGTGGGTGGATAATGGTCGATGGGGCTGAGCGAGGGTGGAAACCGCAGAGGAGATGGTGACAATGATCGAAACTATGGGTGGAGGGAAGCTAAGTAGGAGGCGACCGGGAAGTGTGGGTGGCAACAAAAGGAAATTTGGGTGGCAACAAGGGTTTTGGTAGCAGATGGGTGGTGGACATTTCAACAGAGGGAGGCGAGGTTTGAAGAGGTGGCGACAGAGAGTGGTCAATGGTGATGGAGTGTATAATAGGTGGTGGCAAGAAGGTAGATTGGAGGGGGAAGTA
This sequence comes from Cunninghamia lanceolata, assembly GCA_027924645.1. Taxonomy (NCBI): domain Eukaryota; kingdom Viridiplantae; phylum Streptophyta; class Pinopsida; order Cupressales; family Cupressaceae; genus Cunninghamia; species Cunninghamia lanceolata. Next base: position 4,219,810 of record BSBN01000433.1, on the reverse strand, counting down.
GGGGATCAGTGGTGAGTGAGAGTCGACAGGAGTGTGGAGTGGGGGAGTGGCAGGCGGTTAGCATCAATAGATGGAGGCAATAGAGGTCTGACCAAGGTGAAGAGTGGTGCATCATTGGCGACAGGATGTCATAGAGGGGAGGTGATAGAGGTCTAAGCAGAGGCCAGGATATGCAAGGCGGAGGTGACAACGAGCAGAGGTCAGTGACAGGTAGTGAGACTTGGTGCAGGAAAGTAACACAGATAATCACAGCAATGGGAGGTTCACGTTGATCGTACAACAGATCTGTACGGTATGGATCCGTATTGTAGAGGAAGCAACTATCCAGCCCCAAAAAATGCATGGGGTCTGGATGCTAGATGCTTGCCATACCATCCATCCACATCTGCACTTACCTGTGTCCCAATCAGTTCCACCAAGGCTACCGTCTCTGTCGTCTGTGCAGGGCTAAAATTTGATCATATTTGGTCGTCGTACCAAATTACAATGCAAAGTTATTTCTACTTTTCCAATTGTTTTTAAATAAAATCAAAAACTTTATAAGTTTAATTTATTATTATTTTTTTATTGAAATGTTGTCTCAGGCAATAAAAAAAATTCACGCTGAAAATTTTCTAAACTTTCGTTGTTCTCACAAAAAACGTGTCTATTTTATATTATATTATAGTTATATAATTATATTATAATTATATATTATATTATAATTATATATTATATTATAATTATATATTATATAATATAATTATAATAATAATATAATAATATCAAAATAATTATAATATAATTATATTATAATAATATAATAATTATAATTAAATAATTTTATTTATTATATTTATTACTCTATTTATTATTATAAACATTCTTTATAATTATGTAATAGTATTATAATATTATAAGAATATAAATATAATATTATTGTATTTAATAATGTTATAGTTATATTATTATATTTAATAATGTTATAGTTATATTATTATATATTGACTTAATTAATGTCTTACATTAGAATGTATAGAGCTTCTAGAAGAGACTGTGTGTTGCTTTCGGATCACACTCCGTGATCCATCATCAGGATGAAAAGAAGAGAATGAGTGAGTTGTAATTGTAGATAAAGTTCCTTAAAAAGAGAGAGAGGGAGGTGTGGGCATGGAGTTTAACATAAGGAGGAGAAATCAAGAGAGGGATAAGAAAACAACTAAATCAAAAGAGATAGAAATACATCCTAAGAGTAGACAAAAAGAAGCAATAAGGAAGATTGAGGATAATAAAGAGAGGAAAATAAAAATAAAAACATAACACATAACTACCTGAGAGAATCAAAAGGGGAGAAAAATAAATAAAAGAAAACCCCAAATAAGAAAAATAAAAAGAATACATAGGGCAGGTGCAAAAAGTTGGGGGGACAAAAAGTGGCCAAATTTTTTAAAAAAACTTGTAAGACATAATGCAAGTGCATTATAATGTGAGCACGTTTTGTTTTAGTATTAAAAAAAACCTATGCTGAGGCTCATTTCTTCATTTCATTTTCTTGCACCCACGGTCTACAAACCCTAAGGAGTGCGCTCACATTATTGGAGACCAGTTTCAAAACCAAATTCTCACCAATTCATCGCCAAAATGCCTCCATGACATCGGAGAGACCAAAGGAGTGAGTTGTATTTGTTTTTTTGTGAATTTGTTTCTAAATAGGTAGGTTTAAGTTGATTTTTGATGTAAATTTCCTTAATTGATAGGAATTGATAATGCACCTCCTCCTCCTCCTCCTCTTGAAAATCCACAAAATCCTCCATCACCTGAACATGAAATACCTACTGAAGAACAAACCCAACAACAAACACCTCCATTCTTTCCTCAACATGCCCCTGGAACACAAGAAAATCTAATGGGGCAAATTGAAAACAGTAAAAAATAAATTGAGGACATAATTGCAAGGTTGAAAGATCCTACAACTTCATCCTCGCATAGATCCACACTTGCTCAATCTCTTGAATCTATGTTATCAAATGTAGATTCAATTAGCAAGAAAATATCTAATTGGGTAGAAAAGAGGAGAGAATTTAGAGAGTATTGTGTAGACAAGTTGTTGTTGAGCAAGTAAAAAAATGAACAAATTACAAAATTGGACTTGTGTTCCATTTTTACAAACCCATGAACAAATCAACCACTACCCCTTACATGCAAGAGGTTCCCTATCCATTGGTGCAACAACCAAGCGATAAGGGACAATTTTTGGAAAAGGTGGTGGATAGTTTTTGACCATCCTCCATGCAACAATAATGAGGTCCTACAATACTTTTTGAGGAAACTCTGCTACGAGTTTGTAAAAAACAAAGTGCCAAACTATTTTGATATGCGGGACCTCTAGGGTAGAGGTGGGGGGTCAGCACAAGATAGACCAAGGGCACGTGTTGACCCACGGCAGCCAACAAGATGAACACTCACTAGACCAGCCCATGAGCATGTGTCTATCCCTTCCATTGTGAAGGAGAGTGCTGAGGTCGAGACACTTCAGTCCATTAGTGCCTTGACCCAAAGCATCATCGAGCACACCAGTCTTGCAACACAGCGTGGGTCGATGGAGAGTTCAAAGAGTAGGGTTCCACCCATACTTGTTAGGCTTGCGGGTTAGCCTGTGGTTATAACCCCATGGATAGCCAGTGGTTATAACCCCATGGATAGCCAGGACACAGGTGGATAGGCTACATTTGCAACTGAGCAGATGGTGATGATAGATACCCTCCTGAGTGAGACTTTCAGCCTTGATACTCAGGTAAATCTTTGCAAGTTCATTGAATTTAATTTATTAAATTTCATTTTTGAAATGCAAGATTAACTAATTTAGTTTGATGATTTTAATGAAATTTTAGGGTCATAGCATTGATGTAGTTTTCAGCGGTTCTCCACCTACATATTACAGTAGGACATCTATTGTCAGAGTATGTAACTAGTAAACAATTATAAATATTACATGTGAATAGCATCATTATATAAATGGTATTCTAATATCTGATTTTGGATGTTGAATAAGTTAATACTGAAGATTTCACGGCAACACCTGCTAGTGGTGGTGGACTTCAAAGATTCACGGAGGTAATAAAATAAATAGTTTAATTAATGAATTGTACTTCCTAGATTTTTGTATTTTATATTCATATCGTTGGTTACATTTCATTGCACATCTTTCAAACTCAAAGCATTACTAGACATTGCATAACTAATAACTAGATGTTGATAGATGACAAAATTTTAATTGCAATATAGTTATTTGAAAAAATGCCTCAAAGAAATGTGGTCTCATGGAATGCCATGACAAGCAGATGCATAGACAAGGACGTCACCATGAGACCACATTTTTTTGAGGCACCTTTTCAAACAGCTCACTAACTTGTCTATGCTACCACATTTTCCATATATGTCTACCAAAGCTTGTTGATCCCCTCCACACTATTCTTCGACAAATTCTCTCTAATAAACTCATCCAATTACCACCAATTAGACCCCAAGACATGACACCAGAGAGGTGTATGATCCTATGACATCCTATGACATCTTATATAGCATATGATTGACTCCAACATCATCTAGGTCCCTCCTTTGTTGACTCTAAAATTCCCCATGACGCTAATGTCTTCACCATTTCTCACAGCCCATACCAACTAGTTGTTACCTTAAGACACTTCTCCTTAGATTATTTTTTGTCAACCCCTTCCGGTCCACCTCAACCTCATACCAATTCCCTCTTTCACCTTTACCTACCTTATGCCTCTAAACACATTGCTGCCCCAACCCCACATCCTCTTTCTATTACTTCACCTACTCCACTAGCTATGCCCCAATCTTCCCTACCATATATCCACCTATTACTACTTCACCTTCCTCATTGACTTCTATCTCCCCTCTAACACCCCTCCAAGATAAAGTAAAAGAAAAAGTGTAGGACCTTTTCCCATCCACTTCTAAAAGTAGGCCTAAGAAACTTCCCAACACTACACCCAACCTACTAACCAACCCATATCTACCCTACCAGACATCCCAGACCTAGTTTGCTTCCATCCCACTCCCCGACAAACCTCAAGACAAAGAAAATGATAAGAAATGTATAAAATAAGGTTTTTCTTCTCTTATCTACTATCTTTCCTCCCTCCTATTATACCACAAACTCTTGATATTCCTCCTTCCCGTAAATCCATAAACTTACGTAATGTCTACGTGATTTCTAGTTTAGGCATTGTCCCGTAAACCCACAAACTCTATCTTAGGCATTGTCCTACCTCCATGACTACCAAACAAACAAAAAATTGATCACAACCCTACCCCACCCTACCACCAACCTAAACCTAAACTAACACCTTCACTCCCTCTCTGACTTCTTAAACCTAAAATTTGATGCTATTATGGTCCATCCTTTGTTGACCCTTATACCACACAATAGTCACAAATCTTCATCTAATTTGTATATATGCATGTGACTTGTGTGCTTTATTGTGTGTACTTCCATGTTTAGGTGAACATGTGTGTATGTTAGGAGCCATGACTTGCATCACTATTATAGTTTTCGTAATTGAATAATGTTGTTTTATTTTCAGATGATGCAGGCTGTGGAGACACCTCCTGATGTTCATAGGGAAATGGAGCATGGTGTGTCCTCTGCAATTCATAGCTCCATGCCTTTGATGGGGGTATGAGGTAGATTAGTAAATTTCAAATTACATTCATTGTTATAGTTGTTTATTTTTGAAAAATCAAATGATTATTGATTTGAAGTTTAATTTCTATTTGGATGGTTTATATAGGACATGACATCGCCACAACCTAATCCTGGTACTGAGGCAAATGAGGAGACAGATTTTCAGATAGCGGTAAGTGATTATTTTGTTAAATGTTTCATTTTTTATAATGTAATTTCTATATATTAATGTCTATACTTTTATTGTAACATCTACAGATCCATGAACAACTAAATAGGAGGAGTAACCCTCAGGTTTGTAGTAGACCAGCCTCATAAGCGTCTCCATCCCCTCGAAGATCAAAGACTGCTCATGATCTATTCTCTTCACCAGACAGAGGGGAATGATTTTTTATTGTGTTCCTTTGTTGTATGCCTATATGGCATTTGTGGACATATATTTTGTATTGCATATAGTTGACATTGTATGCCTATATGGCATTCTTGTAATCCTATATGGCTATTTTGTATATATATGTTATACTCATATCGACAGATATTGATGTATGCCTATATGAATATTTGGTTAATACAAATCAGTTTTGTTGATCATTATGTAATATGGATAGGTGCAGTGTAGATCATTTGTGTATGCCTCTAGGTTTTAAAGTTTAATTGTCAAAGAATCCATCCCAATTGATGATAAGAGAATTTGAGTTTTGGGTTGAAAGTTTTAGCCTCTTAAAACTAGACATGCTCGAGAAAATAGAGAAAGGAAGATTGGTTAAATGGATAAATGGAAAGCAAATTTTTTTGTTCACGTCATGATCTGCATGCTATTGTACAAGCTTGCATGTTAGCCTTAGTCACTCACATGGCAATGTACAACTTCGTGCATAAGTCCTTACATCATGTGCCACCTAAACAATGCCACTTGATCCAACAAAAAGTTCATGGTTCCTTGCACCATGCATAATTCACATAGTGATAGGAATCATTCTGTGCAACTCAAAAGACACCCTATAAATCTTACACAACCTTTTGAATCATGTGCCATTTGTACAACACTAAGGATCATGTCTCATAGTTTCACAAACATTTCTATCTAATTTTGCAAGTGGCCAAGGGGATATTGCAATAATATTTATATGATGATTTTAGCATGGGACACCCCCATACCTTGTGAGTCGAAATGGTCTCTACACTCATTTTAGCTTGGCCTTTATGACCTTTAAACTCATGAAGGACTTGTGTTAGAGCTTGTAAAATGATATTATTTTGAGTGTATATGCTTAAGTTTTAATATTGTTGTAGAGGACTATATGGGGACTGAAATAAATGTATAAAAACACCTTGTATGGTTTTCCCTAGCAATCCCATTTTACATAAATGAAACCATAGTTTTTGGCTATTTCAATGCATCTTTTTTTAGTAGTTTTGTAATTATTGTATTCTATGTTGTCAAACTCTTGTGAAACATATTTGTGCTTATTGTTTTATTTCAGTGACCAAAAGGCATGATAATACCATGATTTGGTCTTGCTAGCCTAATTTGGGTGCATCATATAATGAAAATAATACTCTATAAATATCTCATGTTGGTATATTGAAAAGAGGTTGATTGTTGTAACATAGATATTTGCAATTCCCTATATTCCAAGAGGATGTTCTTATGGTTGCTCCTTGGTATGTTGATCCACATTCTTTATGAGTTGCTCAATTGAAAATATTTCTTAATTCCTTGTTAGTATACCATATTGGGATGCAAAGAGTATGTTTGTTGTCTTGAATATGATAGTCAAAATCATATGCTTATGAGCACCCAATGACCATTGTGGTTATTAAATGTAATTCTTCTTACATATAAGGTAAGGTTATGAGAGTACATTAAGTCTTACATAATTTGAGGTTATGAGAGTACATTAAGTTCAAGCCTAATAACACAGTGACCTAAAAGTGGAAGAAGATGAGGGTTGAATAGCATGGATATGACAACATCAAGATGATATTAAGGTTTAGGAGAGTAGCCTAACAGAGGTCTATTTCAAGCCTAATAGGGGTCTAAGATCGCAGTGATGGAACAATCTATTGAAGGTCTAAAACAAACCCTACAGAGATAGTACTAGAGAACAAAGTCAAGTTGAACCAAGATAAAAGAACAAGAAGTTCATATATGACTATGTTGACTACTAGAACAAGTATGTTAACAACCATAAGATGCATGTTGACATGTGAAGACTATAATAGTTATAGCAAAGGTAATGTGTGAGGATATCGTCGGTACAATGTAGCTCGGACTGTTTCGACATGTTTAGGTGCAAAACAGGACCATGCCTAGCCTAAACATACCCATCTAAACATGTTGGAATAGTTAGTTTGGCCACATGAGGAGAAGAATGAAAGTTACACCCCTTTGCAACTTTACACTGCATGCATTTGACCATTTTTGGGGCAAGAGAAAAACTTTCACCACGGGAAAACACTTCAAAGATATAAAAAATTGAGAGAAGTTATTGTAGAAAGACCCTACATGATCCCATAGCCTCAGACAGAATGTTTCTAAGTGTCTTAGTTTCTGAGTAACAGTTTGTCGAAGATTGCTTGTCAAAGATTGCTGCCTTTTTACACTTTGGACTCTTCAGGGATATCGCCAGTACAATGTAGCTCAAACTGTTTCAACATGTTTCGGTATGAAACAGGACCGTGCCAAGCCTAAACGTAGCCATCTAAATGCATTGGAACAGTCAGTTTGGCCGCATGAGGAGCATAAGGAAAGTTACACCCCTTTGCAACTTTACACTACATGCATCTAACCATTTTTGGGGTAGCAGAAAAACTTTCACCATGGGAAAACGCCTCAGAGATATAAAAAATTGAGAGAGGTTATTGTAGAGGGACCCTACGTGATCCCATAACCTTAGACATAATGTTTCTAAGTGTCATGGTTTTCAAGTAATAGCTCGTCAAAGATTGTTGCCTTTTTGCACTTTGGACTCGTCAGGGATATCGCCGGTAGAATGTAGCTTGAACTGTTTCAGCATGTTTGGGTGCATCACAGGACCATGCCTAGCCTAAATGTACCCATCCAGACGCATTGGAACTATTGTTTTGGTTGCATCAAGAGCAAAACAAAAGTTACAACCCTCTGCAACTTTACACTACCTCCTGACGATTTTTGGGGCAGTAGAAAACCTTTCACAATGGGAAAACACCTTAGAGATATCAAAAACCGAGAGAGGTTATTGTAGAGGGGCTCTACATGACCATGTCACCTTAGATGAAATGTTTCTAAGTGTCATGGTTTCCAAGTAATACCTCGTCAAAGATTGTTATCTTTTTGCACTTTGGACTCTTTAGGGATATCGCTGGTACAATGTAGCTCGAACTATTTTGGCATGTTTGGGTGCAAAATAGGACCATGCCTAGCCTAAACGTAGCCATTCGGGTGCATTGGAACTATCGATTTGGTTGTATTAGGACTAAAATGAAAGTTCACCTCTTTGCAACTTTACACTACCTCCTGACGATTTTTGGGGCAGTAGAAAACCTTTCACCATGGGTAAACGCCTTAGAGATATCAAAAAATGAGAGAGGTTATTGTAGAGGGGTTCTACATGATCACGTTTCCTCAGACATAATGTTTCTAAGTGTCATGGTTTCCATGTAACAGCTCATCAAAGATTGTTGCCTTTTTGCACTTTGGACTGCTTAGGAATATCGCAAGTACAATGCAGTTCAAACTATTTTAGCATATTTGGGTACAAAATAGGACCATATCTAGCCTAAACATACCCATTTGGATGCGATGGAACTATCGGTTTGGTTGCATCAAGAGCAAGACGAAAGTTACACCCCTTTACAACTTTACACTACCTCCTGATAATTTTTGGGGTAGTAGAAAACCTTTCACCACGGGAAAATGCCTTAGAGATATCAAGAACTAAGAGAGGTTATTGTAGAGGGGTTCTATGTGATCACGTTGCCTCAGACGGAATGTTTCTAAGTGTCATGGTCTCTAAGTAACAGCTCATCAAAGATTGCTACTTTTTTGCACTTTTGACTCTTTAGGGATATCGCCGATACAATGTAGCTCAGACTGTTTCGGCATGTTTGGGTGGGAAACAAGACCATTCCTAGCTTAAATGTACCCATCTAAATGCATTGGAACAGTCGGTTTGGTCGCATCAGGAGCAGGATGAAAGTTACACCCCTTTGCAACTTTACACTACCTCTTTCTGATATTTTTTAGGGCAGCAGAAAACCTTTCACCACGGCTAAAAAAACCCTAACTAGTTTTGAATGTTTAAACCTCTGCAGCTGTGATATGAACATTGCCACTGTGACATCCTTTAGACTTCCAAAACTTTCAACAACAACCACAACTCATCAATCAACATCAACATGACCTTAACACCATATTTTGTGATCAACATCAACATCATGAGATCAAACTTAGGGCACACATACATATTTCATCAAGAGCACCAAATAATAACTTAATCAATGCATTAATTCAATATTTTCATAACTTCTATGTACAAGAAAAAGAGCTTCCCTTAGCTTCAAAAAATATAAATATTCTATATTGACAAGGCCAACCACGTGAAGGTGGAAGCTCATGTGGCCTCACCTAAGACCTAAGACACATGTATTCTAGTAGACGTAGGACACCTAAGACACCTATTGTATAGTATGTATCTAGATTTTATAGACAGTAGACCTAAGACACCTAGTCTTTATACCTTATCGTAGTCTAGACCTAAGTCACCTAGACACCTAGATTATAGTTCTACCTAAGACACCTATTATGGTAGACCTAGTTGACATATAGTACCTACCTAAGACACCTAGATTAAATTATAACTTATTCCAGTCTCTAGATAGGTAGTTGATATATAGTATCTACCTAAGACACCTAGATTAGATTAAATACCTTTTTTCTAGTCTCTATCTACCTAATTGACATATAGTATATACCTAAGACACAAGTAGAGACACCTATTATCTAGATGGAAACCAAGACACCTAGAGACACCTAGATTTTATACATTACTCTCAGGATCAACTTCATCCATCACTTATGCATAATGGTATCATCAAAGCATAATGGTATCATCAAACAATAGACAACCAATAGACCTGCACAATTATGCATTCCTTACTCAATTACTAACATCCAAGCACTTTGACATCAATGACAAACATATTCATCACAATATTCACTGTATATCTATAAAAATGCAACAGCAAATAAAAAAGACAAACCTATGTAAACTTACAAATTAATGTGCATACTTACAAGTCAATGTAACATGACTTTACAAAATCAATGTGAATACTTACAAATTAATCCAAAGAACCATCTAGGTCTGCTCTACTCTTTATTGTGTCAAGTATTGCTTCATGGTCAGACTCACGTACCTTCCACAAGGTCTTGTTCAAAGGTCTACCCTGATATTGTATCAAATAACCATTGGATGCCATGACAAGGTTCAAGTAATGAAGAATCTTTCGATACGTGTCAAAGCCCTGAAACAACCAAACATTAACACTCTTATGTGGGTACCTTCTAATCCACGTTCAAGTAACAACCATTGAGCCTATAGGGTATTTGATGTTTTCTCCATCTGTAACTGGGGCCTCCAATTTCTTTTTGGCCTCAACACAATGACACAAGTAATAATATGTTCCCTCTTTGTTATCTTCATCTACAATAACTACATAAACATGCCCTACAATGATATGTGCAGCAAATTAGATGAAATTAGTCAACATTACAAAAACACTACAAAGTAAGATAACATTAGGATTTTCAAAAACTATGCAAGTAGATATATTACTTGGTTGAACTAGATCAAGTATGTGGTCAAAGTCAACTGATGATTCCATCTCTATCAGTTCCAGTGCCGTCGGGGGTCAATACATGTCAAGTGGGCTAAGATAACTTAACCGCCATTCATCAACCCACTCCTTTGACTCGCACTCATTCCAGGCTTGAATTGTATATGAAGAACAAAAGCATGCCATCTTCCACGTATGGATACTCCATGAACCTACAATTGAGCTTCTGAAAGAGTGTAGCTCACTTGATCATGTCAGTGTACAACAGTCCTCATATGGTGCAATGTTAGTATCATCTATCAACCAAAAAAATCTACGAACTGAAGACATACCTTCATTACCTGGACCCATTGAAGTATTACACCACTTATCGATTGATTTTGCATCTATCAACTTTGCATTATCTTTATACTTTAACTTTTCTCGTTCTATGGCTCTTTTGATACATGCTCCTGCACCATCATGTTCCCCCTTTCCATGCCTGGCCTCACAAAAGTTCCACATATGTTGAACACCTGTAATATTATGCCTCTTGCTCAGCTAATAGAAATTCTGCGAGTTCTTGAATTGTGATGCACAATTATCTGACCATATGATATGTTGACTAAACGATATGCCCTTTCTAGCCAAATCATTGTAGAACACCTGAAAGCAACCTTACACAAACTCTGTGGAATGCGTGTGATCATCACTTATATAAAAATTATACTCCCTTATGATCTTTCTATCACCTCTGTACTATCATTCGCATGAATGAATGCGATGTGCACAAATATAGAAACCTGTGTCTAGTTGTAATATTGAGATTGCACCTCACGTTGTGGCTGTAGACTATAGTTCTCTGCAAAGTCGACAACTAAAACAATGCTACCAACTAGAAATGTGTCCTTGCATGACTTGAATTGCAAGTCCAACCATTGATCTCTATGGGCATGTCTTGCATACTCATACACTATACTGTCACAAAATATAGACATAAACTGATACACTGAAATTTTTTGAATAACATATTCACACCTCTTTGCTTCTTTACCATCTTTTGTATTGTATGCCACTGTTTTATACTTGCCGAACTCTACTAGTTCATTTTGAACTGCATGTGTTCTTTCCATATGTTCACATATTGGCATACGTTGCAAGCCACTGCAATGCTGACATGTACCATCCAAACATAATTTTCTGTAGAATATTTGACCTTCCTCTCTTTCACATAAAATTCTTGATATGAAGTCCCTTGAAGATGTTGGTGGGGCATGTATGCCACAATCCTGCAAAACATTGTTAGTATGCAAATCTAAACATATAGATCGATAAACATCAAAATGGTTAGAAAATTCAATATGTAATCTACAACAACAAGTAGCACGTGTGTGATTTATCTTGACATAGAAAGGTTTTAGCATTTCAAAATATCTTTGACAAATTTTATTTTGAGGATACATCTCTAGAAATTTACCAAAAAAGTGTGTTTGAGTCATCTCTAAAAAATGTTTTGGATGTGGCTCACGGTTCCGACTACCAATTCTCCTTCTTACCACATCCATTTGATTCAGAGATACCCTTGTGTAATTCTTCTAAAAGTCTTCAATTAGTGATCTCAATGCTTCAACAATTGGTTTATCTTTTTGTGGTAGTCTCCCTGAGAACACCCATAATTCATTGGCATTGGTGTCTTCCATTCTTTGGCACCTTCCAATAGCTCTTGATAAATTTTTCCTATTAATTCTCAATGCTTGACTTGTCTTTCTAATGAGATGAGCTTTCCTCATTTGACTACTTACTATAGTCAATGTAATGACATGCCATGTTGCATTACTATCTTTTGTGCATGAGGTGTTACCCACACTCTCATATGGACTCATTAGATTCTTGAAAATAGATTTTTTACTTGAAGCCTCTAATGTTCTCAACCCAAGAATCTTCATGATGGACCTATACTTTATACTTCGCATCATTTCAATGAATAGTTGACATATGCGGTCTCATTTAACTTTTCAAAGAACAATCTCCAAATCTTATGAGCATATCTTCTACAAGTGCGTTTTGGAATCTTACCTTCCATTGGCTACAAAATATTCTCATCAATATCAATCAAATACTTTGGCTTTCTATGCAAAATTCTAGGTGGTGTTAAGATAGGTAAATTCATCTCAACATTAGGAATTTCATCAACATTTAAATGAGATGGGCTAGATGGCATACCCTCGATCAAAAATGGAATAGATTACATACCTTGAGGTTGAGGTGGGAACGATGGTGTACCTCCTTCCTCACATGTGAGTGATGATGTACTCTCAACTTGAGATGTGGTAGATGGTGTCCCTACATGTTGACTTGCGGTAGAGGACGTGTCTCCAACTACAGTATTCAAATCTCTCATAGCACAAAGTTTTTGCATTTGTTCCCTTTGTGTCGCCAATACCATATCTCTTTTTTATGGTTGTGGTTCCTATTCAATTGGCATGTCTTCATTTATCGTGTCCAATTTCCTCATCTTATGAAGTTCCCTCATAGTCGCTTCTTTCTTTGCATTCTTAGCTTCTATCTCTTTCTATGTTGGTTTAATTCTTGATCTATTCCTCGGCATGATGGAGAATTTATTTGTAACATGATAAAGAGACAAAAATTAGTTCCTAAGAAATGAATCCATACAAATAACTGAAATATATGTCATTCAACCCATCATACAAAATGTACATATAATCATCATGTAGAAGAGTAAATGCCACTCAACCAAAATAGGTACAAAGCATACAAAGCATTATTGCAGCCATACAAAGCATTATGGTACAAAGTTCACTTCAATCCTATGAGGATAAGGATAGAGGAGAGTCACCTATTGAGGCTACAAGTGAAGAGTACATGGGACTTCATGTTGACTACAAGGTTGAAGATGTGGGGGAGGCCTTGGTGCTAGTGGCATCAAACTACCTACACTTACTTGCAGATAGAGATCATCTCCTCACACATGAAGATTCAGCTTGTAGCCATAGGATAGAATTTAGGACACATGATACACTTGATTTTCTCTTGGAGATGTCTCGTGGGCCAGCACTTGTTGATAACCATCTAGTCATGAAAGTAGAGATGATTGAGATCGTGGAAGACATCACACTAGGGCATGAGGTAGGGCAATCCATTATCTTCACATTATCATGTTATGACAACCAAGAGGATCAACCTTAAGGCTTATGATTTTCATGGAGACACTCATGTTGAACTTTGCACTTTGTTGTGACTAAACTATCTTGAGACCCTATATCAATTCCATGGCAATGTGACTGATTTGTAGTATTTAAATTGGTACATTGTCATATGTATGGGAATGGAAACATTTGGTATACAAGGTTTGTATGAACTATCAACATGAAGAATAATGTAGCATAGCATGGATCATGATTGGATTAAGCCTAGTGGGATTTACTTGTATGATCTTGGCACCTATTCATTTGTATTTTAACTTGTTATGACAAGATAATAGTATTTCATTATGCTTAAGGGATTGTATATTTATATGTTTTCAGGATTTATTCTTGTATAATTTGATGTCATTGTATGTTAAGGTCTATTTAATTCATTATTGCACATACTTATTAAAGAGCCCAAGTGTAGAAAATATACATGGCACCATGTGAGATTGTAGGCTGACCTTATGGATTCTTGAGTAATAAAATCTAGAGATTTAACTTAAGGCTATATATGTAGGTTTAAAGAAAACACACATGATGGAATTTTGCATGAGATCCTTTAGGTTGAATCTCATTAGATAGACATTAATGAGTTTGTATTATAAGGTTCATTATGCAAAGGGACTTAACAACGATATTGTGATTGTGTCTATTTTAATTAATGTTGACCTTTGAGACATCTTTTACTATGCATACCATGAACTGATTTAAAACATAGTCTATTATAATGACATTTGTGTGTGATGACTAAGCTCTTTGGGTAGTAAGAACTATGATGAACTATAAATACAAAATGTAAGACATGTATGTAAAATGTGGAAGCATAGACAAGGCAGATGAACTATAAAATCAAAAAAGTGAGATTGATATAAAAACAAAATATGTAAACCATACAAGTGATATAAACATGTATGATAAAGCATGATAAAGTAATTCAAATAGAATTAAGGAAAATGTAAAGAACATGCATGTAAAGACTTGACATCCCTAAAAAAATGGAGATTCGAATGGAGAGTACCCAATTATGTAGTGTTTTTTTCTTCTTGCATCAAACTCCTCAACAATTTGAGTATTTCACCACTTGCTTCCTTTTCAATGTTAAATTGAATAATGTACTCAAATAGAATTAGTAACAAAAATACTATTAACTAATCTATAATGTTAAATTCCTACAATTCAATCATAATTAACATTGCAGCACCACAAAAATTGAAACTTGAATTGATATATATCAAATTCAATGTGAAAACTATGTTATTTCCTCCTTAAGTTGGCAAAGCAGAAAAAGGTGGTGGAAAGTTCATGCAAAGGTGGTAGAATGTGCAAAATGTGCATGTGAACTTCCCAACAACATGAAAACACTTTTTTTTTGTCAGAACACGCGCATAAACAGAAGAAAATAGAGTATGTGGGCCTGGATCACGGGGGTCCAGGCCTTTTTACCATTTGTATAGTGAGCCAAAATGCAAGCACATTATAACGCGAGCGCATTTTGTCCTGCTATAGATTGATCCATAGAAAAATATGTGTCTAAAGCAAAAAGGAGTTTAGAGAGTTTATGTGTTACTAAGGGTTCCTTGATCCAAATACCAGTAGATTGATGCTTCAAAAGTGGAGGGATTGGCATGTGCATAATTCAAGGGATCATCATCCTTCTTTTTGTAGTGGTCTATGTATTTCATTTTGAAACTTATGAAGTGAATTAACTAAATGTAGTCTCTTTATATTGTGCCACCGAGTTGTCATGGCAAAGAAGTGCCAAGTAGCTAGAGGTGAGATATATTACAAAATATGATAGAAAGGAGTGCCTATAAATATTTGTGCCTATCTCACCTTTGATAGCACCTTTGCAATATCTCTCACCTCTAGTTCCATTAGCTCATGTTCTCTCTCACCTCTCTATATCTCACTTATCTCTCTCCCTCAGCTCTCTATCTCTCCCCTCTCTACGTCTCTCAGTCGCTCCTTGTCTACCTCTCCATCCGTCCTTAGCCATCTAGGTCTCACTTAACCCCAAAGCCTCAAACCTCAACCCTTAAACCTTAAATCCTAAACCCTCAACACTTTACCTTAAACCCTAAACCCTAATCCCTCAACCCTAAATGCTATCCCTAAAGCCTCAACCCTAAACCCTAATCCCTCAAGGTCCTAAACCCTAATCCCTTATCCCTAAACTCTAAACCCTATCCCTAAACCCTAAACCTTACAGGTTAAACCCTATCCCTCAACCCTTAACCCTTAAACCTTAAACCCTAAAACCTATCCCTAAACCCTCAACCCTTGACACTATATCTTAAACTCTAATCCCTTAACCCTCACCCTAAAGCCTCAACCCTCAATCCTTAAACCTTTAACCCTAAACCCTATCTCTAATCCCTCTACCCTTGACACTCTACCTTAACCCTAATCCCTAGACCCTCAACCCTAAATGCTATCCCTAAAGCCTCAACCCTAAACCCTAATCCCTCAAGGTCCTAAACCTTAATCCCTTGTCCCTAAACTCTAAACCCTATCCCTAAACCCTCAACCCTCAACCTTAAACCTTAATCCCTCAACCCTAAACCTTACAGGTTAAACCCTAATCCCTTATCCCTAAAACCTAAACCCATCCCTCAATCCTTAACCCTTAAACATTAAACCCTAATCCCTCTACCCTCTGTTGGCAAGAGACACTATATGGATTCATGGTTGTTGTCATTGATGGCAACAAAGGTCATCCCACATATCCGCAAGTCATGATATGTCTCTACCGGAAGTCAGATTGAAGATTGTGGTGGTCCGGTGAACAAGAACAGAGCATGTGGCAAGGTCCGACAGATTGGTCCGGATCTCTCAGAGGAAGTGTCTTGGTGCAGTGCGGATCTGGGGAAGTCAAGAGGACTATCTTGAGTAGTATATTCCAAGGATTTAGCCTCCGGAGATGGACAAGGAAAAAGATATGAATAGTTGAGTACCGGATTCCTGAGAGACAGTGAAAACAGAGGAAGAACTGACTGACTGAGTATCAAACTACTTTCCGGATGTGTTACAGATGATGATAAAGGTTGCGGAGGCATGAATCATGTTTGGCCGACATAATTGATGATATCTACAAGTATATGCTTGATCCGCATTGCTTGGTGAGCAAGGATTCAGCCGACAGAACTAAGTTTGTAAGAAACTAGACTGTTCCGGATGCCGACTAGAAAGATGATGAAAGTACTTGTGCGGATATATATAGAGGATGGATTTAGTGGTAAAAGGTGTGAATGTATGTGAGGATATGCGAACAAGTCCAGAGTAGAGCAGAAGTAACAAGAAAGATCCGGTATGTGAAAGGACAGCAGACTAAAGAACAGAGGAAAGATGAAGTGCAGCAGATCAGTATACTGAACCTAACCGGAACTGAACTCCAGCATATGCAGATGCTTCCAATCAGTTCAAGACTGTGATTCTAATCACTTTGTAAGACAGTGTGTCTTCTTGTAGGCAGTGAGCCTCTTGTGAGCAGTGTGCTCGGGCAGTGAGCCCTAATTGGCAAGTGCCATTTTTGTAATTTCCTATTCTTCTAACAGAGAATAATTCTTGGGTTAATCACCCCGTGGTTTTCTCCCTTAACAGGGTTTCCACGTCAAAAATACTGTGTCATGTGTTTCTTATTTCATGGTTTATGTTTTGTGTTTGATTTTATGCTGCTTCAATTAAAAGGAAAGTTTAATAAGGGAAATAATTAGGATAACTGATTCACCCCCCCCCCCCTCTCAGTTATCAACAATTGGTATCAGAGCCAAGTTCCTCCTAATAGAGCCTAACAGCTTGAGGAAGATCTGGGATTTCAAATGGATGCATATGGTTTAAGGGAGCAACTCAAGACTGCCCTTGAGGATCTTGAACAGTTAAATTCTGAAGTCAGTGAATTAAAGGAAAGACTCAAACAGGCTGATGAATTCATGAGAGAATTAAAAGACAAATTAAGTCTCTCTATGAAAAAGAGAAAGGAGCTGCTTCAACAGTTGGCAAGACAAAGTGAAGAAAGCAATACAAGTGAGGAATTGACTGAGCAAACCAAGTTATGTGAAAAGTTATCAAAAGAAGTCATTATGTTAAGACATGAAATGGAATCAGGAACTATAAAGTTTACTCAAGAGATTGAAGAAAAAAGAAAGGCTGAAGACAATCTAAGACAATCTCTTAAAGAAAAATCAGAAGAATGCCACCAGATGGACAGGATTATCAGACACCTTGAATCTGATCTTGAAGATTCCAAAGATAATGAAGGAAAACTTGAGGATCAAATTGCCTCTCTCAAAAGAGACCTTCAAACAGCAAATGAATATAAAGAGAAATTCAAGATAAGTTCTGCTCAACTTGAAGTTCTTCTTGGAAGTCAAAAGAGGACAGATGACAAGTATGGCTTGGGATATGAGAAAGGAGAAAGCTCCGGATCCGGTCAGAAGAATCTTGGATCAGAAAATCCAAGGAGCAGGCCTAGAAGACCTCCGGTAAGACAGCCAAATGCTCAAAAATATCCATCCTTCAATGGATACTGCCACAGCTGCAACCATTTTGGTCACAAAGCTAATCAGTGCAGAATGAGAATGAATCAGATTAATTCATCCTTCTCCGGACAGTGCTTCAACTGCAAAAGGTATGGACACAAATCCCATGAATGCAGAATTATGCAAGTAAACAAATCATTCAAAGGTAGATGCTTTACATGCAATAGAGTAGGTCATATGGCTAATCAATGCAGATCAAGGGGATATCAGTTAAATATGCAAAGAAATGTTATTTGTCAAATCTGCAATAGGTCCGGTCATAATGCTAAAGTCTGCAGAAACAAGAATCAGGACAAAAGAGGTCCGGTGTATAATCAGAATCAAGACAAGGGTAAACAAAAGATGAATGCGGATGAAGTTAGGAATCAGATGAGCAAGATTTGGGTGAAGAAAAGCTCAGAGAATGTAGAGGTTGGATCCGCACCAGATTCTGGTGCTGATATTTCTTCCGGAAATTAAAAAGTGAGCTCAGGCTCAGGGGGAGACTCAAAGAAGATTCTGTTCCCCCAGCCAAACAAGTTGTGCCGGATGTGGCACAAGATGCGGATTAAAGGGTTTGTAGATATAAGTCCTGAGATGCTTCAGTCAAGTTTTCAGAGGTCCGCATGGAGTTATGAAGAAGCTGTGTTCGATTAAGTTAGACCTGTTCAGGGAGGTGCTCCGGTATGATAAAGGATTACAAAAAGGTCCGGAGAGATCCGGAAGTGCACGATCTTGCCTTGCGGATTGGACAGAGTGTTTGGGATGTTCTTGTAATATGTTACCTAGATTTATTCATGATTTAAAGATCCGGATGATATTCAGTGATCAGGACTAATCCGGGATACTCCAAGCTGTCCAGACATGGTAAACCGGAATAATGCAGGTGAAGCATTTATTGCAGACAGATATTAGGGTTTGCGGAGCAATATAAGGGATTTCTCAAAAGTTATCTGCTCATTCTACACTTGAGAAGAAGCGAATAGTGGAGCTCTGCAACAAGGTTCATCAAGCACACCAAGGATCTCCTGCCGAAGCTATTGCATAAAGAAATCAATCCAACCACTCCGTGCAAACCGAAGGCGCATAAGGTATTCTTCGTTTTTCATTGCCTCACTGCAAATCTTTGAAGAATGGCTACTCCAAACATAGTTAAGATCTCTGATAGACCTCGCCCCTCATTCAAGAAACATCCCTACAAATCGTTGGAGGTAGATCCACTAGGAGCCTTCTCTAGTGTTCCCCACGGAGTCTTACATACTGAAGATATTAGGGTTTACATACACGCAAACATTGAGGAATTTGGGGAATTCAAATTAAGAGACCTCTATCACAAGCAACTGATAGACAATGCTTTTGAGCTCAAACCAGAGTATAAGGGTATCCAGAAGAAACAATTTGAGCAATTCATTCATTTCCCTAGCTTTGAAGAAGATGAATGGGTCCGGTATGTACTGAGCAGGATGCATGACAACTTCCTTTGGCTAGATAGACCCTGTAAGATCACAAAAGAAGCAATTAGAGCAGTAACTGGTCTATACTCTTCCGGGGGGGTACCTATCCTCAAATCTGTCAAGAACAACGTTGTAACTGAG